>SJYX01023764.1:7348-160155 GCA_006410675.1 Oreotragus oreotragus
ATTCCAAGGCCAAATTTGCCTGTTACTCCAGGTGTTTCTTGACTTCCTACTTTAGCATTCCAGTCCCCTATAATGAAAAGGACATCTTTTTTGGGTGTTAGTTCTAAAAGGTCTTGTAGGTCTTCATAAAACCGTTCAACTTCAGCTTCTTCAGCATTACTGGTTGGGGCATAGACTTGGATAACTGTGATATTGAATGGTTTGCCTTGGAAACGAACAGAGATCATTCTGTTATTTTTGAGATTGCATCCAAGTACTGCATTTCAGACTCTTTTGTTGACCATGATGGCTACTCCATTTCTTCTGAGGGATTCCTGCCTGCAGTAGTAGATATAATGGTCATCTGAGTTAAATTCACCCATTCCAGTCCATTTTAGCTCGCTGATTCCTAGAATGTCGACGTTCACCCTTGCCATCTCTTGTTTGACCACTTCCAATTTGCCTTGATTCATGGACCTGACATTCCAGGTTCCTATGCAATATTGTTCAGAATCACATAAAGTTAGTTTCATGTAGCTGGAAAAATAGTAACTAATAATTATGAATTATTACAAAAAACAAACTCAATTTAACCTCAAGTAAGTTTGATTTCTTTTATTCTAATCAAGTCACTATGGTAATGGGAAGGTGATTCTATAAAGGCATTGTAACAATAAACAGTTTGGGCTTCCAGCAATATAAGATGATTTTATATTCCCTGGCCTCAGAACTTCTTCAGGAAGTCAGGTAATTTAAATATCTATTTTGAGTAACATTTTTTTTGTTAAGAAATAGCTCATTGGTGAAGAATTGGTCCCTTAGAAATTCTGTTTTTCTTTATAGTTCAATTACAGCACTTATCATGCTGTATTGTATCATGCCATTTTATTTTTTTTTTTACATGACTAACTCACCAGTCTGAGAGGTTGGTTCTGCAAGTCAGAGACCATGTCCAATTTATGTTTTTATCCCCACCATCTAGAGGTGTGCTTGGCACATTATCGGAGAACAACAAACATCGTCCCAATGAATGAATGATCAAATTTCACCTTAAAGAGTGAATATCAAATGCAAGAAAATCTCAAAGTACATTGCACTCAGGAAAAGAATAATGACGCAGATTATTTGATGAGCATGAGGAAATCCATAATATTTCTCTTAAACAAAAAGAAAGAAAAACAAAGATTCAATCATTTTCAGGTCAAAATATTTCACTCCTTTCGTCTCTGATTTGTACTTCAGGGTAAAACAAACTCTAAGGCAGTTCTCTGTAGTGTCTTAGGTTGGTATGCCTGCTGCTGTTTCCTTGGGGCAGTGAGTGCAGTTGACATAAACTAGATCATTAGCTTCCCCTGTCTTGAGCCATCCTGACCTTGACCTGGGGCTGTCATCTCCTTTTTTCACTACTTGCATCCCAGCTTGGACAAAGGTCAAGCTCCTTACTACTTCCAACTTAAAATGTTATCTTCTTATTTCTGATCACAACTTAATATATCTGGAGATCTAGATCTTGTTCTACCAGATTCTCTACTGGCTAGCTTTCCATAATGGGCATATTTGAAACAGCAAAATATCTGAGAAAGCAGGTGCCTTAGTGTAGCTGTTCACTCACTCAGCCGTGTCCGACTCTTTGCGACCCCATGGACTGCAGCACACCAGGCTTCCCTGTCCTTCACCATCTCCTGAAGCCTGCTCAAACTCATGGTCATTGAATCAGTGATGCCATCCAACCATGTCATCCTGCCCTCAATCTTTCCCAGTATCAGGGTCTTTTCTAATGAGTCAGCTCTTCACATCAGGTGACCAAAGTGTTGGAGCTTCAGCATCAGTCTTTCCAATGAATATTCAGGACTGATTTCTTTTAGGATGGACTGGTTTGATCGCCTTGCAGTCCAAGGGACTCTCAATAGTCTTCTCCAGCACCACAATCTGAAAGCATCAATTCTTCAGCACTCAGCCTTCTTTGTGGCCCAACTCTCACATCCATATATGATTACTGGAAAAATCATTGCTTTGACTATATAGACCTTTTGGGGCAAAGTAATGTCTCTGCTTTTAATATGATGTCTAGCTTTGTCACCAGAGAAGGCAATGGCACCCCACTCCAGTACTCTTGCCTGGAAAATCCCATGGACGGAGGAGCCTGGTAGGCTGCAGTCCATGGGGTTGCTAAGAGTCGGTCACGACTGAGCAATTTCACTTTCACTTTTCACTTTCATGCGCTGGAGAAGGAAATGGCAACCCACTCCAGTGTTCTTGCCTGGAGAATCCCAGGGACTGGGGAGCCTGGTGGGCTGCCGTCTATGGGGTCGCACAGAGTCGGACACGACTGAAGCAACTCAGCAGCAGCAGCTTTGTCACAGCTTTCCTTCCACGGAGCAAGTGTCTTTTAATTTTATGGCTGGAGTCACCATCTGCAGTGATTTTGGAGCCCAAGAAAATAAAGTCTGCTGCTGCTTCCACTTTTTCCCATTCTACCTGCCATGAAGTGACAGGACCGGATGCCACCACACATGCAAACAACTCTACCACGTTATATAATTGTGTTAAGGGAAGAGTTTCTGGAGTGAGCTGGGGACACAGGAACATTGCATTTGGCCAGGAGATGTCCAGTGTCAACTGTTGTTGTTGGTCAGTCGCCCAGGCGTGTCCGACTCTTTGCGACCCCACTGACTGTGAAACGTCAGGACTCCCTGTCCCTCACCATCTCCTGAGGTTTGCCTAAGTCCATGTTCATTGCATCGGAGATGCTGTCCAGCCTTCTCATCCTCTGACGCCCTTTTCTCCTTCTGCTTTCAACCTTTCCCAGCATCGGGGACTTTTCCAATGAGTCGTATGTGCGCATCAGAGGACCAAAGTACAGGAGCGTCAGCTTCAGCGTCAGTCCTTCCAGTGAATATCTCCTTTAGGATGGAATGATTGGATCTCCTTGCAGTCCAAGGGACTCTCAAGAGTCTTCTCCAACACCACAGTTCAAAAGCATCAGTTCTTCAGCACTCAGCCTTCTTTATGGTCCTTCGCTCAGCCTTAGCTACAGCTGTTGTCAATTTAATCATTCTCTCAAATTTACCTTCAGTACTCCTGATGAACAATACTCCAAGCCCTACTTAGACCTATTGATTAAAAGGAATTTTATCACCTTAAAAAAAAAAAAAACTATTCTAGTTAAATTTAGCATTTTATGCCATTTTCCTATATTAAGCCAAAATTTATCTTTTGACTTGTTTGTGAAATATTCTCAAAAAGAACATATTATAGATCCGTTGATCAGCTGCTCACATCCGAGTAAGACTTCCTGCTATCTCAAGTTATACCCAAGGAGAGCGAAGTAGCATGTCTTCAAAAGGACGTTTCATACAGAGGAGAAATAAAGAGCACTTAAAAGGCAAGAAGAATAGGTAGGAGAGGGAACCCTGCAAACCTTAGATTTCAGTTACACTGCAGTTAAGGTATGTTAAGTAGTACTGCACTTACGACATGTAAATATCTATGCAATTTTAATTTTCTTGAATGCAAGCAACATTGCAATGCAAACACTACATAAACAAAGTTTGGTAGTAAATGCAAAAGGCTAAGCATCAGACCACAAACTGAAAATTAGGACATTCCTTTATAAAATTAAAGAATAAATAAAAGAATTGCTGGAGAGGAAAAAGTCACATAATCTAATGATATTTAAATGGATATATGAATGAATGAGTAAATTAATTATGTGTGATTTGTGTATAAATGAGTGATTGTACATAATAATGGATGGAGGAATAGAGATAGACGTAAGGGAATTTCAAGCAGAGGCAAAAATCAAAAACAGGTTAACGACTTATGAAATCTCTAATTATGCTGTAAACTAATCATTTGAATATCACTTAGTATTTGTGCAAGGATGGCTTTTTTGATAAATGGTATTAAATTATAAATTGAATGCTTAATTTACATACTCTCATTATCTCTGTTTGAATATAGAGAAATTTGTGACAACTTAATTCTTGCAATCAGCTAAAGAAAATCACTCTCCTGTGGCTGAGTTGTTTTTAATTAGAGTTCTTTTTGGACAGCAACTTACCGACAAGACATTTGGTAGAAAGAGATCAATCAGCTAAAGCACAACAATAAAATTAGGAACTGCATATGGTTGATTTATCAAGCATGTGCTATGCATCAGTCTTGTGAAACACTTTGCCTCCTTTTCTCTTCATCTTCTATGGTCTTTACAATGACTCTGTGAAAAAAAATGTTGCTCAGTATTCTGTGTTCAAACTGAGATGCAAAGATGTTGAGCAAAGATGTTGAGTAACTTACTCTGGTCACAGCTGATAAATCCTAGAGCTGGAGTTCCAACCACAGCCGCCGGATTGGAGAGAAGTAACTTACAAGTGCATCATAATGGTGGAGTCACAACTTGGTGAGGGAATCAGGTCCATCCTTTTGATAGGTGCCTATCATTTTACTTTCTATTTCTTTCTTCTTGTAACACTTAATATAGGTTTACTAAGAACTAAGGGAATATTGATAATATAAGGGTGGTACCAACGTATCTAAGCAGATGCTTTAAGCAACACTTCCAGGGCTGTTGGTTGCTTCCTATCTGAGGCAGCAGAGGACACCACAAAGCCTGGAACTCAGAGCTGTAGATGAGCAGTCCTCTGAATCTAAACTGCAGGAGCCTTCCTTTATCCAGCTCCAGGAGTGCTTGACTCTCAGCTGTGCAGTGAGACCTGCCCTTGTCACTGCAGCCTCAGAGTGAGTGCTGTCTGGCTGAGCTCGGCACACATTTTGGAAAACCACTGGGGTAAATCACCGAGGAATCCAGTGTACCTGTGTGCTAAGTCGCTTGAGTCTTGTCTGACTCTTTGTGACCCTATGGATGGTAGCCCGCTGGTCTCCTCTGCCCATGAGATTCTCCAGGCAGAAATATTGGAGTGGGTTGCAATGCCCTCCTCCAGGGGATCCTGCTGACCCAGGGGCTGAACCATATCCCTTACGTCTCTTAGGTCTCATGCATTGGCAGGTGTGCTCTGTACCACTAGTGACCCCTGGGAAACCCTAGAGAATCCAGGATGACTATCAAAAATCGAGGGTCAAAGATGACTACCATCGAATGGCTCAGTGCATGCTAATTCTGGAGAATGTTCTTTTTCTTAAACACACACACACACACACACACACACAGAAATACAGCAAATCTGGTCCCATGAGAGGTCGTCTTTTTTTAATCTAAAACAAAACAAAACAAAAAAAACAGCAACCAAAACCCCAAATCCCTAGGCATCCCAATATTCCAATTGCAGAGAAGAAAATTCTCAATCAAGAACAAATCTGGTCCAGTGTCTGGCAGGTGGAAAGGACTCACTAAATATTAATGCTATTGACTGTAAAGGAGAAACGTCTCAACTTGGTCCTGAGGTTGTAGAGTGATGTCTGAAAGAATAAACTGAGAGAATTTTTATCCTTCCAGATTTCATACTTCTCCAATTCTGAGATATCATCAACTGAAAATACAATCGATTTATTAACACACTTTGATGAAAAACTTATCATAATTATAGTTAATTCAGTGTTGAAATACATTCAGTTAAATTCCCTGAACTTTGGTTAAGGCACTATGGTTGGACCAGTGAAGGATGAAAAGATAAATAATATTGCAGCCCTTTAATATTATAAACCCTTGACTAATTGAAAATGCATCCATGCAATGATGGTGACTGTTCCACCTGGTTCTTAAAAATCAATCATTTTGTAAAGAAAGTAAGAATTTGCATCTGCCTGAAGCCCAATTAAAATGACAGATCTATATTTTCAGTTGCAAAAGACATACAAAGGGATATATAAACTGTTATCCCAAAATTGTAAAATCTGCCTCCCATTGAGGTACACAGCTTACTAAACTTGTGGGTGATTAAATCAAGAAAAAATTAGAAGCAACAGTTTGCTTTTGTTTCTGTAGCGAATCCATAATAACACGTTTATAGCCTGTCTGAAGCAATGGCTTAAACCTTAGTTTATCTCAACATTTTAGTTTCCTTGTCTGTCCATTTATTTACTCTAGTAAATATCCATCTTCACCACCACTGAAGATAAACTACTTGCATTCCCATCTTGCTCTTAGGAAATCCCTACAGATATTGCTACCAAAAAAAAAAAAAGGCAGTTAAATACGATAATAGTGTGTTAGGTATTATACATTGTATTTCTAAACCATTAACAAGAAAATGGAATATAAACAAACCAATAACAGAACCTATACAATCATAAAAAGGCAGGGCCTTAGAGTTTAAAGAATGTTCTTGTCGTTATATTACTGGAGTTTACTAAAAATATGCACCAAAGGGATAAGTCAGTTTACTTTTATTGTTGTTGTTACGGCTGACAACTCTGGGTGAAATATTCAGGAGAGGCTAACGGAAAGTGCTATTTGGAGTAAAGTCTCCAGTCATTTGGTGAAGATTATTACAAGGTGACATGCAAAACTCATAGCAATTGCCATGTAAGATGCCACAGCATTTCAGGAAGCCCAGAGGAATATTCAGAAATTTTGACACATAAAGTTTTTATTCATCTGAAGACTTCTAATTATTTCCCAAAGATGTATGTCATGCATTTAAGCTCTCAATGCAATGGGAGTGGAATCTATGGTTAAACATTATTAACACAATAAGACCATTAAGATAAAGTGAGTTTTTTCAAAGACTTACCAGAGCTTATAGGATAACAAGGACATAATATAGGGTACAATTCTTATTCATGCAGCCTATGATTGGCTTCCTTCATCTTCAACCTTTTTTTCTTTTCTTTCTTTCTTTTTTTCCTTCTCTTATTCTTGATGAGGTATTTAGCTGTTAGGAGACTTACCCAGCTGGGAAAGCCACATGTTCTCTCAGTTCATAGTGGTCCTGTCTAGGTGGTAGTAATTTTCACTGAATTTTAATAAAGGCTTTATTATAACAAGAGCTCATGACTGTTCTTTCCATACTCTTACTTCCTTTTCAAAGTGGCAAGGTGATCTGCCTTTGATACTCAAGGTATATTAATTACCTTGGACCGTCAAACACAGTATCACAGGTTGGGTGTCTTAACAGTTACGGAAGCTTGGAGTACAAGATCAAGGTGCCATCAAAGTTAGTTTCTGGCACAAAATCCCATATCCTGGGTATGAACTGTTACAACCAACAGAAATTTGTTTCTCACAGTTCTGGAGGATGGAAGTCTGAGATCAAGGTACCAGCATGGCCAGCTGAGGGATCTCTTCTGATCAGAGACTCCTTATGTTTCCACATAGCTGGGAGAGGCTAGGGAACTCTGTGGGGTCTCTTTCATAAGCACACTAATCCCATTCATGAGGGTTCCACCATCATTTGCCTAAGCCTCACACCTCCCAACACCATTACATCAGGAGTCAAGATCCCTGGTGAATTATGAAAGAACACAAGCTTTCAGATCATAGCAGCAGATTCCTTCACGGCCCTTGTGGGCAGTTGACAGTGCAGCTACAGGGATGCCAGAATAACCTGTTTCCAATTTGGCAGAATCTTTATCATGCTACACAGGTAAAAGCATTCCTCATGTGTGTGCAAACATGTCTCAGTGAACAGAGATGCGTTGGCAAAGACAGTCTCATGGGCACAGTCTTTTTAGCCCCTTTCGGCCACACATGGATGCACCTTGGGCCTGGAACACTTCCTTCTCAA
This sequence comes from Oreotragus oreotragus, assembly GCA_006410675.1. Classification (NCBI taxonomy): domain Eukaryota; kingdom Metazoa; phylum Chordata; class Mammalia; order Artiodactyla; family Bovidae; genus Oreotragus; species Oreotragus oreotragus. The sequence goes on from SJYX01023764.1 coordinate 15,013, forward strand.
GAGTTGCATGCTGCCAAACTCAAGTTTGGCCACTTGTTGCTCAAGTATCTAATACTGAGAGACAAATATCGGCCAAAAAGAAACACAGCTTTATTGAGGGAACTGGCAATCCTGGGGAAAGAGTGGACTTAGGTCCCAAAGAACCAACTCCGCTTTGCTGATCCGAGGGTAAAGCTTTTAAAGGGTTTCAGGGATATATAGGCAGAGGCAGGGGGCTACGTGCAGAACAGCATGGTCAGCTCTGGCAATCATTTTGAAATGGGTCTTGTGGTGGTCTGATTGGTATCATATGGATTGTTCTAAGTACAATTCATCTTTAGTTCCAGGGTCTGTTTGTTTCCATTTTCTCTGAAGCCAGTTCTCAGAATTGTGGAAGCCTAAACCAAGTCTATATTCTGATTGTCATGTTAACTTTTTCACCGAGTGGGGATTTCAGTATCTATACAACAGCTCCAAGGAACATGGCTCAGAAAATTGTCTACAACTCTTGAAGGGAAAATAAAGGCCTTTGGTTTTACTTAGTGACTGAAGTATTATGTTCTCTTGTTTGATTTCTTATTCTTTCTCACTTTGATTAAACAGTAAACAATAGATATTGTATTTTCAGCCCATTAGTAATTAATCAAGGGATTCCCTGAGGGCTCAGATAGTTCAGAATCTGCCTGCCATGCAGGAGACCTGGGTTTGATCCCTGGATCAAGAAGATCTCTTGGAGAAGGGAATGGCTAAGCACTCTAGTATTCTTGCCTGGAGAATTCCATGGACAGAGGAGCCTGACAGCCTACAGTCCATGGGTCTCAAAGAGTTGGACACAATTGAGTGACTAACACTTTCACTTTCAGTATTTAGTAGTTATAATTGGTAATGGTGGAAAAGTATTAAATACTGTTTTTTTTAAAATTTTTTACTGTTATTTTAATAGTTACTAAGTTGTTAGACTTATAAGGTTGTTTGTACCTAACTACTTAATAAGTGTAACTGTTAGGTATTTCTTTTGGTCGTGAAAATGGACTGGTATACTAAAAGCATCACAGACTAATATTGGGGTCTGTTCTATCATTTTTCTCCCCTTATTCCCTTTTCTTAAGTCAGAGATATCCCATAACTGTGGTCCTTTAGTTTTGGAGTATTTTTGTATTGCTTTTGAATCCTCTGGGGAGAGGGTTAGAATATACCTTCCTAGGTTCAACCCCGATTGATACTAATGCAACACTTCTGCTATGGGACTCAGGAGTCTGCATTTTTGCAAACTAGCAATTCATATCCCAGGGGCCCATGTACCACCCTTTGAGAAACAATTTCTACATATTGATATGTCTAGAACATTTTAAAAAATTGATTTATTTTAGGCTGTGTTGGGTCTAAGCTGTGGCATGGCATGCCAGCCCCACAGCATGTGGGATCTTATTTCCCCTACAGGGGATCAAAACCACGTTCCCCGCATTGGAAGGTGGATCCTTAACCACAGGACGACCAGGGAAGTTTTTCCCTTTCTAGAGCTTTAAAACCGCTTAACCCCAGTTCTGTTTTTAAGATGTACTCTCTTTCCTGCTCTTTTATTTTTTCTGTTCTCCCATAAAGTGGGGAACATCAAACCTTGTTGATCTGAATATACTGTGTGAAAAAATCCCGTGTGTTTGCCTTCCAGTCATGGTAGTGAGAATCCATTTCTATCGTTTCTGTTCCCCAGTTTAAGAAGCCAGCCCCCTGATACTGACCTGTCACCCGCGTCGGAGACCACGTGTCCAGCGGGTCACTGCATGACTTGCTGGTGGCTCCATGTACTGGTCGCTCCCTGTAACTCACAGCATGGTCTTCCTTCGGGTAAACAGTGTGACTAAATTGGAGAGACACACACGGAATGATGAGGGAGAAGCGTGTTGATCAAGCCGCCTGTTCCCTGGAGCCGTAGAGCAGGCGGCTCCCGCTTCTCTAGGGCTGCTCTTTTCTGACGTGCTTCTGGCTGCACAGCACAATGTGCATCTTACAGAATTACTCCTGCTTGCACCAAAACAAATAAGCGACAAGGAAGGACCCAGCACAGAAGAAAATGACGGGAACAGATCCCAACCAGAGCAGACACAGGGAGCTGCATTTCTGATCACATTTCTAGAGACAGTCTTTGGAAGCATCGAGAGATACTTGGTATTAACGGAGGCAGTGTGTGGCCTCCTCTTTTTGGTTCTGTTCTTTGCTCCTTTAGCACACTTTCCAGTTGCAAGCATGTTCACTGTTTTCCTTATTATTTTTTCTTTTGCAAAACCAGTGTCTGAATACTAGTGGTAGTAAGAATACAACAGTAGTGGTAAATAATCCTCCTCCCAGTGCAACAGACACAAGAGACCCAGGTTTGATCCCTGGGTTGGTAAGATCCCCTGGAAAAGGAAATGGCAACCCACTCCAGTATTCTTGCCATGGACAGAGGAGCCTGGCAGGCTACAGTCCATGGGGTTGCAGAGTTGGACATGACTGAACACTTGTCAGCAGCCACTCAATCATTCACCCATTCTTGGATTTTCCTGAGTGCCCTCTGTATGCCAGGCACTGTGTTCCTTGTTGAAAAACAATAGTAAATAAAGCAGACAAAAATGTTTCCAAATATGGAGTTAACTAGACATGGACTATGTACTGGGTCCTCTGTTTAGTGTTTTAAAATGTATTTTCATTAAAAAGAATACATTTGAATCAGTTCTAATGAGGTGGATGAAACTGGAGCCGATTATACAGAGTGAAGTAAGTCAGAAAGAAAAACACCGATACAGTATACTAACGCATATATATGGAATTTAGAAAGATGGTAATGATAACCCTGTATGCAAGACAGCAAAAGAGACACAGATGTACAGAACAGTCTTTTGGACTCTGTGGGAGAGGGAGAGGGTGGAATGATTTGGGAAAATGGCACTGAAACATGTATAATATCATATAAGAAACGAATCAGTCCAGGTTTTAATCAGGATACAGGATGGTTGGGGCTGGTGCAGATGACCCAGAGGGATGGTACGGGGAGGGAGGTGGGAGGGGGGTTCAGGATTGGGAACATGTGTACACCCATGGCGGATTCATGTTGATGTATGGCAAAACCAATACAATATTGTAAAGTTAAAAATAATAAATAAATAAATAAATAAATAAATAAAATGCAGACAATAATAAAAATAAAGATAAATTTAAAAAATGTATTTTCTTATGTTAGTTATCAACAATCTCAGATGTAAATTCTAACATTACCTCCAATTCCCAGTTCAGGAAACTGAGGCTACAAGACTTGGCTGTGATCATGTAGCCAAATGGGAGAGCTAGAGTGGGAGCAAGGTGATTCCAATCCATAAGACAAATTATGATCAACTAGATTCTATAAGGGGCTTCCCAGGTGGCTCAGTGGTAAAGAACCAGCCTGTCAATGCAGGAGACTTAAGAGACACAGGTTTGATCCCTGAGTCAGGAAGATCCCCTGGAGGAGGGCATGGCAACCCACTCAAGTATTCTTGCCTGGAGAATCCCACAGACAGAGAAGCCTGGTGGACTATAGTCCATAGGATCGCACAGAGCTGGACACTCCTGAAGCAACTTAGCACACACACATGCATGCAGATTCTAAAAAAATGAATTATAAATAATAACTAAATAACCATCTCCTCCTAACTTATTCTCCACCAGGTAGGAAATCCTCTGTCAAAGGAATGGATTTCATCTAGTTAATTTTAGACACCAGCACCTGAAAAAGTGGGTTTGGGGCAGAATAGAAAGGAGAGTGATGGATGAGAATCGCATACTCGAAGCCTCTGAAAGGACCATACTCAAGCCCGTTGCATTTAGCTGTATCTCAGTCCTTCACAGCTCTCACAGAGGCATCCCCCACAGAACATGCCTGGCCCCACCCTTCCTGCAGGACCAGAGTGATGACAAGTCCCATTCCTATCATTCTCCTATGAAGGGAAGCTGGAGGGGAACAGGTTTGGTGGAGGTGACCACTGTGTTGGGAACAGTAGCAAGGAAACATCTGGGGCTGTGACCGAAGCCTCAGAGGAAGGTCTAGATAGGAGATAAGCATGTGTGGATCAGGTGGTGAATAAGGCCCTGGAGTGCCCTTGGCAGTGCTGAGGATAAGGAGCACAGACGTGTCAGAGTCAGGGGACGTGTTTGCATCGGCTCTTCTCCACTTTGTGATGTGCTGTCAACTGTTTAAGAGCCTCTGTTCAAAATGCTTTGTAAATTATGCAGTGCTATACAAATGTTGTTTAGTTTTTAATGATAAATTTTACAAAAGGCATGCTTGCATTGCATGATTGCAGGAGGATTTAATGGGGAGACTTAGTGAAGATAAAGTAGGTGACATGGGCTGTTTCCCTAGTCAATGAACCTGGGGAGAGTGGGCTAGCCACGGTCCTCGGGGAGGGGCAGCTGTCCTGAGATATGGACCTTGGGCTGACATACTCTTCTCCTCAATTGTGTTCATAAAGCCCCAGGAGGCTCACTGATAGTATAGTTTAGTGTTTTATTTATCTGCATATTGAGCAAATATTTATTGATCGCTGATGACTGCCCACTATTCTCTTAAACAGTTATGACAAAAAGTCCTATCCTTTCTTGTAGAAATTTATAACCTAGTGAAGAAGAAATGCTCTCTTTTATTTAAGCAAGGCAGATTGGCGTGTCCTTCTGGATGGGGAGGAGGGGGAAGCGTGCTGGCGAGGGCATCCCAGAGAGCCAGCGGAGGATGTGGATTGGGGGGAACAGGGTGGGGGGCTCTGGGAAACTGTCAGAAGGCAATTTTCAGAAAGAAGAAACAGGAGTGACCCAAATCTGCAAGAGGACAATGGTGGGAGCTGAAATCAGAGAGGGAGATGAGGGTTCAGGACAGCAGGGCTCTGCAGAAAATTTGGACTTTGTATTAGTTTCCCATCATCATGAAGCAAGTCAGCACTGATTCAGCGGCTTACAAGAAAACCCATTTATTATCACACCATATCTGTGTGTCAGAAATCAGCACAGCATATCTCAGCTGGATTTCCTGGCCCAGATCATCTAAGACCAATGTCAAAGTGCCCAACGGTGTGCTCTTATGAGAAGTCCTAAGGAAGAATGGGCTTCCACGCTCATTCTGGTTGACTGCAGGCTTCAGTTCCTTGCAGTTGGTGGACTGAGGTCCCACTTCCTTCCTGGCTGTCAGCTGGAGGGAGCCCTTGGCTCCTAGAAGCGTCTCTCTGGTGTTCACACCTGGGGCCCATGTCTTAGGGCCACACATGTGTAATCTCTCTGACTTCCTCTTCTGCTCCATCTCTTTCTGCTTTGAGCTGGAGAACATTCTAGGCTTTTTAAGAGCCCTTGCGAACAGACTGGGGCATCCTGGATAATCCAGGGTCATCTCCCTATTTTAAAATTCATAATCCTAATTATATCGTCAAAATCTCTTTGCCACATAATAGAGTTAGACTTCATGGACTTGGTTATGGACATATCTGGGAGTCATTCTTCTGCCTACTTCACATTTCACTCAAAGTTAAAGACCTTTGAAAGTACTTACACAGGATAGTGATATATCCCCTGAGTCACATCTTAAATACATGTAGATGATTCTTCCTTTGCTGCTGCTGTTGCTGCTAAGTTGTTTCAGTCGTGTCCGACTCCTAGCGACCCCTTGGACTGCAGCCTACCAGGCTCCTTCGTCCATGGGAGTTTCCAGGCAAGAGTACTGGAGTGGGTTGCCATTGCCTTCTCCGGATTCTTCCTTTACTATGAATTAAATGAAATCTGATGATTGATGGAATTAGGGTTTGTAGCCTCCATATCATGACTCTGAGAGTGACAAATCAGCAAAAAGCCCAAAGAGCTGGTGACAGGAGGTGAAACCCTTTCTGGCCATTGTGAATCCATCCCTGACCTGGGAAGTGATGGACATGTTCAGTGGTCATTAAGCTTTCACTTTCACCTTCTAAAATATTAGGTATTCATTCTTAATAGTTTGAGTAAGTATTTAAGCATTGAAATACATTTAGGGTAAAATTCCACTGAAGACAGTAATGGAAATATGGATTAAATGAGAAATAGCTAAGATATACATTTTTGGATATTTATTTATTTGGTTGTGCTGGGTCTTAGTTGTAGCATGTGGGATCTTTTTAGTTTCAGCATGCAGAGTCAAATTTTCAGATCAGGGACAGAATCCGAGCCCCCCTGCATGGGGAACATGGAGTCTTAACCCCTAGACTACTAAGGAAGACCCCAAGATATAAAATTAAATATTAAGCTAAAGCTTGCTCATTTATAGATCACTGCATGTCTATAGTAATTATGGTTAGCTTCCAATGGATATATTTTAAAAGTTACTTTAAAAAAATGACTCTGATGGTACTTTTTTAAAAAATCTTAAACAATAATCTTTACTTTTACAAAGCAGTGCAAAATTAGATGGTTCCCCAAAGAGTGACTTGCAGCTAGAAAATCCATACTGAGTGTGAAAGTGTTAGTGTTATCTGCTAAGTTATGTCTGACTCTTTGCGACCCTATGGACTGGAGACTGCCAGGCTCCTCTGTCCATGGGATTTCCCAGGTGGGAATATTGGAATGGGTTGTCATTCCCTTCTCCAACTGACCATACTTTCCAAATGTTTCAAAAACCTCTACATAATGGAGCAGGCAAGCTAGTATGGACACTAGCTTAACAATGTGCAGTTAAAATGGTTTATTTCCATTTTTACAAAAACACACGACTCTGTAAACTCTGCTTGTGCCTTCCCGCTGCACAGGGCCTTAGAAGGGCCCCAGGCCAGCAAAGTTCCTGAAGCTTAAGGTTCAGTAGCTTCAAGGTAAATCCACATCTGTTTTTATTCAAATAAATGCAGATATTTATTTTAGAGTTCAATATCTCTTATCGGTGATTTGTGCTTTATTCTCAAAAGATTTTCCTCAAGAGAAATTTCTTTCACCATAGTGATTTTGGCGGGCTTTGTTTCTGTGCTGAGAGGCAAAGGAGATTGCCTAATTAAAGTGGCTAAGTAGAGGTTGTCACTGCACCCACAGTCTCACTCTACTATCCCTTCATCTCAGTTCAGCATATTCTGAGTCCAAAATGCCCATCAGTTTTGCCTCCAACAGTAATGTTACCAGGCAGAAAATTACTGGACATTTTGTTATGTCTTGCTTTTGTTTTTAAGTTCATTTTTTCTTATTGGAGTAGAGTTGCTTTACAATGTTTTGTTAGTTTCCACTGTGAATCAGGTATCTGTATATATCCATTCTGTTTTAGATTTTCTTCCCATTTAAGTCACCACAGAGCATTAAGCAGAGTTCCCTGTGCTATATGGTAGGTCCTCACTGCTTATCTATTTTATACACAATAGTGTATAATAGTGTCAATTGCAGTCTGTCAGTGTGCCCCAATCCCCTTTCTCCCCATCAATAAATTCACTGAACTTATTTACAAAGCAGAAACGTAATGTTTTGATCCCACCCTTCCTTCTTTCTTTTTTTTTTTTTTCTTTTCTCTCCTTCCCTTCCAAGAAAGAGGCAGGCTCTTCAGAGGCTTTCTCAGGATGGCCTTTAGCAAAGTCCATGAGAATCTGGAAAGTGAAATTTGAGAACTTAGTGAACACTTGCACACTTTGGCGAATCTTTGCTTGCCCTATTTACAAAACATTTTGCTCTAGACCAGGGATTGGATAAGCTTTTTTTAATTTTATTTTTCTTAAGAGCCAGAGAGTACATTTTTTAGACTTTTTGAACCAAAGTTTCTGTTGCAACCACTCAATTGTAATTCAAAAACAGTCGTAGACCTTTTGTAAATGAAGTCATGGCTGTGTTTCGTAAAACATTTTTACCAAAAATAAATAAATAAATAAATAAAGCAACAGGCTGGATTTAACTGCTGAATTCTAGCTTACAGACTGACCACAACTATAGACTGCTAACAGGTCTGATGACAAGTGGAACCATAGACAAATATTTCCAGAGAAATCAGTGCAAGTTAGAGCTAGCAATAATGTTTGTTACACAGACAGCCTAGAGCCCATTAGTCAGTGATTTCCAAAATAAACATCCCCAGATAAAAGAGCCTGCAATATCCCCTGGGAGAGAAGAAAGGATATGATATTAGATAGAAATTGCATCATGTTCTGATGCTCTTCAAAACACTTTGTGCCAGAATCCATGTAAATAGGGCTCAATCAGATGAAATATATTTAAACGGAATTTGGCAAAAGTAGTAAAAATTGTGTAAAGTTCCAAGTCAGACTAAAAGTACCACAGATCAGTGATATTCACTCAACAGCTTTTGCTGAGGTCAGACCTCAGGATCTTGTCGACATCCACTTCAGCTTGCACATGGTTTCATCACTGCCATCCCAGACACTTACTTAATGCCTAGTGACAGGCAAAGGTCATTTATAAGGAAGACCTGGAGGGAATCCCCATCCACCAACTGGGGTTATGCTTATTGTAACAGAAATGACCAACTACAATTGGGTCACAGCTCAGTAAAAGGCTGGCTACCTATAGGAAGCGGAAATGGGAAAATTCTTTTTTTCTTTTTAATTTATTTATTTTAATTGGAGGCTAATTACTTTACAACATTGTGGTGGTTTCTCCCATACATCAACATGAATCAGCCATGGGTGTACATGTGTCCCCCTCCTGAACCCCCTCCCACCTCCCTCCCCAGCCCATCTCTCAGGGTCATCCCAGTGCACCAGCCCTGAGCACCCTGTCTCATGCATCAAACCTGGACTGGCGATCTATTTCACTTACAGTAATATACATGTTTCAGTGCTATTCTCTCAAATCATCCCACTCTTGCCTTCTCCCACAGAATCCAAAAGTCTGTTCTTTACAGCTGTGTCTCTTTTGCTGTCTCACACATAGGGTTATCATTACCATCTTTCTAAATTCCATATATATGTGTTAGTATACTGTATTGGTGTTTTTCTTTCTGGCTTACTTCACTCTGTATAAACAGCTCCAGTTTCATCCACCTCATTAGAACTGATTCAAATGTATTCTTTTTAATAGCTGAGTAATATTCCATTGTGTATATGTACCACAGCTGTCTTATCCATTCATCTGCTGATGGACATCTAGGTTGCTTCCATGTCCTGGCTATTATAAACAGTGCTGCGATGAACATTGGGGTACACGTGTCTCTTTCAGTTCTGGTTTCCTTGGTGTGTATGCCCAGCAGTGGGATTGCTGGGTCATAAGGCAGTTCTATTTCCATTTCGTTTAAGGAATCTCCACACTGTTCTCCATAGTGGCTGTACTAGTTTGCATTCCCACCAACAGTGTAAGAGGGTTCCCTTTTCTCCACACCCTCTCCAGCATTTATTGTTTGTAGATTTTTTGATAGCAGCCATTCTGACTGGCATGAGATGGTACCTCACTGTGGTTTTGATTTGCATTTCTCTGATAATGAGTGATGTTGAGCATTTTTTCATGTGTTTGTTAGCCATCTGCATGTCTTCTTTGGAGAAACGTCTGTTTAGTTCTTTGGCTCATTTTTTGATTGGGTCGTTTAAATTCTAAGCACAAAAGATGAGAGCTTCTGATAAAAATAACAGCAGAACCATGACAGAGATGACTGTGACCCAAAAGGCTCTTTAAACATTGACTGGAATTGTGCCAGATGTCCCATCACAGCTGGGCCTGGGGAAAGTCATCTGTAATTTGCTGATCAGACTGGTAGGTTACCCAAATCAGGGCTTTCATCCAACTTCAAGACAAGGAAGCTTAGCTTCAGACAAGCTCAGACTCTTGGGGTGATGGCCGGAAATACTCTATACAGTTGGCAAAAGAATGAGTATTAAATAAACCTCGATCTATTTCTTAGCCATATATCCAAATAGGAAAATGATAATCTATTATTACAAATTTTTCGCCATCACACCTTAGGGTTTTTAATGCTTAAAAGACATGACTTATTCTCTCCAAGATATGTATCTACACTAGCATTTTGGTAATATTGTGTTCCACTGGAGCAGGCTAACAAGAAAGAGAAGAAAAAGTGAGGCTATGAATTATTTTTTCTGATTTGCAGCTTGTTTGTACAAATATTTGTTTTCTTGCTCATTAGCTCAGTCATGCCTGACTCTTTGCTACCCCATGGATTGCAGCACGCCAGGCTTCCTGTCCTTCACTGTCTCTTGGAGCTTGCTCAAACTTACGTCCATTGAGTCGGTGATGCTATCCAACAATCTCATCCTCTGTCATCCCCTTCTTCTACTTCAGTCTTTCCCAGAATCAGTGTCTTTTCTAATGATTTGGCTCTTCACACCAGGGGGCCAAATTACTGGAGCTTCAGCTATAGCATCAGTCCTTCCAATGAATATTCAGGACTGATTTCCTTTAGGATGGACTGGTTTCAGTCCAAGGGACTCTCAAGAGTCTTCTCCAACACCACAGTTCAAAAGCATCAATTCTTCAGCACTCAACTTTCTTTATGGTCCAACTCTCACATGCATATATGACTACTGAAAAAAACATAGCTTTGACTAGATGGACCTTTGTTGGCAAAGTAATGTCTCTGCTTTTTAACATGTCATCTAGGTTGGTCATCAGAGAAGGCAATGGCACCCCACTCCAGTACTCTTGCCTGGAAAAATCCCATAGACAGAGGAGCCTGGTGGGCTGCAGTCCATGGGGTCGCGAAGAGTCGGACACAACTGAGTGACTTCACTTTCACTTTTCACTTTCATGCATTGCAGAAGGAAATGACAACCCACTCCAGTGTTCTTGCCTGGAGAATCCCAGGGACAGGGGAGACTGGTGGGCTGCCGTCTATGGGGTCGCACAGAGTCAGACACGACTGAAGCGACTTAGCAGCAGCAGGTTGGTCATACTTTTCCTTCCAAGGAGCAAGTGTCTTTTAATTTCATGGCTGCAATCACCATCTGCAGTGATTTTGGAGCCCAAGAAAATAAAGCCTGTCACTGTTTCCATTTTTTCCCCATCTATTTGCCACGAAGTGATGGGACTGGATGCCATGATCTTAGTTTTTTGAATGTTGAATTTTAGGCCAGCTTTTTTATTCTCCCTTTTCACCCTCATCAAAAGGCTCTTTAGTTCTTCACTTTCTGCCATTAAGGTGGTGTTATCTGCATATCTGAGGTTATTGATATTTCTCCCAGCAATCTTGATTCCAGCTTGTGCTTCATCCAGCCCAGCATTTCACATGATGTACTCTGCATCTGTCTCTTATACACATCTAAGAAATGACCAACTACAATTGGGTCACAGCTCAGTAAAAGGCTGGCTACCTATAGGAAGCGGAAATGGGAAAATTCTTTTTTTCTTTTTAATTTATTTATTTTAATTGGAGGCTAATTACTTTACAACATTGTGGTGGTTTCTCCCATACATCAACATGAATCAGCCATGGGTGTACATGTGTCCCCCTCCTGAACCCCCTCCCACCTCCCTCCCCAGCCCATCTCTCAGGGTCATCCCAGTGCACCAGCCCCTGTCTCTTATACACATCTAGATGTGTATAAGAGACAGACAGGGTGGTTATCTTCATTTTAGAGCTGGCAGAAGAAAAGGCCATGGGGAAGTCAGTCTCTTGTCTGAGAACCCAAACCCTTGAGCTTTTGACAGGCAGGTGCTGGGGAGAGGCCATAATGCGTGCAGTGGCCCAGAATTGAGGGTCCTGGCTCGGCAGGGCAGTCTGACCCGCCTGTGGGGCCTGAGGACAGAGGGACGGGGGTTGCCTGCGCCTGTGAGCTGAAGAGTGGGTGCGCGGGCAGGAGCCAGCCTGGGGCGGGCCTGGCCCTGACTCCCCGCTGCCCTCCTCCCCGCACGCTCTTCTCCCGAGTCAGCCCGGGCCTCGAAGCCCTGCCTGCCAGCAGCGTGCCCTCGTTTTCAGCTTGTCACTCGCTGTCTGTGAGCCAGGGAGAGTGCTGTCCATTCCTGCCTGAGATCCGCTTCCGGGGACTGAACAGGGAACGGTGGAAGGCACCCAGCGAGCGGCCTGGCCCAGAGGGGGCCCGCGGTAATCAGGCTGCGGCTGCCGTTCTCTGCGCAGAGCCATCGAGTCCCTGTACAGGAAGCACTGTCTTGAACAGGGGAAGCAGCAGCTGGAGCCGCCGCGGGCGGACCTGGCCGAGGAGTTCCTGCTGTCCGACAGTGGCGCCATGTGGCAGACGGTGAGGGCGGCTCTGGCTCCAGGACTGGGCAGCCTCTGGGTGGGGGCCGGGCGCCAGAGGCAATCGTCTGCTCACTCACCCCAGAGTGGGGCTGGTGGACGTGGGCCAGCCCTGCCTCCCGCTTCACTCGCTTGGTACCTGGGCCCCTCCAGGTGGAAGAATTGGGCTGCTTGGAAGTGGAGGCTGAGGCAAAGATGGAGAACTTGCGAGAGGCAGTTCCAGGTCAACCGCTGGCTCCGGTGAGCTGGGCGCCTGCTCAGGGCTTCTCAGGGTGGGTGCTGGCTGGCCACGTCCTCCTCTGGAGAACTCGCGAGAGGCAGTTCCAGGTCAACCGCTGGCTCCGGTGAGCTGGGCGCCTGCTCAGGGCTTCTCAGGGTGGGTGCTGGCTGGCCACGTCCTCCTCTGGAGAACTCGCGAGAGGCAGTTCCAGGTCAACCGCTGGCTCCGGTGAGCTGGGCGCCTGCTCAGGGCTTCTCAGGGTGGGTGCTGGCTGGCCACGTCCTCCTCTTGCGCCCAGGTAGTGCTTTCCCCCTCAGTTCCCAAGGCTTTGCGGGGCTGGGAGATGACCGCCATGCCCTGGGGCAGCCCCACCCTTGTTGGAGGTCCGAGAGGGAACCTGAGACCGTGTGGCCATCCTGTCGTTTCCCAGCTGCACGCCATTTCAGGCCCTTTTCCCACCCCTACCCCATGGCCCTCGCTAAACCCAGGTGCTGGAGCAGGGCCTGATCTAGGTGTGTGGCCCCCACAGACTGCTGCTGGTGGCCCCAAAGCCAGCCAGCCAGCTTATCACCATGGCAATGGACCCTACAACGACGTGGATATCCCCGGCTGCTGGTTCTTCAAGCTGCCTCACAAGGTGTGTGTGCTGGTTCACACCCTGTTTCGTGGTGTTCTTGCTGCACTTGGGGCGCATAGTAGGCCTGCAGAGTGACTCAAACCAGGACACGGCCTTGCTGTGGGAATACCAGGAGTAGAGGGGCAGACAGAGCGTGATCGCGGACAAAAGTTGCCATCTCTGTGAGCCTTTGTTTTTCTTCTAAAAATTGGGTGGCAAAGGGCCAGGTGGCAGAGTTAAATGACATAGGGCTAGAAAAAAGAGAAAAATGATATGGGGCATCTCTTTGTGACCTGCCAGGCTCCTCTGTCCATGGGATTCTTCAGGCAAGAATACTGGAGTGGGTTTCCATTTCCTTCTCCAAGGGATCTTCCCCACAGGGATTGAACCTGGGTCTCTTGCATTGCAGGCAGATTCTTAACCATCTGAGCCACCAGGGATGTCTTCGAACCCTTGTTTTTCTTTTAAAAATTGAGTAGCAAGGCGTCTGGTGGCAGAATTAAATGACATAGGGCGAGAAAAAAAGAGAAAACTGACATAGGGCGTGTCAGGGGCCTAGTGCCACATCTGGTGACTGGTGGCTGTTCCTGGGAGGGGAGCTGGGTGTGTGCCTGTGTGTGAATGTGTGTGTGTTTGTGCCTGTGTGTGTATGTATGTTGTAATCAGGGATTTGCCCCAGACTCCTCTGCTCGTGGGGCAGTGTGGGCTTGGTGGCACTGGGGATCTGCCGCGCGCCCCCAGACCCCACCGCCTTTGCTCTCTGCAGGATGGCAACAGCTGCAATGTGGGCAGCCCCTTTGCCAAAGACTTTCTGCCCAAGATGGAGGACGGCAGCCTGCAGGCTGGCCCGGGAGGCGCCAGCGGGCCCCGGGCCTTGGAAATCAATAAGATGATCTCATTTTGGAGGAACGCCCATAAGCGTATCAGGTGGGCCGTCGGGGAGGGCAGAGACTTGCTGCTATCCATGCCTCTGCCAGGTCACCGCTCTCCTGGGATCCCTTCCCCTCCCCCCCCCCCANTGTTTCAAAAACATCTACATAATGGAGCAGGCAAGCTAGTATGGACACTAGCTTAACAATGTGCAGTTAAAATGGTTTATTTCCATTTTTACAAAAACACACGACTCTGTAAACTCTGCTTGTGCCTTCCCGCTGCACAGGGCCTTAGAAGGGCCCCAGGCCAGCAAAGTTCCTGAAGCTTAAGGTTCAGTAGCTTCAAGGTAAATCCACATCTGTTTTTATTCAAATAAATGCAGATATTTATTTTAGAGTTCAATATCTCTTATCGGTGATTTGTGCTTTATTCTCAAAAGATTTTCCTCAAGAGAAATTTCTTTCACCATAGTGATTTTGGCGGGCTTTGTTTCTGTGCTGAGAGGCAAAGGAGATTGCCTAATTAAAGTGGCTAAGTAGAGGTTGTCACTGCACCCACAGTCTCACTCTACTATCCCTTCATCTCAGTTCAGCATATTCTGAGTCCAAAATGCCCATCAGTTTTGCCTCCAACAGTAATGTTACCAGGCAGAAAATTACTGGACATTTTGTTATGTCTTGCTTTTGTTTTTAAGTTCATTTTTTCTTATTGGAGTAGAGTTGCTTTACAATGTTTTGTTAGTTTCCACTGTGAATCAGGTATCTGTATATATCCATTCTGTTTTAGATTTTCTTCCCATTTAAGTCACCACAGAGCATTAAGCAGAGTTCCCTGTGCTATATGGTAGGTCCTCACTGCTTATCTATTTTATACACAATAGTGTATAATAGTGTCAATTGCAGTCTGTCAGTGTGCCCCAATCCCCTTTCTCCCCATCAATAAATTCACTGAACTTATTTACAAAGCAGAAACGTAATGTTTTGATCCCACCCTTCCTTCTTTCTTTTTTTTTTTTTTCTTTTCTCTCCTTCCCTTCCAAGAAAGAGGCAGGCTCTTCAGAGGCTTTCTCAGGATGGCCTTTAGCAAAGTCCATGAGAATCTGGAAAGTGAAATTTGAGAACTTAGTGAACACTTGCACACTTTGGCGAATCTTTGCTTGCCCTATTTACAAAACATTTTGCTCTAGACCAGGGATTGGATAAGCTTTTTTTAATTTTATTTTTCTTAAGAGCCAGAGAGTACATTTTTTAGACTTTTTGAACCAAAGTTTCTGTTGCAACCACTCAATTGTAATTCAAAAACAGTCGTAGACAGTTTGTAAATGAAGTCATGGCTGTGTTTCGTAAAACATTTTTACCAAAAATAAATAAATAAATAAATAAAGCAACAGGCTGGATTTAACTGCTGAATTCTAGCTTACAGACTGACCACAACTATAGACTGCTAACAGGTCTGATGACAAGTGGAACCATAGACAAATATTTCCAGAGAAATCAGTGCAAGTTAGAGCTAGCAATAATGTTTGTTACACAGACAGCCTAGAGCCCATTAGTCAGTGATTTCCAAAATAAACATCCCCAGATAAAAGAGCCTGCAATATCCCCTGGGAGAGAAGAAAGGATATGATATTAGATAGAAATTGCATCATGTTCTGATGCTCTTCAAAACACTTTGTGCCAGAATCCATGTAAATAGGGCTCAATCAGATGAAATATATTTAAACGGAATTTGGCAAAAGTAGTAAAAATTGTGTAAAGTTCCAAGTCAGACTAAAAGTACCACAGATCAGTGATATTCACTCAACAGCTTTTGCTGAGGTCAGACCTCAGGATCTTGTCGACATCCACTTCAGCTTGCACATGGTTTCATCACTGCCATCCCAGACACTTACTTAATGCCTAGTGACAGGCAAAGGTCATTTATAAGGAAGACCTGGAGGGAATCCCCATCCACCAACTGGGGTTATGCTTATTGTAACAGAAATGACCAACTACAATTGGGTCACAGCTCAGTAAAAGGCTGGCTACCTATAGGAAGCGGAAATGGGAAAATTCTTTTTTTCTTTTTAATTTATTTATTTTAATTGGAGGCTAATTACTTTACAACATTGTGGTGGTTTCTCCCATACATCAACATGAATCAGCCATGGGTGTACATGTGTCCCCCTCCTGAACCCCCTCCCACCTCCCTCCCCAGCCCATCTCTCAGGGTCATCCCAGTGCACCAGCCCTGAGCACCCTGTCTCATGCATCAAACCTGGACTGGCGATCTATTTCACTTACAGTAATATACATGTTTCAGTGCTATTCTCTCAAATCATCCCACTCTTGCCTTCTCCCACAGAATCCAAAAGTCTGTTCTTTACAGCTGTGTCTCTTTTGCTGTCTCACACATAGGGTTATCATTACCATCTTTCTAAATTCCATATATATGTGTTAGTATACTGTATTGGTGTTTTTCTTTCTGGCTTACTTCACTCTGTATAAACAGCTCCAGTTTCATCCACCTCATTAGAACTGATTCAAATGTATTCTTTTTAATAGCTGAGTAATATTCCATTGTGTATATGTACCACAGCTGTCTTATCCATTCATCTGCTGATGGACATCTAGGTTGCTTCCATGTCCTGGCTATTATAAACAGTGCTGCGATGAACATTGGGGTACACGTGTCTCTTTCAGTTCTGGTTTCCTTGGTGTGTATGCCCAGCAGTGGGATTGCTGGGTCATAAGGCAGTTCTATTTCCATTTCGTTTAAGGAATCTCCACACTGTTCTCCATAGTGGCTGTACTAGTTTGCATTCCCACCAACAGTGTAAGAGGGTTCCCTTTTCTCCACACCCTCTCCAGCATTTATTGTTTGTAGATTTTTTGATAGCAGCCATTCTGACTGGCATGAGATGGTACCTCACTGTGGTTTTGATTTGCATTTCTCTGATAATGAGTGATGTTGAGCATTTTTTCATGTGTTTGTTAGCCATCTGCATGTCTTCTTTGGAGAAACGTCTGTTTAGTTCTTTGGCTCATTTTTTGATTGGGTCGTTTAAATTCTAAGCACAAAAGATGAGAGCTTCTGATAAAAATAACAGCAGAACCATGACAGAGATGACTGTGACCCAAAAGGCTCTTTAAACATTGACTGGAATTGTGCCAGATGTCCCATCACAGCTGGGCCTGGGGAAAGTCATCTGTAATTTGCTGATCAGACTGGTAGGTTACCCAAATCAGGGCTTTCATCCAACTTCAAGACAAGGAAGCTTAGCTTCAGACAAGCTCAGACTCTTGGGGTGATGGCCGGAAATACTCTATACAGTTGGCAAAAGAATGAGTATTAAATAAACCTCGATCTATTTCTTAGCCATATATCCAAATAGGAAAATGATAATCTATTATTACAAATTTTTCGCCATCACACCTTAGGGTTTTTAATGCTTAAAAGACATGACTTATTCTCTCCAAGATATGTATCTACACTAGCATTTTGGTAATATTGTGTTCCACTGGAGCAGGCTAACAAGAAAGAGAAGAAAAAGTGAGGCTATGAATTATTTTTTCTGATTTGCAGCTTGTTTGTACAAATATTTGTTTTCTTGCTCATTAGCTCAGTCATGCCTGACTCTTTGCTACCCCATGGATTGCAGCACGCCAGGCTTCCTGTCCTTCACTGTCTCTTGGAGCTTGCTCAAACTTACGTCCATTGAGTCGGTGATGCTATCCAACAATCTCATCCTCTGTCATCCCCTTCTTCTACTTCAGTCTTTCCCAGAATCAGTGTCTTTTCTAATGATTTGGCTCTTCACACCAGGGGGCCAAATTACTGGAGCTTCAGCTATAGCATCAGTCCTTCCAATGAATATTCAGGACTGATTTCCTTTAGGATGGACTGGTTTCAGTCCAAGGGACTCTCAAGAGTCTTCTCCAACACCACAGTTCAAAAGCATCAATTCTTCAGCACTCAACTTTCTTTATGGTCCAACTCTCACATGCATATATGACTACTGAAAAAAACATAGCTTTGACTAGATGGACCTTTGTTGGCAAAGTAATGTCTCTGCTTTTTAACATGTCATCTAGGTTGGTCATCAGAGAAGGCAATGGCACCCCACTCCAGTACTCTTGCCTGGAAAAATCCCATAGACAGAGGAGCCTGGTGGGCTGCAGTCCATGGGGTCGCGAAGAGTCGGACACAACTGAGTGACTTCACTTTCACTTTTCACTTTCATGCATTGCAGAAGGAAATGACAACCCACTCCAGTGTTCTTGCCTGGAGAATCCCAGGGACAGGGGAGACTGGTGGGCTGCCGTCTATGGGGTCGCACAGAGTCAGACACGACTGAAGCGACTTAGCAGCAGCAGGTTGGTCATACTTTTCCTTCCAAGGAGCAAGTGTCTTTTAATTTCATGGCTGCAATCACCATCTGCAGTGATTTTGGAGCCCAAGAAAATAAAGCCTGTCACTGTTTCCATTTTTTCCCCATCTATTTGCCACGAAGTGATGGGACTGGATGCCATGATCTTAGTTTTTTGAATGTTGAATTTTAGGCCAGCTTTTTTATTCTCCCTTTTCACCCTCATCAAAAGGCTCTTTAGTTCTTCACTTTCTGCCATTAAGGTGGTGTTATCTGCATATCTGAGGTTATTGATATTTCTCCCAGCAATCTTGATTCCAGCTTGTGCTTCATCCAGCCCAGCATTTCACATGATGTACTCTGCATAGACGTTATATAAACAGGGTGACAATATACAGCCTTGACATACTCCTTTCCCCATTTGGAACCGTCTATTGTTCCAGGCCTGTTCTAACTGTTGTTTCTTGACCTGCATATAGGTTTCTAAGGAGGCAGGTAAGGTGGTCTGTTATTCCCATCTCTTGAAGAATTTCCCACAGTTTGTTGTGATACACACAGTCAAAGGCTTTAGCATAGTCAGTGAAGCAGATGTAGATGTCTTTCTGGAATTCTCTTGTTTTTTCAACGATTCAACAGATGTTGGCAATTTGATTTCTGGGTTCCTCTGCCTTTTCTAAATCCAGCTTGAACATCTGGAAGTTCTCGCTTCACATACTATTGAAGCTTAGCTTGGAGAATTTGGGGTATTACCTTGCTAGCATGTGAAATGAATATAATTGTGCAGTAGTTTGAACATTCTTTGGCATTGCCTTTCTTTGGGATTGGAATGAAAACTGACTTTTTCCAGTCCTGTGGCCACTGTTGAGTTTTCTGAGTTTGTTGGCTTATTGAGTGCAGCACTTTCACAGCATCATCTTTCAGCATTTGAAATAGCTCAACTAGAATGCCATCACCTCCTCTAGCTTTGTTCATAGCGATGCTTCCCAAGGCCCACTTGACTTCACATTCCAGGATGTCTGGCTCTAGGTGAGTGATCTAGGTGAGTGATAACCACTGTGATTATCTGGGTCATGAAGATCTTTTCTGTACAGTTCTTCTGTGTATTCTTGCCACCTCTTCTTAATATCTTCTGCTTCTGTTAGGTCCATACCATTTCTGTCCTTTATTGTATTAAATGTTCCCTTGGTATCTGTGGGTTAGTAAATCCTATGAACCACATTAAAGAGTGTACCCAACTATATCTGGTTTCTAAAAATATAATCCTTCTGGTTCAATTGGAAGTTTTTTCTCTATTAATAAATCTAAACTCTTAATAATCTGTAATAAACCAAATCTTGAGGGTCTATCCAGATCTGGGAAGTAGGTAATATTCATTGAGCACTTACGATGTGGCTGGCACCATCCTAAGCTTAATAGTAATAACTAATTTAATGCTTACATCAACTGTATAGGTGGTTACCACAATTTAGGCTCAGAGGGAGGTATGTGACTTGCTAAAGATCACACAGCTAGACAGGACTGCAGAGTCTAGATTGCCACTGCAGAGTCTAGATTGAAACTCGTCAAGTTAGCTCCAAAGTTTACTGTCGTAGCATTTCCCACTTGGAATATTCTATTTTAAAATTGACACCTCAAGACTCAGAATCTCTGGACAATATGTTGTTAAAAACACGTGCTTGGATCACAGACCCTTCCATTTATTTAGAAATTTATTAGCGACACAACACTCATTAGTTGCTTTCTTTGTATCATCATCAAAAAAGAGAAAAAAAGCCTGCCTCCTCCATATTTCTATTAAAGTAGATGAAAAGATGAACCTTTGTTGGCAAAGTAATGTCTCTGCTCTTTAATGTGCTGTCTAGGTTGGTCATAACTTTCCTTCCAAGGAGTAAGCCGTCTTTTAATTTTATGGCTACAGTCACCATCTGCAGTGATTTTGGAGCCCCCAAAATGACCATCTAGTCTAAGCTGTGGTTTTTCCAACTATCACAGTCCAACTGTGATAGTTGGACTAGAAAGAAAGTTGAGCGCCAAAGAACTGATGCTTTTGAACTGTGGTGTTGGAGAAGACTCTTGAGAGTCCCTTGGACTGCAAGGAGATCCAACCAGTCCATTCTAAAGGAGATCAGTCCTGGGTGTTCATTGGAAGGACTGACGCTGAAGCTGAAGCTCCAATACTTTGTTCACCTGATGTGAAAAGCCTACTCATTGGGAAAGACCCTGATTCTGGGCAAGACTGAGGGGAGGAGGAGAAGGGAATGACAGATGATGAGATGGTTGGATGGCATCACTGACTCAATGGACATGAGTTTGGGTAAACTCTGGGAGTTAGTGAAGGACAGGGAGGCCTGGCGTCCTGCTGTCCATGGGTCGCAAAAAGTCAGACACTGCTGAGCGACTGAACTGAGCCGAATAGACTTCTGAAAGAAAGAGGAAGAAATGAATACGCAGTGGGCTGAGGAGAGGGAGACAAAGACAGATCGGTGGGGAGGGGGCTCTAATATGCGTGCACGCTAGCATGACATCTCCCAGCGGGTGTCCTTTTTCAATCAGAAGGGGTTTTCACAGTTGAGGCACCACCTCAGCTGGCCCCAGCTCATTGCCTTTTGAGACCTTGTCTTTTGTTATCCTTAATCTACATCAAATAGTCCCTGAGCTCCCATAAACGGGTACAGGACCAAAATTCAGAGCCGCTTCCTAAAACAGCTACTTTCTGTTAAAAAGCTTGAAGTTACATAACACACGTTTACTCTATCATAAGTTTTACAAACACATTTAACAAGGTTCTAAAACAGTCATAAAGTTGTTCACAACAGTGATGGAGAAACAGCATCTCTGGAACAGAGAAAAGGTGATTTTCCTCCCACACAATCGGGTAAACCGACCAGTGCACTCTCATCTGCGGCATGCCCTCTTCAAGCAATGTGCAGGGGGTTTCACCTTTATCCACACACAATCTGCTGGCAAACACCAACAAAAGCTTTTGCAATATGCAAGCTATTTCACTCTTTTTTGCTGGACTATTTTATAGGCTCAAGTGAGGAATGTGGAAGGTTACCAGGTTTGAGATGAACAAACCCAGATTAGAACAGTGACTCTCAACACCCAGACATGATCCTGACTGTGGCAGAATTAGAAAAAGGAAGACAGTTGTGTGTGTGTGTGTGTTCCTGTTAAGTATTGGACTAGTCTAAACTCCTTATCTATATAAAAGCTAAATCAAACTGTCAACCTCAGAAGATCAAACTGTACTTGAAACTATTCCAGAGACACTGCCCGCCTTCTAGGTGTCAGTTGGGGCATGTTGTCATCTTTTGATGCACTGAGGTTTGTGAAATTATGTGAACATTTTATTGGGTTTTAAGTTTGACTTTTTTTTTTTAATAAGAAAGTGCTAATTCTCACTTTTGAAAATGAGAATTGGTCTCAAACAATGTAATTAAGACACAGGTGAAAGTATAGGTGGGCTGAAATGGTGACTCTTTGGCTTGGACACACACCATACTAAAGGTGTGTGGCTGTAAGATAAATTTGGAGGAAAATGACAAGTAAATACTGTGTATTAGTGGCAGATAAACAACATCATGGTTATATCTACAAAATGACTCATGTTTGCATTGCAGGTTCATATTCTCTTGGAGTAAATTTATTTTCTTCCTATAATTTCCATTTCTATTATCTGACAAGTTCTAGAATACTATTATAGTATTAAAACACAGGAATTTCTGTATTTATAGTCACAATCATAGCAAAAAGTTTAGTAGTAGTAGTTCTAGTGTTCAGTTCAGTTCAGTTCAGTCGCTCAGTCGTGTCTGACTCTTTGCGACCCCATGAATCGCAGCATGCCAGGCCTCCCTGTTCTTCACCAACTCCTGGGGTTCACTCAGACTCATGTCCATTGAGTCAGTGATGCCATGCAGCCATCTCATCTTCGGTCACCCCTTCTCCTCCTGCCCCCAGTCCCTCCCAGCATCAGAGCCTTTTCTAATGAGTCAACTCTTTGCATGAGGTGGCCAAAGTACTGGAGTTTCAGTTTTAGCATCATTCCCTCCAAAGAAATCCCAGGGCTGATCTTCAGAATGGACTGGTTGGATCTCCTTGCAGTCCAAGGGACTCTCAAGAGTCTTCTCCAATACCACAGTTCAAAAGCATCAATTCTTCAGCACTCAGCCTTCTTCACAGTCCAACTCTCACATCCATACATGACCACAGGAAAAACCATAGCCTTGACTAGATGGACCTTAGTCGGCAAAGTAATGTCTCTGCTTTTGAATATGCTATCTAGGTTGGTCATAGCTTTTCTTCCAAGGANGTCCTGTCTCTTATACACATCTAGATGTGTATAAGAGACAGGTCCAACTCTCACATCCATACATGACCACAGGAAAAACCATAGCCTTGACTAGATGGACCTTAGTCGGCAAAGTAATGTCTCTGCTTTTGAATATGCTATCTAGGTTGGTCATAACTTTTCTTCCAAGGAGTAAGCATCTTCTAATTTCATGGCTGCAGTCACCATCTGCAGTGATTCTGGAGCCCCCCAAAATAAAGTCTGACACTGTTTCCACTGTTTCCCCATCCATTTCCCATGAAGTGATGGAACCAGTGGCCATGATCCTCGTTTTCTGAATGTTGAGCTTTAAGCCAACTTTTTCACTCTCCTCTTTCACTTTTATCAAGAAGCTTTTTAGCTCCTCTTCACTTTCTGCCATAAGGGTGGCGTCATCTGCATATCTGAGGTTCTTGATATTTCTCCTGGCAATCTTGATTCCAGCTTGTGCTTCTTCCAGCCCAGTGTTTCTCATGATGTATTCTGCAGAAGTTAAATAAGCAGGGTGAGAATATACAGCCTTGATGTACTCCTTTTCCTATTTGGAACCAGTCTGTTGTTCCATGTCCAGTTCTAACTGTTGCTTCCTGACCTGCATACAGATTTCTCAAGAGGCAGGTCAGGTGGTCTGGTATTCCCATTGCTTTCAGAATTTTCCACAGTTTATTGTGATCCACACAGTCAAAGTTTTTGGCATAGTCAATAAAGCAGAAATAGATGCTTTTCTGGAACTCTCTTGCTTTTTTGATGATCCCATAGCAGAGGTCAAATCCAAGCACCAATAGAGCATCAGTCCCAACATTGATGGGCAGAGGGAACCAGCCAGCCACCTCGTTGATTACATAGGACATTTTCCATCCTGGGGAGAAAAGCAATCTGTCCTTATAGAAATAGATACATCTTCTGAATACAAATTTTTCTTCCTTGTCCTAGATCTTTCCATCAGGTCATTTTAGACTGACAGGATGACTTATTCACACACTATTTTTCAATGGTGGAGAACTTCATTTTACATGAAAGTAGGTGACAGGCCCAGATATGCAGATGACACCACCCTTGATGAAAGTAAAAGAGGAGAGTGAAAAAGTTGGCTTAAAGCTCAACATTCAGAAAACCAAGATCATGTCAGACTATTTTTCTGGGCTCCAAAATCACTGGAGATGGTGACTGCAGCCATGAAATTAAAAGACACTTGGTCCTTGGAAGGAAAGTTATGACCAACCTAGATAGCATATTCGAAAGCAGAGACATTACTTTGGCAACTAAGGTCCGTCTAGTCAAGGCTATGGTTTTTCCAGTGGTCATGTATGGATGTGAGAGTTGGACTGTGAAGAACGCTGAGCACCGAAGAATTAATGCTTTTGAACTGTGGTTTGGAGAAGACTCTTGAGAGTCCCCACCTGACGTTCCTCTAGGTTGGTCAGGTAGGATTTCCTCTAGTCAGGACCAACAAGTAACCTTCCTGACTACGATTTCGACTTTGAGGTTATGAAACCGGTGGAGTACGCTTCTCAACTGAGTAACCTTTTCTGAGACTACGACCCACCCTAAACCCCGTCGAGGAGAAGGGGATGACAGAGGGTGAGATGGCTGGATGGCATCACCAACTCTATGGACATGAGTTTGGGTAAACTCTGGGAGTTGGTGATGGACAGGGAGGCCTGGCATGCTGTGATTCATGGGGTCACAAAAAGTCAGACATGACTGAGCAACTAAACTGAACTGATGTGATGGGCTTAATACCTACTGTATTCACTTTTCTCTTCATGTTCCATGACCCAAAGGCAACTGGATTGCTACAATGGTGACATGGCCTATAAAGAAAGAGTCCTGATATCAGTTGAGAGATACCACCACACAGGTTGGGATACTGTTTAAAGGGTGTGTGTGCTTAATCGCTCACTCACATCCAACTCTTTGCGACCCTTTGGACTATATATACCCCACCAGGTTCTTTGTCCATGGCATTTTTCAGGCAAGAACACCGGAGTGGGTTGCCATTATCTTCCTCCAGGGTATCTTCCTGACTCAGGAATCAAAACTGAGTCTCCTATGTCTCCTGAATTGCAGGCAAATTCTTTACCTGCTGAGCTATTCAGGGAAGCCCTTAAAGAATGTGAGATACTCTTTCAACTAGTGGCCAGTATATGATGGCATTTCCCTATGAAATACACGAGTCCAGGAATTTAGGGTAGATATAGGAGGATTTGGAGGCTTCTCTAGTAGATTCTGGGTCCCTGGTGCTCAGATGGTAAAGCATCTGCCTTCAATGCGGAAGACCTGGGTTCGATCCCTAGGTCAGGAAGATCCTCTGGAGAAGGAAATGGCAACCCACTCCAGTATCCTTGCCTAGAATATCCCATGGATGGAGGAGTGTGGTAGACTATACTCCATGGGGTTGCAAAGAGTTGGACATGACTGAGCGACTTTCACTTCACTTCACTTCACTTCTAGTAGCTTAACTGGTAAAGCCTCCACTTGCAGTGCAGGAGATCCTGGTTTGATTCCTGGGTCAGGAAGATCCGCTGGCAAAGGGATAGGCTACTGACTCCAGTAGTTTTGGACTTCCCTGGTGGCTCAGATGGTAAAGAATCTGCCTGCAATGCAGGAGACCTGGGTCAATTTCTGGGTTGAGAAGATCCCCTGGAGAAAGGCATGGCAACCCACTCCAATATTTTGGCCTGGAGAATCTCCATGGACAGAGGAGCCTTGTGGGTTGCTACAGTCTGTGGGGTTGCAAACAGTTGGACATGACCGAGCGACTAAGCGTGGTACAGAGGAAGATTCCACTCACCTACCTATTAAGTCACAGAATATTTGCTTCTTGTCCATAAAACCATGTTTCCTAAGAGAGGAATATTTTCATCACAAAACATATTTATGGTCCCCCAAATTATAATCTGAGAATATTCGTT
The DNA here is from genome assembly GCA_006410675.1 of Oreotragus oreotragus. Classification (NCBI taxonomy): domain Eukaryota; kingdom Metazoa; phylum Chordata; class Mammalia; order Artiodactyla; family Bovidae; genus Oreotragus; species Oreotragus oreotragus. The sequence goes on from SJYX01023764.1 coordinate 40,445, forward strand.
TGCCAATTTGGTCTTCTTATGCAGATGAACTGATAAGCACAGTGGAAGGCAAAGGTTCCATTTGCCAAAGAGAAACTTCATCATTGCTACACAACAGGTGCAGGAAAATTTGTGTTGAACCCAGATGATTCATGTGGAGACCCACAGAACTTCATGTTTCCTAAGAGAGGAATATTTTCATCACAAAACATATTTATGGTCCCCCAAATTATAATCTGAGAATATTCGTTTGCCAATTTGGTCTTCTTATGCAGATGAACTGATAAGCACAGTGGAAGGCAAAGGTTCCATTTGCCAAAGAGAAACTTCATCATTGCTATACAACAGGTGCAGGAAAATTTGTGTTGAACCCAGATGATTCATGTGGAGACCCACAGAACTCCGGTGTCATTAATGTTGGCCTCACCATCTGGGTGAACACCCTGGCTTACATGCTATTTTAATCTTTTGTGGTGGGAAGATGTTCACGAGCATTTATAAAATTAGGCAAAATTTGAACAGTTTAAAAAAGTGTTAGAAGAGCTATATAGATAATACTATGGGGAAAAATGAAAAGGAATTAAACATTTGCCTGAGTTTTTTTTTTTTCTTCAGCCACCATTATTTTATTTTATTTTATTTTTCTTTCTTTTCTTTCTTTTTTTTAATTTAATTTAATTTAATTTTTTGTATTTATTTATTTTTTTACACGAACTCTGTGTGTCAAGGTCAGGAAAGCAGAAGATAAAGGAAAACATCATGGAGTAAAATGGGATGGAGTAACTGAAGTAGAAAAGCTTCTTGCTATGTTACGAAGATATGTTTACAGTCATGAATGGAATGAACAGTTGGGCCTGAGGCCCTCTATTCTAATCTTGGGACTGTGTCCTGAAGACTATAAAGAATCAAGAAGAAGGACTTTCCTGGTGGTCCAGTGGCTAAGTCTCTGTGCTCTCAATGCAGGGGGTATGGGTTCAATCCCTTGTTATGGAACTAAGATCCCATATGCTTTATAGCATGGCCNGAATTAAAAATTTGCCTGAGTTTTAAAATATAATAAAAATTGGTGTGTGTCAAGGTCAGGAAAACAGAAGACAAAGGAAAACATCATGGAGTAAAATGGGATGGAGTAACTGAAGTAGAAAAGCTTCTTGCTATGTTACGAAGATATGTTTACAGTCATGAATGGAATGAACAGTTGGGCCTGAGGCCCTCTATTCTAGTCTTCGGACTGTGTCCTGAAGACTATAAAGAATCAAGAAGAGGGACTTTCCTGGTGGTCCAGTGGCTAAGTCTCTGTGCTCCCAGTGCAGGGGGTATGGGTTCAATCCCTTGTTATGGAACTAAGATCCCATATGCTTTATAGCATGGCCTAAAAAGACAAAAAGAAAGAAAGAAAGAAACAAGCAGAGAAATGATGTGATCAGACACATCTTAAGCAGATTTCTGGAAGCAAGCACCTAGAAGGTTAATTAATAAATATTCACTAAATGGGTAAATTAAAAATTGGAGCCATAAGATTGAAAATGAAAAAGTACAGCTAAGAGGTTACTAAAATTGTTGAAGGAAGGGATGCTGAAAAAACCAAAATGCATATTTATGCACCATGAAAATTGCATTCAATCTTTTGTGACCTTCAATTGGTAATGAAATAAGATGGGTAATACCAAAAGTGGCCGTTAATTCCAGATTCTTCTAAGTCATCTTTTAAAGAATACCTATATAAGAAGAGAATCCATTACTTAAAACAGAAAACAAAAACAATGACAAATAGGGGGAAAAAAAGAGATTTTTCTCTCCATTCTAATTTTAAAAACACAATGAAATACATTGCGCTATTTTGTCAAGGTGTCTGATAGAATTTATTGCCAGTACAGTTTGCATCTAGACTGGTGCAATGCTACACGGGACTAGTATTATTTTTTGCAATAAATCATATAATTGCACTATCCTTGGTTAGGAGCACCTAAAAATTATTGAATTATAGGTTCCAAGCTGATATTTTTTTTTTTTTTTTAAATGGGTATAGTAGGCTGTGCTAGGCAACCTCTAAAAAGAACCATCTCTTATTACATGCGAGCCTGTCATCCCACACCCCCATCCCCCCACCAGTGCTGGCTGGCCTAGTTACTTGCTTCCCACCAATAGAATATGGCAAAGCAGGTGATTTGTTATGCAGCAATAAATAACTCATACATATGCATGGAAAATTTACATAGCAAATGGACCCCCCCCCAAGCTTGTTCACCAGTACAAGAGGAAATAGGTTATATCCGCAGGATGGAATACAATACAGCAATCAAATTAAATTAAAAACAAGCACTGAAGCAACTGCATGGATGACACAAACAATATTGAGCAGAAGAACAAGATGCAAAAATATATGGGTATAGGGTTCTTTTTGAGGTGATTAAAATGTCTCAAAATAGATTGTGGTGATAGTTACACATATCTATGAATGTACCAAGTCATTGCACTGTACTTTCACATGTGAGAATTATTGAGTTGTGCACTGTATCTCAATGAAGACATGTTCTTTAATAGGTCCAATTTTTTTTTCTTTTTTTTTTTTGGCTCTACCACATGGCATGTGGTATCTTAGTTCTCCAACCAGGGATCGAACCCCAAGCCTGCTCCCCCTGCACTGGAAGGAGGAGTCTTAACCACTGGATCACCAAGGATGTCCACTCAATGAAGACTTTAAAAGATAAAACAGTTTTACAAACTTGTGTGAAGATATCAGGTTCTCTGTTCTTTTCCGTTGACCAAGGTGTTGACCTCTCTCAACACATACTGTATAATAAGTCTGCAGTCAGTGCAATGCCTTCCACTTTATTCTTCATTTTCTGAACTTTTGAAATTCTAGTCCCTTTACCCTTTTTGTTTAAGTTTTAGAATAATCTTGTCCATAAAATAAAATCTTGTCAAATAAAATCTTCCCAAGATTTTTGGCAGCATCTACATTTGTATCTACATCTAATTCTATGTCTATATTTATATCTATATATCTATTCCATCTATCTATCTACATATTCACTTATGTACACACATTCTCTTGGTTCCATTTCTCTAGAGAACCTTGTTACTAGTACAATATCACAAAGAAATTTCCAAAAAAACAATCTCTCTGTGTCTATTTCAGACAGCCTCTATTTCTATGTATCCCATAGAAATGCTAGTTATACCCCATGCCTTGACACTGAGTAATGCGCCCAGAAAACCATCCCATTGTTTCTGGTTATTTCTCTTGTTGTTACTGCTTTTCTTAAAACCATGTGGTCCAAATATTTTCCCTCACAAGATAAATGAGAAGTCAGTTACAGAAATTCAGGGATTCTGAACAGAAAATCTCTACATGAAGCAAAAGAAGAGTGACTGCAACAACTTCCAAATTCACGAGGAAGGACCATGTCCAAGATGTAGAGGGATCCAAATGGATGGAACTGGAGCCAGGGTAACTGTCAAAAATACACATCAGGAGAAAGCCCAACATAAACTACTACTTCATATAAGTAAATAGACAATTAATTAATTAAAACACAAACTGTTCACCAACTGAGCAGGGTAATTATGGTGATCCAAGGAAATAGTAGGTTATTGGTGAAGGCATAGCAGATAGCCATTCCCGCCCNTAACTTTTCTTCCAAGGAGTAAGCATCTTTTAATTTCATGGCTGCAATCACCATCTGCAGGGATTTTGGATTACTTTTGTCCAAAGATAAACCTTAATATAAAAGTGAAATTACCAAGAGTAAAATAAATTCAATGAGGGGTTGCAAAAAATGATTTGTTTCCATGACATCATATTTTCCACTTAAGAACAAAACAAATATGTGACTAGACTATGTGTCTGTAATAATCTCTTAGAGCTTTGATTATTTAAATTGATTACTGAAAAGTTGACTACTGCATAGCATTCATTAAAGCTGAAGTATAAATTATCCAGAGGAATAGCTTCCTTTTAGATAACAAAAATGAATTTCCAACCATAGATTAGAGATTTCCCTCCAGCCTGAATGGTTAAAATCACTCTCCACAGTATAGCGCATTTAAGGCAAAGTACTTTATAATAACAAGTATTTGAAAGTATACACTTGGAACTAATCACCAATGGTCAGTTCTTATAAACTGACTATGACAAAATGTTGACTTGCAATTTGCAATAAGGTAGCCACTAACCACAAATGACCTGTGGCTTATGATATGTGGCTTGACATGTGGCTTACGATATGCCTGAGGAAATGCATTTTTCACTTAATTTAAATTAATTTAAGTTTATGAAAAGTGAAGAAGAGCAACTTCTTATTCCATTGGAACATGGAATGTAACTTTGTCAGGCTTGCATTTTATCTGATGCAACATGTAAGATATTGCTGCATTTGGGTGTGCATGTTAAATGTGAATGTCATTCTGAGTATTACACAAAACACATCACTGATCTATTTGGAGTCAACAAATTCAGTTCAAATGACTTTTTCCATGTATCAGTCTAATGTACTGTAATACGTTTACTTGAATATTTTATGCAGACAGCAGTACTTAAAATGATACCACTGCAATTGTAACTGGTAATTAAATTGCAGTATTATACATTTTCACTGGTATAAAAGAAATAAGCATGGACACATTTTTACTTAAAACCAAAGTATTCTAATGATGCAGAATTGAGTGCAGAAGCAGCAGAGGATCTGTAATACATCAAAGAGAGGGAAAAAAAGAAAGAATAATAGATGCAGGCATATCAAATATTTCACATTGACTAACAAATGCAATTTACTGTGGCAGAGCAAAAAGAAAACTTCATTTTTCCGTGTAAAATATATTCTTTTAAATAATAAAGTAAATAATATTATAAGATTTGTTTCACCAATTATTTTTTAAAAAGGAAGAGGAATTGCCAATGACTTCAGATTTCCTGTACTGTATTAAGTAAGGAGTCTGGAAATTGCCTCTCTGTTCTAACAATGAGTAAATAAAAAATCAACAATGCTTCTTGAATGCATCAGAGAGGTGAGGTCGCAGGGCAAACCACTCCTCCAAGACTATAAAGACAGGTGGAAACAGGGAGTGACACCTTACAGAAGAATTTCAGGAGTAGAAACCTCTGCAGCAATCAGTGCCAGGGTAGGAAAACATAAACTGTAATTGATGAATTGCTGGAAACTCAGTATAGACTGTCTGAGAGTTAAATACTTAAAGGTGATTTAGTCATAGGGGACACTCCATTTTTTTTGTGAGCTTTATTTGGTTTTATCAGCTGGGTTCTTATAGTAAGAATTAGAGGGGAAAAAAAATCTCCTCTGGCTTCCAACAGAGGAAGGGTTAAAAGGAATCATTTTGAAATACACCAGGGCACTCTGTTCTTTTTTTACAAGCACTCCCCTCAGGAGAAACTAGTTAACCAGAGCCTAACTTGCTGTATTTTTTCTTTTTTTTTTTTTAATCAGAGCCTAGGGCTTCCCTTGTGACTCAGTGGTAAAGAATCTGCCCGTCAATGGAGGAGACAGGGTTTCAGTCCCTGGTCTGAGATGATCCTACGCACCGCGGAGCAACTGAGCCCATGCGCCACAACCACCGAGCCTGTGCTCTCTGGGCCGCAACTGCTGAGGCCACATACCACAACCACTGAAGCACACGCGTGAGAAGCCACCACAATAAGGAGCTGCCCACCGCAACTAGAGAGTAGTCCTTGCTCACCACAACTGGAGAAAAGCGAAAGCAATGAAGATCCAGCACAGCCAAAATTCAATGAATTATCTATCAGATCTAGGCCCTTAAATCTATTTCTCACTTCCACTGTATAATCATAAGGGATTTGATTTAGGTCATACCTGAATGGTCTAGCGGTTTTCCCTACTTTCTTCAATTTGAGTCTGCATTTGGTAATAAGGAGTTCATGATCTGAGTCACAGTCAGCTCCTGGTCTTGTTTTTGTTGACTGTATAGAGCTTCTCCATCTTTGGCTGCATAGAATATAATCAATCTGATTTCAGTGTTGACCATCTGGTGATGTCCATGTGTAGAGTCTTCTCTTGTGTTGTTGGGAGAGGGTGTTTGCTATGACCAGTGCATTTTCTTGGCAAAACTCTATTAGTCTTTGCCCTGCTTCATTCCACATTCCAAGGCCAAATTTGCCTGTTACTCCAGGTGTTTCTTGACTTCCTACTTTTGCATTCCAGTCCCCTATAATGAAAAGGACATCTTTTTGGGGTGTTAGTTCTAAAAGGTCTTGTAGGTCTTCATAGAACCATTCAATTTCAGCTTCTTCAGCGTTACTGGTTGGGGCATAGACTTGGATTACCGTGATATTGAATGGTTTGCCTTGGAGATGAACAGAGATCATTCTGTGATTTTTGAGATTGCATGCAATTACTGCATTTCAGACTCTTTTGTTGACTATGATGGCAACTCTATTTCTTCTGCGTGATTCCTGCCCACAATAGTAGATATAATGGTCTTCTGAGTTAAATTCACTGAATAACTATATAAATACTAAATAATCTATTTATTTAGCTATATTAATTTAGACAGAGCACACTTCGGAGCAAGGAAAATTATTTGAGATAAAGAGGGGTATTATATAATGATAAAGGCATCAAGTCTACAAAAAGACTTAACAGTCCTTTATGTATATGTGTGTAACAGCAGCACTTCAAAATACATGAGGCAGAAATCCATTTATATTCCTTAATAAAGAGAAATGGAAAATCTGCTCTCAATAGTAAATTCCATCATATCCCCATAACAGATTTTCCCTTCTTAAGTTGTTCTGAATATAAAACTGGCAGTCATTTCTTTTTAAATTGAAAATAATTCATATATGTATAAAAAAATCATTAAAACCTATACTGAGACTTAGAAGCTTCCCTTATTTCTTTGGTTATTTAACTTAGTAGCTCACCTATTTTTTAAAGAATATGGTAAAGCTATGAGTTACTCCTCTAGGAAGAACATACAACACATATACTTTACATGTAATTTCATGAGGTACATGTTTATCCAGAAATCCTCAAAGACAGAAACAAGAATAGTACCCTCTGATTTAGCATTTAAATTACAAAAGCAATGTAAACAATTAAACCACACATACCTTACTTTCTCAGCTTCTTCAGATTCTACAGAAAACATAACTGTTGGTAGATTTAAAAAGTTCATTGTTTCTGTCTCTGTGAGAATTATCTCTATAGTCTTCTCCAGGTCTTCTTTTGTTATAATTTTTCCAGGTGTTGTCCTCATAACTCGTAAATCTAAAATACATAACTTAATGAAAATAATTTACTAACTGCTAATTTTAATCTTCATCAAAATGTCATGATGAGTCATACATTGCAGGTGTCTTTATATGCTCAAAGAATATGTCAGGTTGTGAGATGTAGTCTGTTTAAACTTTCTGAAGCCAAACTGGATCCTATGGCTCATAAACCATCTCTGCTGCTAATATATCAAGCTTACTCCAATATCAAGTGTATAGTCATGACTACAAGGGCAAATCATTACATCTATCCCATAATATTAACAGGGAAATTGAGGTGAATGACTGTTGATACAACACAAAAGGAATATGGACAAGTATGTTTTCCAAATAATATGCAATGCTTCTCTGAGTTCTGAAGCTAATTTCTTGTCTATATCTAATATCTTGTCTATATCTTTCTTGTCCTTCTTATCTGTTGACTTTTGATTTAGATGATAGCCCACCTCTGATCATCTAATCATCTTCACCAAGAGCTCAAAAGATTCTCCAGTGAAAGTTGTGGTTAAATACAGGAGAAAAACAGACTTCATATCCATGCAAAAAATACATTGAAAGGAGTTAGTCTCAAGTCTATAGTCTAGTCAGAAGTCCAAGGTTCTTAAAAAATTTCACTGAGGACAGAGTTTCAGGGCTGGGAGTTTGGACTTAGCTGTGTGGGTAATAAAGGAGCCACGACAAGGGTATATAGGTCAGAATTCAATGTTTTCTGTTAAAAATCAGGGTGAGAAGCAGGGATCCATGAGATTCTGACATGGGTAAAGCTTGAATAGGCAAAGGGTATAAACTTTCCAGATATTAAGGCTTAGTCTACTTAAGAAGGCCCAGAGTATGAGAAAAACATCTTTTTCATAGTCTAAAAAAAAAAAAAAAATACAAGCTACTAATTCCACAAATCAATCACCATTTTGAATTAATAAATAAGAGTATACTCATCTATGAATATTAAGTATGATATTAAAATTATGAAAATGTTTGTGATAAAATGTTAAGTGACTAAATAGTCCATGACAAAATCCATGGTATGACGGTAACAATTAAAATGCTAGTGCCATGGAGAAGCTGAGGAAACAAAATTTTAAATTACCAATCCTTTATAGTATTGGATAATTCTTTTTAAAAATGTTTTTAATTTTTATTATTTATGCAATAAATTTAAAATGAGGGAGAAATGATTTATATAAGTAAATCTACCTACATAGCAGATATAGGATAAGTGAAAAAGTAAATAAACTATCCACATGGACACAACTGGAGATATATCTAGTCCAAACTTAGTTTGATCAGTGAAGAAAATGAGAAACAGACAGGCTAAGTGAAAAGTTTAAAGTCACACAGGCAGTTTCGAGCTCTTCTCTAAACTTCCTTTCTTTAAGATCGTCAGATCTTCATCTATGATTTAGTTACGTATACCTCAAAGTAGCTATGACAAAACTAGACAGCATATTAAAAAGCAGAGCCATCACTTTGCCAACAGAGGTCCATATAATCAAAGCTATGGTTTTTCCAGTAGTCATGTATGGATGTGACAGTTGGGCCATAAAGGGGCTGAGCATCGAAGAATTGATGCTTTCGAATTGTGGTGCTGGAGAAGACTCTAGAGTACCTTGGACTGAAAATATATTTAAACCAGTCTATCCCAAAGGAAATTAACCCTGAATATTCACTGGAAAGACAGAAGGTAAGCTGAAGTTTCAATACTATGGCCATCTGTTGTGAAGAGGCTACTCATTGGAAAAGACCCTGATGCTGGGAAAGATTGAAGGCAAAAGAAGGGAATGACAGAGGATAAGTTAGTTAGATAACATCAGCAACTTAATGGACATGAATTTGAGCAAACTCTGGGAGATAATGGAGGACAAAGGAACCTGGTGTGTTACAAACAGTCCATGGGGTAACAGAGAGCTGGACATGACTTAGCAACTGAACAACAACCTCAAAGTACCATTATGACACAGATATGCTAATTATAAAAATGAATGATCTTACAGTAGATAGAACCAATAGAGTAACACCTTAGTTACCTACCATGATTGAGGAAAGTAGTAGTTTTCTTTTACTTAGTGGCAGAGAATCTACCATTCATAGACAAAACCCTAGGATGGCAGAAAGAATTTTTCTCTAGCAACCTTTGCATGAATGTTGGTTGAATATATTATATATTGAGAAACTGCTTCAAACTCCACTATATACCTATAAAATCTGTCTATTCATCAACCAGATAACCTAACCCTAAATGGACTTTAAACCAGATTTAACTGCGTATCACTGTCCACCTAGAAACACATCACAATATATCAAACTGCCTTTCCTGTTCTTATTTACTGCTGGTGATGGAGGGAACATGGTTCCACTCCTGACGACTCTTACAGAAGGAAGAAGCTCTAGAATGACAATCTTGGCTCTTCTCCACAACTTTACTCATGATTCCCATTGAGAGGGTTGCAGTAGGCCTGAGATGGTCTGATGTTTTATTGAATGGGTGGGTAAGTCTGTCAAATTTGAGAGTTTAACAGCAGGCCTTTATTCATAATGTAATATTCTGGCTCTAATATACCATATCTACATTTATTACATTTTTCAATTAATTCAGAACTGCATAGGGGAAAGGGATGTCATTACTTGGCTACCTTCAAAGACCCCAGTAGCTAATCATCTATGAAGCCTTCCTTGGCCTCTGCATAAGCTAGAATTGGTGTGATAAAATTGCAGTGCAATTCAGTCACATAAGCATCTTATTCTCACCGTTCCTCACAAATTACATACGTATCAAGACACTTATGAGTTCACGTAAAAGATAGCTATTATTATGCAATTGTTCTGTGAGACCATCCACAATCTATAGGTAAGATGACGTTTTGGCTCCTACCTTGCCATTAAAACCATAAGCTTTTGTAACCATAAGCCTCCTTTTGGTTATACAGTAAAAAGAATGGTTCTCAAACTGTAGCATGCAACAGAATCATCTGGAGAACTGATTAAAGACTGCTGTGACTCACCCTCAGACATTTTTTTAACATTTAATAAATATTAATTTTAGAATACTTTTCCATATATAGAAATCCACAAGAATATTACAAAGAGTTACTGTATACCCTGTACCCAGTGTTTCCTATTGTTAACATTACTTTGGTACCTTTATCACAACTAATAAACCAAAACTGATGCCTCATTATTAACAAAAGTGAATACTCTATCCCAATGTCCTTAATTTTTAACCAATGTCCTTTTCCTTTTTCAGGATATATTGTAGGATATATTATGTACATGTATATACATGTAGGATATATTATGTCTATTGATTGTGTCTCCTTAAGTTTCCCTACACTGTGACAATTTCTCAAACTTCCCTTGTTTTGATGACCTTGAGTTTTGAGGAATACTGGTCATGTATTCTGTAGAATGTCCATCAGTTGGGTTTGTCTGATATTAGACAGGTTATGGATTTCTAGGAGGAAGACTACAGAGGTAAAGTGTCATTCTCATCATATTATATCAAGAGTACATGCTATCAACATGACTTATTACTGATGATGTTCACCTTGACCTGAGGTAGACTTTGTCAGCTTTCTCTGCGTTACTCTTTCCTTCCCCTTCTATATTCTGTACTTCTTAGAAGGAAGTTGATATGTAAAGCCCACATTTATATGAGACAGTTAAGCTCCACCTTCTTGAAGGATAAATGTCTATATAAATCATTTGGAATTCTTTTGTATACATTTGTTCTCAATCATTAATCAGTCATTCACTTGAATCACTATGGACTCATGGATATTTACTTTATACTTTGGGTGGTTAATCCACTATTACATAACATATTTTGTTCTTGAAATTATTCCTCCTATTACCATCGCAAGATGTTGGCTGCTATGTCCTTTTCACATACCTCAGATTTTTTGTTTGTTTAATGTAGTTTTTTCTCTTTAACGCTTGTTTCAGTTCAGTTCAGTTCAGTCGCTCAGTCGTGTCCGACTCTTTGCGACCCCCTGAACCGCCTCCCTGTCCATCATCAACTTCTGGAGTTCACCCAAACCCATGTCCATTGAGTCAGTGATGCCATCCAACCATCTCATCCTCTGTCGTCCCCTTTTCCTCCTGCCCTCAATCTTCCCCAGAATTAGGGTATTTTCAAATGAGTCAGCTCTTTGCATCAGGTGGCCAAAGTATTGGAGTTTCTAACACTTGTTTACTTTCTGATTTACCTTATATATTCTCTGTTCCAGTCTAGAAGCAGTCATTTCTCTAAAGACTCCTGGTTTCTTTTATTGGAGAACAGTATCAGAAACCAAGATCTGGGCACTGGGTATGCTTGTTGCTATACAGGTGTCATTTCTTCTAGGCTTTCTTAGCAGACAGGGCTTAAGAAATATTTGTGTCAATAGTAACCACCCCCGCCCCCAACCACACACATATCATCTGTATATACATTAAGCTAAACATTAGTTTACTCTTTCTGATTCTCACTCAGTATCATATGGATAATTCTAACCTTCTCTCCTTGTTTGCCTGCAATCTCCAACTCCAATGACAGTGAAAAAATCTAGTTCGTACTATCTGCCTTCCACTTATTTACATGTTTAATACTAGTATATACGTACAATGCTTCAGATTGTTAACTCACACTCCAATGGAAAATGACTCTATCAAATAAGAGTATGGAGGCTATGTGTACTTCCATGTTTTGAATCCTCTAATCTCCATCAATTTCAATGTTACTTAGGGCTATATCTCCCCTGACACCCAGTCTCTCAGTAAAGTTGTCATATATTTGTAGAGCAGTTAGATCCTTATGTTACAGTTTGTATTTCATTCTGGGTGCCCCGATCTCTTGAGTTTGTTTTTTTTTTCAATGTAGTATATTAAAGTTGACTCTCTGTACTGTAAGAGTATATGAATTTTGATAAAAGTATAATGCCATGTGTCCACTACTATGGAATCACACAGAATAGTTTCACCATCCTAAAAAATCCACTGCACATTTCTTTTCACACGGACTATTTCTCTGATGTTCAGGATTCATTCTATGATAAATCAGAATTCTGGACATGTGATCTAGGTTATCAGTATTTTTAATACTGATTTATAAAAGTGTTATATATTAGAAGCATGTGGGAAATTTTTAAATATACCCAAAAGTGTGTTAGAGCAGGACTGAACCAGCTTGCAAGGGGCAATCATTAAATTATCAGGAATTTTGTAAGCTAATCATTAAATAGTCATTATTCAAAATTAAATTACATAAACTTACAACTAAATACATATTAAAAACAAGATAATAACCACTCAAAACTTACCACCTTCTATGTTATTAAATTGTATTATTCTCTAGACTCTTGCAGTTATTTATATTTATTGCATCTGTATGGTAAAAATATCGAATAACAATGTTTCACTAAGCATGTCTTTCAAGCTTCCTACTCAGAAATTTCATGTTGGTAGCTTGAATCTGTTGGGGGTGAGGATATTTATACCACAGAAATTGGCAAATACTACAAATCGGGACTTCCTCTATTTCAGAGTAGGTTAGTTTTATACTTATCAGCACACCACTGCTTGTGCCTAACCCACTCTGCCAGATAGTCCTATATTGTTGGCCTAGAGTAAGACATGCAGAAGGCAATGGCACCCCACTCCAGCACTCTTGCCTGGAAAATCCCATGGACAGAGGAGCTTGGTGGGCTGCAGTCCATGGGGTAGCTAAGAGTCGGGCACGACTGAGCGACTTCACTTTCACTTTTCACTTTCATGCATTGGAGAAGGAAATGGCCAGCTCATTCCAGTGTTCTTGCCTGGAGAATCCCAGGGACGGGGGAGCCTGGTGGGCTGCGGTCTATGGGGTCACACAGAGTTGGATACAACTGAAGTGACTTAGCAGTAACAGAGTAAGACATGAGTGTGGAAAATTTTTAAAGGTATATACATTATGTTACTGAGCATTCAAGATTTAGAAATATGAATCTAAATGAGTTGCCAGGTCATCAGTTCAGTTCAGTCCAGTTGCTCAGTCATGTCCGACTCTTTGCGACCCCATGAACAGCAGCACGCCAGGCCTCCCTGTCAATCATCAACTCCTGGAGTTCACCCAAACCCATGTCCATTGAGTCGGTGATACCATCCAACCATCTCATCCTCTGTCGTCCCCTTCTCCTCCTGCCTTCAATCTTTCCCAGCATCAGGGTCTTTGCAAATATGTCAGCTCATCACATCAGGTGGCCAAAGTATTGAAGTTTCAGCTTCAACATCAGTCCTTCCAATGAACACCCAGGCCTGATCTCCTTTAGGATGGACTGGTTGGATCTCCTTGCAGTCCAAGGGACTCTCAACAATCTTTTCCAACACCATAGTTCAAAAGTATCAATTCTTTGGCACTCAGCTTTCTTTATAGTTCAGCTCTCACACCCATGCATGACTACTTGAAAAACCAGAAGTAGAAATGTTTGGGTGTGAATCACAGAGACCTGATTTTGTAGTTAGAATTAGCCAGCAAACCAAGATGATATAAGCATTGATATTATTCTTCAACATTTCTGGAGGTGAAGTTTTTATACTTTTGATTGTTTTTGTTAGAAACAAGTAGAGGTAGTAGCTGTGCATGGGATTCTCCAGTCAAGAATACTGGAATGGATTGACATGCCCTCCTCCAGGGGATTTTCCCAATCCAGGGATCGAACCTGTAACTCCGCAAGTGGCGTGAGCCGGTGCACTGAGCAGGCAGCTGCGAGCCGGCGCACTGAGCTTGGCCAGGCATGGCAGAGAGGAGCTACTCCACATCCAAGGTTAGGGGCAGTGGCCAAGAGGAGCTACCCTGCGTCCGAAGTCAGTGGCGGCCGGGAGAAGCCACCTCGTGCCCGAGGCCAGGGGCAGTGACCCTGAGGAGCCACCCTGAGCACAAGGCCAGGGGAGGTGGCTGGGAGGAGCCACCCATGCCCTAGGCCAGGGCTGGAGGCCAGGAGGAGCAACCTGAGGAGCGGTGGCTGCACAGGCGCAGGAGGGCCTAGAGGCGCTATCCCATATTGAAGGTCAGCAACAGCAGCGGTAAGAAGATACTCATCGTCTAAGGTAAGGAGCAGTGGCTGTGCTTTGCTAGAGCATCCGTGAAGAGATACCCCATGCCCAAGGTAAGAGAAACACAAGTAAGACGGTAGTTGTTGCAAGAGGGCATCAGAGGGCAGACACACTGAAACCATACTCACAGAAAAACTGTCTCTTATACACATCTAGATGTGTATAAGAGACAGGTGTAGAGTCTTCTCTTGTGTTGCTGGAAGAGGGTGTTTGCTATGACCAGTGCATTTTCTTGGCAAAACTCTATTAGTCTTTGCCCTGCTTCATTCCACATTCCAAGGCCAAATTTGCCTGTTACTCCAGGTGTTTCTTGACTTCCTACTTTAGCATTCCAGTCCCCTATAATGAAAAGGACATCTTTTTTGGGTGTTAGTTTTAAAAGGTCTTGTAGGTCTTCATAAAAGCGTTCAACTTCGGCTTCTTTAGCGTTACTGGTTGGGGCATAGACTTGGATGACTGTGATATTGAATTGTTTGCCTTGGAGACGAACAGAGATCATTCTGTCGTTTTTGAGATTGCATCCAAGTACTGCATTCTGGACTCTTTTGTTGACCATGATGGCTACTCCATTTCTTCTGAGGGATTCCTGCCCGCAGTAGTAGATATAATGGTATTCTGAGTTAAATTCACCCATTCCAGTCCATTTTAGTTCGCTGATTCCTAGAATGTCAACGTTCACCCTTGCCATCTCTTGTTTGACCACTTCCAATTTGCCTTGATTCATGGATCTGACATTCCAGGTTCCTATGCAATACCGCTCTTTACAGCATCAGATCTTGCTTTTGTCACCAGTCACATCCACAACTGGGTATTGTTTTTGCTTTGGCTCCATCCCTTCATTCTTTCTGGAGTTATTTCTCCACTGATCTCCAGTAGCATATTGGGCACCTGCTGACCTGGGGAGTTCCTCTTTTGGTATCCTATCATTTTGTCTTTTCCAACTGTTCATGGGGTTCTCAAGGCAAGAATACTAAAGTGGCTTGCCATTACCTTCTCCAGTGGACCAGGTTCTGTCAGCCCTCTCCACCATGACCGCCCGTCTTGGGTTGCCCTGCAGGCGTGGCTTGGTTTCATTGAGTTAGACAAGGCTGTGGTCCTAGTGTGATTAGATTGACTAGGTTTCTGTGAGTATGGTTTCAGTGTGTCTGCCCCTCTGATGCCCTCTTGCAACACCTACCATCTTACTTGGGTTTCTCTTACCTTGGGTGTGGGGTATCTCTTCACGACTGCTCCTTACCTTGGATGAGCGATATTTCTTTACCGCCGCTGTTCCTGACCTTCAACGTGGTATAGCTCCTAGGCCGCGCAGCCACCCTCCTCGGTTGCTCCTCCAGACCGCCGGCCCTGGCCTCGGGCGTGGGTGGCTTCTCCCAGCTGCCGCCCCTGGCCTGGGACACGGGCTAGCTCCTCCCGGCTGCCTCTCTGACTTCGGACGCGGGGTGCCTCCTCCCGGCCGCCACTGGCCTCGGACGCGGGCTAGCTCCTCTCGGCAGTTCCTGCGGCAAAACCTATATATATATTTAAAAGGAAATGAGCTTCTGTAAAGCAACAGGTATCCTACAGGTCACCCGCCTTGAGGATGTTTGCATGCTCGGTGAGTGTTACTTGCTCAGTTATGTCTGACTCCTTGCAGCTCTATGGACTGCAGCCCGTCAGGCTCCTCTGTCCATGGGATTCTCCAGGCCAGAACACTGGAGTGGGTGGCCATTTCCTTCTCCAGGGGATCTTCCTGACCCAGTTCAGTCAGTCAGTCAGTTCAGTCGCTCAGTCGTGTCTGACTCTTTGCGACCCCATGAATCGCAACACGCCAGGCCTCCCTGTCCATCACCATCTCCCGGAGTTCACTCAGACTCACGTCCATCGAGTCCGTGATCCCATCCAGCCATCTCATCCTCGGTCGTCCCCTTCTCCTCCTGCCCCCAATCCCTCCCAGCATCAGAGTCTTTTCCAATGAGTCAACTCTTCGCATGAGGTGGCCAAAGTACTGGAGTTTCAGCTTTAGCATCATTCCTTCCAAAGAAATCCCAGGGNGTTACTTTGCTGACTAAGGTCCGTTTAGTCAAGGCTATGGTTTTTCCTTTGGTCATGTATGGATATGAGAGTTGGACTGTGAAGAAAGCTGATTGCCAAAGAATTGATGCTTTTGAACTGTGGTGTTGGAGAAGACTTTTGAGAGTTCCATGGACTACAAGGAGATCCAACCAGTCCATTCTGAAGGAGATCAAGCCTGGATTTCTTTGGAAGGACTGATGCTAAAGCTGAAACTCCAGTACTTTGGCCACCTGATGTAAAGAGTTGACTCATTGGAAAAGACTCTGATGCTGGGAGGGATTGGGGGCAGGAGGAGAAGGGAACGACTGAGGATGATATGGCTGGATGGCATCATGAACTCGATGGACATGAGTCTAAATGAACTCCCAGAGATGGTAATGAACAGGGAGGCCTGGCGTGCTTGCAAAGAGTCGGACACGACTGAGCGACTGAACTGAACTGAACTTAACCATTGCCAGGGTCACCTGTTTGCATGAATCGTGTTCAGAAGTAAAGCATGTGGAACAAGAGAGACTTGTCCTGCTCCTCACTGTATACCTAGTATCCATTTGAGGGGCCATTGTCATTCTTAATCTGCATCTACAGGCAGTGGAAGGAGTTGAGTCACTTCTCAGCTCCAGGAGTTAGCTTTCTATTCTACGGACAATCAGGAGTTTTATGTGGCACTTGTGTGTTTTGCATAGTTTTATTGTACAAATCTTGCTTCAAAAAGCCCCTGTGAGGTGGAGAAGATAAAGTGGCAAGAGGAAAAACTGAACGATAGACAGAGAAACTGCCATAGGTGCTGAGGTTGTAGGTGGACATCTGTGAGCCCACAGGGTGGCAGTGAGTCTAAGGGAAGACTTGCGCTGGTAGAGGGGAGGGCAGGGAGGCCGAATCAGAGAAGGGAGCCCCTGTCCTGTGTGCAGTCTAGCCTCCTTTCTGTTTTAGATTCTGCTTCCCCTCATCTCCACCTGAGCTTATGCTGTTTCTGGTGTGAATATCAGAACACTTTCTGTGTACAAGTGTCAGAAATGCTGTCAACCTGCCCTAACCAAAGTGGGAATTTACTAGCTCATGTAACTAAAAAGTTTAGGGGTAGAGTTGAGTCAGTGCAGGTTTTGTACCCAGTTGGGAATTTTAGTCTCTAATTCTTTCACTTTGCTTTCCTCTCTTTGGGGCTCCTTGTATGCAGTGGCACAAGCCACCTGCAGCTGTGAGCCTTCTCACCCTGCTCGTTAATCTCAGCAGAAGGAGAGCTTTCCCCCGCTAATTCCTGCTGTTCATTGGCTTAGGATGGGCCATGTGCTTCTCTCTGCACCAATCACCATGGCTAGGGCTGTGGAGCACCCTGGAGAGACTTGGGCTGAGTGCCAGCCATACAGGTGGAGGTGCGAGGGGGCAATAGCAGAAGGAGAAAGTAGGCTAGGCTGCACACACCATGGGCTCCCTTCTCTGGCTTGGCTTCCCCTCTCCTCCCCTCTGCCAGCCAAGTCTTCCCTTAGACTCACTACTGCCTGGTGGGCTCTGCAGACATCCACCTACCACCTCAGTACCTATGGCAGCTTCTGGATCTGTTCTTTAGTTTTCCTGGTGCTGCTCTATCTTATCCACCTTATGTTTTTTGTTTTTTGTTTTTTTTTTTGAGGCAGAATTCATACAAGAAAACTGTACAGAATACACAAATGCCTCATAAAACTCCTGATTGTCCACAGAAGCACTGAAGCTTGAGCCAGCTGCTTACCCTTCTGGGGTAAATTCCCTTGTTTTTACATAAAGAGATCAGGGGCAATAGAACCCCTAGGCTGTGGCTCCTCTTTCTTGTGTTCCTGTGCAGGGGGAAAACCTCAGAATCCTTCCATACCCAGGAATCCAGGGAGCCTCCCCTACCACTTAAAATGTTGAGACTTAAGGAATCTTGTCACATCTCTAAATCCTCATATAAGAACATTCTACATCTCAGCATGATTTCTTTAGTAAAGAATCTGCTGTCAGACACCACATATAAGATGTTCCACAAATCTCTAATTTTGCATGAAAACCAGTTATTATTTATTCTTAGAGTATCTCAGTAGCAAAAATTCATTTGAAGAACTCCACTGAAGCAAATTACTCTGAAGCAAGGACTTTGAATACCCAGCAAATGAATCTGAATGCAAAACTTGTTAGAGGTACCCCGGGGAAGGAACTGGAGACACCAACCCACTCCAGCGAGTCACAGTAGAGATCTTCCTCAACTTATGATGGGGTTATGTTCTGATAAAGCGGTCATAAAATATCCTGAGCTGAATGCAGGTTTACTACACCTAACCTTGGAGAAGCAAATGGCAACCCACCCCAGTATTCTTGCCAGGAGAACCCATGGACAGAGGAGCCTGGAGGGCTACCATCTATAGGGTCACAAAGAATTGGACATGACTGAAGCAACTTAGCACACACACATGCACACCTAACCTACCATGATAGCTTAGCCTAGCCTACTTTAAACAGACTCAGGGCACTTACTTTAGACTACAGTTGGGTAAAATAAACTAAAGCAAAGCTGCTTCTTCTTTTTTGTTTTTTGTTTTTTTGCTTTTGAAAAAATATTATAGTGTATTTACAATGCTGTGTTAATTTCTGCTGTACAGAAATTCAGTTATATTCTATTAAAGCAAAACCTATTTTATATAAAAAAAGTTGAATGTCTTATATAATTCATTGGCTATTGTACTGAAAGTGAAAAACAGAAAGCTTGTGAATGTATCTATTGTTTACTCTTGTAATCACATGGCTGATTGGGAGCTTGGGTCCTGATGCTGCCTAGCATACCCAGAGAGGGTGGTGCTGCAAATCACCAGCTCAGGAACAGATTAAAATCCAAAATATGAAGTATAATTCCTACTGAATGTATATAGCTTTTGTACCATGGTAAAGCCAAAGCTCACAGGTTGAACCATGGTAGATTAGAACCATCGGTAATACTATCTTTTTTTTTTAAGTCTCTTTTTTTTTGGGGGGTGTGGACAGTTTTTAAAGTCTTTATTGAATTTGTTACAATATTGTTTCTGTTTTATGCTTTGAAGTTTTGGTCATGAGGCATATGAGATCTTATGATCTCTGACCAGTGATTGAACCTGCACCCTCTGCATTGGAAGGCAAATTCTTAATCACTGGGCCACCAGGGAAGTCCCTGTCATTTTATCTTTTGAGTCTATTCCAGCCCTTTCTCCAGAGATGCAAACCCAAAGGCTTGAACTGGCTTGGCACAACCTCAGGAGGCTCGGGCAGAATTTCCCTTTACATGTGGTTGTTCAAGAGCTTGAACATAGGCCACATCTGCCTGATGCTGGGAAAGACTGAAGGCAGGAGAAGGGGATGACAGAAGACGAGATGGCTGGTTGGGCATCACTGACTCAATGGACATGAGTTTGAGCAAGCTCCAGGAGATGGCGATGGACAGGGAAGCCTGGCACGGTGCCGTCCATGGGGTTGCAAAGAGTTGGACACGGCTGAGCGACTGAACAATAAGAGCAACATCTGCCGAGGGGAAATGAGTGTGCTCCCTCTCTGCTCTCTCGTCTTTGTTTGCTTCTCTCCTAGTAATGGAACTGAAAACGATGAGTTACTGTGAAGGGCCGTGAGGCCCTGAAGCCAACCTGAGGAGAACAAAGCTTGCACAAAAGTCATTTCCCACCACCCCGAGTGGCAGCTGTGGCCTGGCCTTATTCAGAGAGTAGGCAAAGTCCCCACTTTGTGTTTCAGGTGGCAGGATGGAGAATTCCAGAGCTCTCTTTGGCCTGTGCCTGAAGCTTCCATTAATCTTGGTGGCTGGTGGTTGTTTACAAAGCCTCTTATGTTATTTCCATGGTTCCCCGGCCCTCATCCAAGCCTGCCTCACGTACCTGGATGCCCATGCTCATCTAGCAGTTTCTGCCTGAGCCCGTTCTGGGCCTGAACTAGCTGCAGATGCCAGAGAGGACATAGTCCCTCATTGGATATCTGCCCTCATCTGTCTCCTGTCAAAAAGGCCCATGGGGGACCTGGGATCACAGGTGAAACTTTTGCCCCATGCCTCTGCTTCCGCAGTCCTCTGCCTTATCTAGGCCTTTAGGGAAAACACAGTCCTTCCTGTGCAGGCACTGCTGAGGTGAGCATCAGGCAGCATCTGAGCTTAGTGATGGCAGGAGGCATTAACACCAGGACAGGGGGCCTTCTTCAACACACTCGGTGTCCCTTGGGGGCTGGAGGGTGAGTGTACCCACCAAGCTGCTGCCTGTGAGGAAGTCCAGGGCCCACCCCGGCACTCTGCAGGATACAGGCTGCTCCCTGTACAGCGGGCTTGGACTCTGCAGTGGGTCCATTCTCCCAAACTTTACTTACACTAGGCTGGTTTTGTTTTTGTGTATTTAAAAAAAAAAATATTTTTCAGGTATAATTGCAAAGCCCCGTAGTCTTTTAAATCATTGATTATCATGTTTTCTCCTTAAATATCCTTCTCCTGTGGCTCTGGGCTTTTATTCTATCCCTTTCCTCCTGGTGGCTGGGCTGGGTGGCCCCAGGATCTGTCCTTGGACTTCATCTCTTCCTCTCATCACTGCTTTCATGCTTCCCTCCTCAGGGCAGCGTCTTAAATTCTCAGACTCCACTCCACACCCTAACAGCCTGTGGACAATCTGTCTCCAGATGCAAGTGTCCGAAGCCAGACACACGCCTCTGCCCCAGACCTGCCCCTGTCCCCACCGTGCTCATCTCCCCAGCTCAAGACCTGGGAAAGGCTGTTCTCATTCTTTCCCTTCATGCTCACTGCCCCTCTGTCCTCTGCATCTGATCTCAGCAGTGTGGCTAGAATTGCCCTCCTGTCCCTCACTCTGAGCGTGACTGTCCTGCTTTGGCCTGCATTTCCCCTTCCCCTGGACTTCCCTGGTGGCTCGGATGGTAAAGCGTCTGTCTACACTGCAGGTGACCCAGGTTCAATCCCTGGTTCTGAAAGATCCTCTGGAGAAGGAAATGGCAACCCACTCCAGTACTCTTGCCTGGAATAAAATCCGACATGCAGCAGAAGACCCAGGAAAATCTCCCCCAGCCTAGCTGAATCCCGCTCCTTTGCTCCCAGGCCCAGCCCCGCTGGCCAGCCTCCTGCCTCCAAGCTTCCTCTGCCTTCAGGTTCTGTACTTACTCTTCCCTCTGCCTGGAACTCTCTGCCCTGGATCTTCCTTGACCAGCTCCTCATCCTCCTCACCACTCAGTCAACACTTACACCTTGTCCTTTCAGAGAGGCCATTGCTGACCAGACCCACACTACCATTCTATCCCGTCTCTTGCTTCTCTTCATAGTTGTCATCGCAATTTGAACTTGCCAGAGTTATTTATTTACTTTCTGTACACCACACACACACACACACACATCCATAGACGCAAACTAGATGTACACTCCATCAGAACAGCTTGTATCAGCACCCAGAGTGCTACCTGACCCAGAGTCAGTGCTCAGTGAACATTGTGGGGAAAATGCAAATGTGCATGAAGGTGATTGCATGGTGCTCCACCACCCACCACCACAAAGCTTAGCCCTGCATCTGAAAGGAAAGAGGATCCTCTTATTCTGCTCCCCACACTCGGTGGGCTGTCCCCACTCCCTCAGGACACACTTGTATTATTCATACTATGGGTATTCAAGTATCAAGAAATTTGTACACAGCTCATGAGGGCAGGCTGGTCTGAGGGCTTGGAAACCCTACCAGTGACAGGTCTTAGAGTGGGTCTGACTTGAGGATGCCAACCAGTTATCCAGAAATTCATGAAGCTGTCAGATATCAATTTGTTAAACCATTATATGCTCAAGAACACCGGATCAAGCAGAACCTTTTGTCAGGGGCAACATTACTGAAAGCGTGCTTGCTCTGTGGACAGTCCAAAGAAGGAGCATGGTAGGCTACAGTCCATGGGGTCTCAAAGAGTCAGACATGACTGAGCAACTTTCTTTCACTTTTCACTTCCTTTTCCCCGGGTGTAAGCTGTTGGCCACCTGATGCGAAGAGCTGACGCACTGGAAAAGACCCTAATGCTGGGATGTCAGATATCAATTTGTTAAACCATTATATGCTCAAGAACACCGGATCAAGCAGAACCTTTTGTCAGGGGCAACATTACTGAAAGCGTGCTTGCTCTGTGGACAGTCCAAAGAAGGAGCATGGTAGGCTACAGTCCATGGGGTCTCAAAGAGTCAGACATGACTGAGCAACTTTCTTTCACTTTTCACTTCCTTTTCCCCGGGTGTAAGCTGTTGGCCACCTGATGCGAAGAGCTGACGCACTGGAAAAGACCCTAATGCTGGGAACGATTGAGGGCAGGAGGAGAAGGGGACGGCAGAGGATGAGATGGTTGGATGGCATCACTGACTCAATGGACATGGGTATGGGTGGACTCCGGGAGTTGGTGATGGACAGGGAGGCCGGGCGTGCTGCAGTTCCAAAGAGTCGGACACGACTGAGTGACTGAACTGAACTGACTGAAGCTGCTGGCTGGTGTAAACCCTCACACTGCCTTCTCTGTCTTCATTTTCCTCCTGCTTCATCGCCTTGTTCACATGTTCCTAGGTCCATTTCTGTAATACTCAGCTTTGAGCATTCTCACTGCCCAGTGCCAATAGGATGACACTTCTGTGGCATGAGATCTCTGGAAGCCAGCTGCATGAGTTGTGTCTCAAGCTGTCTTTGTACACCTTGTGCATGCACCCTGTGATCCTCAAAGTGTGGTCCCTCACCAGCAATGGCAGTATCACCTGGGAACGTGTTGAAAATGTAAATTCTTGGGCCCTGCCCCAGGCAGAAGCTCTGGGCCCAGTGATGTGTGTTTCAACTAGCTTCCTGGGTGATACTGATGCAGCTAAAGTTTGAGGCCTATTGCTCTAGCCTGGAGGTCTTTAAACCCACTGCATATTAGTTTCATCAAGGAAACTGTTTGAAAAATCATTCATGTCCAGGTTTCACCCAAGACCAATGATTCAGAATGTCTCAGAGTGGGACTTGAATATCAATATTTTATTTAAAAATTTTGGGGGGAGGACCTCTCTGAATGGCATGTGGAATCTTAGTTCCCCAGCCAGGATAGAACCCATGCCCCCTGAACTGGAAGTGCAGAATCTTAACCACTGGACCACCAGGGAAGTCCATCAGTATCTTTGTAAGTTCCCCAGGTGATTCTGTAACACAGTCAAGACATAGACCCTTTCCAAAACCCAATTCAATGGCTGGAGTTTCCCAGAGCATGTCCTGCTGGAAGAACCCCTCCATGGTTATATTCACAGGCCTCTCTTTGCCTTTCATTCCAGCAGTTCAAATCTTATTCTTCTTTCAAGGCCCAGGATATGTGTAAACTCCTTTCATTTTCCTGGGTAGTAAGCAGTCATTTGCTTTAGGGTCCCTTGGCACTTTCAGAAAATAAATGTGTGAATGCTCTGTAAACTGTCAAATATTAGTTACCATAATCATATGTAATATAATGTAAGGAATATTGAAGAATGTAGTTGAAATGGACTGAATGTTTATGTCCATGCCCCCATGCCATGTCACGTCATCCAAATTCCTATGCAGAAGTCCTAATACCTGATGTGATGGGATCTGGAGATGGGAACCTTCAGGTGGTGATTAGATCATGAGGGTGGAGCTGTAATGGAGGGGACTAGCATGCTTATCGGGGAAGGCAATGGCACCCCACTCCAGTACTCTTGCCTGGAAAATCCCATGGACAGAGGAGCTTGGTGGGCTGCTGTCTATGGGGTCACACAGAGTCAGACACAACTGAAGTGACTTAGCAGCAGTAGCACCAGCATGCTTATAAGAGAGACCCCAGAGAGCTTTCTGCTGTCTGCTGTGATGATGCAATGAAAAAATGACTATTTGCAGCCAGGGAGAGAGCTCCCTCCAGAACCTGACTTCAATGATACGCTGATCTTAGTCCTCCAGCCTCCAGAGTTGTGAGAAATAAACTTCTCACAATTGTTTATAAGCCATGCAATCTGTGATATTTTGTTATAGCACACAGAACTAAAACAATAATATACTAATCTTTTGACTCCTTTATTAGTCATAGGTGGTACTTTTGGAATGCTGACTGTGTGCCTGGCACTGTTCTAAGTGCTTTAAGTAGATTAATCTATTTACTCTTCCCCCAATACTATGTATGAACAAACTAAACTAAGGCACAGAGAAAGTAAACTGGTCCAGTGTTACGCAACTAGTAAGTGGCAAAGCTGAGGTTTGAACCCTGGTCCACATGGCTCTAGAACTCAAGTCTTAATCTTTCAGTGCCAACATCTCAATGTATACTATTGTAAGTATTAATAATATTATAGCTATGTGAGTATCTCAAACATGTATACCAGGCATTTTCTTGTTTATAAAGCATTTTTTCTTTGTGGGCAGTATTTCAGTTTTCCTCAACAATTTTGTGAAGTGAGAGCTGTTATTACCCCCGCCACCCGCACGTTCTGGATGAGGAGGTCCAGGCTTTGATGGTTCTGTCCCTCACCCAGGGCAAACACCAGTAGGGGCTGGCACTGGGGTGTGAGTCGAGGCATCTGGTTCCAAATCCAAGTGTGCTAGGCTGGGTGGCCTCTCCCAGGACTTCACTCATCTTCCTTAGGTTTTCCTTGCTTGGGTGTGCCTTTCCCCAACTCTGCTGAGGGGTAAAGAGGGATGGTGAGGAGACGTGGTCTCAGTCTAGAGCTGAACAGAGCATCAGGCATCGACCTGGCAGGGCACGTGGTGAGTGAGCCTCTGTTCAGAGCTAGTCCTGGCTGAGCCATCTGGTGGCCAGTGAAATGCTCTGAGCTGGCTGTCCTGTGTTTCCTCCCATAAAGGGGCCCACAGGAGTGGGCAGGACACAGGTGAGGAGGAGCAGAGAGGCCTGCCAAGGGCTTAAGGCTGAGTCCACTGTAGGCTGAGCTGGTCTGCGGGTGACCGTTAGGGCCCTGACACCTAGCATAGTACCTTTACACAGGTGCTCTGGGGCTGGCATAGTCTGACGGGAGACTGTGGTTCAATTCCTGTTTCTTAGGCTGATGTGTCACTACACGGTGACATGCCACTGCCCCTCCCTCATGGGGCCATGGTGAGAAACAAGTGAGTTAATATCTATAAAGTGTTAACAAGAATCCCTTGTACGCAGGAACTGCTCAAAGAGGAGGGGAAAGACAGAGAGAAGAAAGGAGTTTGTCTAGGGTGGGAGGTGCGAAGTAGGCAGTCAAAGAAGACTCCTCAAGGGAGTTGACATTCGAGAGGCTTTTGCAGGGTGGAAAGGAGTTTGCTGTTGGATAAGCAGGTGAGGAGTGGAATGGTTTCCAGGGACAAATGTGTAAATGTTCTGGAAGCTCTCAAATATTGCTTAGTATGATCATTAGATGAGAGCACAGATGATACCCCTTTCTAACCTGTGGTGATAATTTGCTTGCTTACATGCAGCATTCCCTGTGTTAGACATCCTGTCTCTTTTGCCCCTTCAAGTTGGTCCTAGTTCCTTGCATGTAGTAAGTATTCAATAAATATATGCTGAAAGAATAAGTTATCTTCTTTGAAAGGTAACATCTCGACTATGAAATGTGCTGCACATGAATAGATTGTGTAAATTCCTTCTTATGATAAGCACTGAGTGGGGCAGCTTTCTCCGGGGAAAGATAGAAGACTGCCTCACTCACAGTGATGCTACTTCTTAACCTCTCTCTGGACCCATTTGATGCCTCTCTGATATCCCAAGCATGACAGATGCGGCTATCACAAAATGCCACCAAGGAAGAAGCTAGCTGTTCATTCTAGGACATGGACTTTGGGCAATATTTTTCATTGTAATGACGGGTTGTAGCATGAAGCTCAGAGGAGATCAATTTGCATTCAGTTTTTATCAATTACCAGCTGGAAAAGCCTGAATGCAAATCCATGTGTCCCTTGTCCCCATGGTCTCTTCACAGTTAAGCTAGCCTATGCCCAGTTTATTTTCTAAAGGGGCGGGTTTTATAATGTCAAGAGAGAAAACAAGAGCCACTTTTGGTTTTTAGGTTTTCTTTTTTTTTTTTTTTTTTTCATTTTTTTCATTTTTTTTATTTTTTTACACGAACTCCCAAACATGAACCAAGGAAATCTTGAGTAAAATCTATATATGCTTTCACAAATGTGTTGGTAGGAGTATAGATGTAAGCCCCACATCTAGTTAAAACAAAAGACGAACTCATGAGGCGGCACACTAGGATGAGAGAGCAGAGCTGGCAGACAGACAACTGACATCTAACTTCCACATGTGCAACTTAGATGAAAATATGTAATAAGATAAACACAAAGAAGCACAGAATAGTATACTCTACCTTGTAAACTGCCCTAACATACTAGGATTTAATGTGTTCTGATAAAAGCTATAGGAAGCTATAAAGTCTGAGGTATGTGATCCGTCTTGTGAAGTCAATAGTTTATTTGGCTTTCCTGTACCGGAATATGGATCTGGACGGTAAAGAGGTTTGGGAGTAACATCAACTCCATGTATATCAGTCACCTGTAGAAAATAGTGATTTAAAATAAAATAAGTAAAAAAGATGGGGTTTCTGTATAGCAAGTTCTAAAACTAGAGATAAAAATGGTAGAGAAAAAGATAAAGTGTGTAGGATAGGACAAACATGGACAATTGAATGATAAAAGATTTTATGTTTAAAAAACTTCTTAACTGAGGTAATACAACTTTAAAAAAATCTCATTCATGTTTTATTTATATACAAGTAATACATATTAATTTTGAGAAATTTAATTAATTTTGAGGAAATTTTAAAATGTAGAAAGATAATTCAGATAGTTAATATTTTGGTATATTTAATTTTATGTATAATCTTTAAAAAACCCATAATTTTTCATTTAACATTTTATTAATAAACATTACCCAAGTAATGTTTTGGCTTATATGTTTTTGGCTAATTTTCTGTATGCGAAATTTAACACATACAGAAATGTAATTAAAGCATAACAATATAGTTAAATAATACAAAGCAAACATTGTTATAATCACAACTAAAGTAACAAATTAGAACACTTGAAGACCCTCTAGGAGACTTTGCTCCTTCTAGACAAAAACAGCTCTGCTGGTTTTTGCTCCTTCTATGTTACTGCCTCTCCCTCCCTCCCCAGTGAATATCATCAACTTGATTTTGGTAGTTATTTTCTTCTCCTTTTAAATAGCTTTTTAAAGTATGCATTCCTAAATAACAGCATTTACTTTTCAAAACTTATATTGAAGTAATATATACATAGACTTATACACATAAATGTACAGCTTAATATATTTTCATAAACAGAAGACACCCAGGTACCTACCATTCAGACTTAGAAACAGAAAATTACCAGCATGTTAGAAGTTCCTTCCCTAAGAGTCTCCATCTCTTATACCAAAGGTAATGATTATTTTGACTCCATGGATTAGTTTGGCCTGTTTGTAAACTTTATTTTGATGAAATCAGGAAGCATGTACCCTTGGTATCTGGTTTCTTTTGTTCAAAATTATATCCACATTTGTGAGAGCCATTCATATGGTTAAGTAGAGTTGCAGATGGTTATTTTCACTGTTGTACAATATTCCATTGTGTCAATATATCACAATTTATTATTCACGGATTTTCTGTAGTTTCCCAATTTTTGGCTAGTACACATGACGCCACTACTAAGATGGAGGTGCATGTGTTTTGCCGACTATACTGTATGAATTTATGTTGAGTGTATACTTCAGTGAGATCCCTGGGTAGTGAATTATTTTTATGTTCACATATAGTAGATACTGCTAAAAGGTTTTCCTCCCAAGTGGTTCCCACCAACAAAGTATGAGAGAGTTCTGGTCGCTACAGATTTTGGTTAGCACTTAGTATTTACCTAGTTTGGCAAGGCAATTTAGTTTTTAAAATTTATGACAGTCATATATTATGACTGAATTATCTGACATCTTCTGTTCAGCAGCTCATTTTTATTTATTTCTCCATATTGTTGCATGTATAATAGTTTGTTTATAATCACCAATAAATTATTGGTGATTGGTTGTGTCTGTTGGATTAGCATATCATATTTTATTTATCCATTTTACTTTTCATTTCAGTTCAGTTCAGTAAAGCACCAGGCACACTCAAGCCACAAACTCTGATTGTTAAAACATAAGACAATATATATAGGGCCTGAATCTTGTTATTAATACATGAAGTCCGGGAGTTAATGGTCCTTGAAAAGTAGCATTTCTGCATGTAGTCAAGACAGAAACACACGTGAAAAGGGAAAGAAAGTAGGTGAAAGGGGACATTATACCAAAACCCGAGATGAATTACTATGTGGTGGTGGTGTAGTGGTGTAGTCACTAAGTTTTGCCTAACTCTTGGTACTCCATGGACTGAAGCCCACCAGGCTCCTCTGTCCATGGGGTTTCCCAGGGAAGAATACTACAGTGGGTTGCCATTTCCTTCTCTAGGGGAACTTCCTATCCCAGGAATTGAACCCAGGTCTCCTGCACTGCAGGTGGATTCTTTACTGACTGAGCCACCATATGTCACCATCCTTCTAATAATATAGCTCTGATTTAAATAGTGTCATGACAGTCCCCATTAGAACATATAAGGTCAAAGGAAGAACTAATGATGCAAGCCATGCCGTCTACCCAAAAATGAGGAAGAAGATGATCTTTTCCCTGGCCCACTTATTCTTTAACTCTAAAAAAGCAAAAGCCCTTTTTGTTCTCAGGGCTGTGCTCCTTTTTTTGGCTTGCTTGTAGCTTTCACAGGAATCCTGTTCTTATATAAATTCACTCTTGTCTATCTTTGCCTCACATTGAATTCTTTCTGCAAAGAGACAAAAGAATCTAAGCTTCATTAAGTCCTGGCACAAGGTGAGCAGCTTCAATTAAAAGACAGTGGATTTGAGTTCTCTTTCAAATTAGGGAATTGTAGGTTCAAGCATCAATATGAGGTGTGGCTGAGTTTGAGTCCCAACCAAGGAGTGTGGTTTCAATGCTGCATGTAGTTTGGAAAAAAATGGAAGGTGGCAAGAATATATGTAGAGACTGCTGGGGGAAGTTATGACAATAATTTAATTCTCTTTCTTCCATCCTGAGAGGATGGGCTTCTTCCTACAACAGATATTCCTAACGTCTTAATTTTCACTGCTAAGCCTTTCTCTCTTCCGAGGCCTCCTTCCATTAATACTGCCTGAAAAATCAAGTATTTGGCTTTTCCAGCCTCTCTTGAAGCTGGTGGTGGCAGTGTGATACAGTTCTGGCCAGTGAGATAAAAGCAGAAATACACAGGAAAAAGGAAAGCTTCTGGGAAATGTTTACTCTCCTGATAAATGAGGGAGATGGCACTGGTGCCCAGAGTTGGGACAGGTGTTATGAGGTTCTGTGGCAAGAAATGAGAAAAGGCTGAAAAAAGCAAAGCAGAGATGCCAGTTCTGATTCTGATATGACTATGCCACAAACGCAAAGCCAAAAGCTATCCACTTTCAGTTCAGTTCAGTTCAGTTGCTCAGTCATGTGCGACTCTTTGAGACCCCATGAACTGCAGCACACCAGGCTTCCCTGGCCATCACCAACTCCCAAAGCTTGTTCAAACTCATGTCCATCGAGTCAGTGATGCCATCCAGCCATCTCATCCTCTGTCATCCCCTTCTCCTCCTGCCTTCAATCTTTCCCAGCAACAGGGTCTTTTCCAATGAGTCAGTTCTTCTCATAGGTGGCCAAAGTATCAGAGCTTCAGATTCAGCATCAGTCCTTCCAATGAAGATTCAGGACTGATTTCCTTCAGGATTTACTGGTTTAATCTCCTTGCAGTCAGTCCAAAGGACTCTCGAGAGTCTTCTCCAACACCACAGTTCAAAAGCATCAATTCTTTGGTGCTCAGCTTTCTCTATGGTCCAATTCTCACATCCATACGTGACTACTGGAAAAACCACAGCTTTGACTAAATGAACCTTTGTTGACAAAGTAATGTCTCTGCTTTTTAATATGTTGTCTAGGTTGCTCATAGTTTTTCTTCCAAGGAGCAAGCATCTTTTAATTTCATGGCTGCAGTTACCATCTGCAGTGATTTTTGAGCCCCCCAAAATAAAGCCTGTCACTGTTTCCATTGTTTCCCCATCTGTTTGTCATGAAGTGATGGGACCAGATGCCATGATCTTCGTTTTTTGAATGTTGTTTTAAGCCAGCTTTCTCAATTTACTCTTTCGTTTTTATCAAAAGACTCTTCAGTTCCTCTTCCCTTTCTGCCATAAGGGTGGTGTCATATGCATATCTGAGGTTATTGATATTTCTCCCAGTCATCTTGATTCCACCTTGTGCTTCATCCCACCCAGCATTTCACACGATGTACTCTATATAAGTTAAATAAGCAGGATGATAATATACAGCCTTGATATACTCCTTTCCCAATTTGAAACCATCCATTGTTCCATGTCTGGTTCTAATTGGTGCTTCTTGACCTGCGTACAGATTTCTCAAGAGGCAGGTCAGGTGGTCTGGTATTCCCATCTCTTGAAGAATTTTCCACAGTTTGTTGTGATCCACATAGTCAAAGTCTTTGGTGTAGTCAATAAAGCAGAAGTAGATGTTTTCCTTGAACTCTCTTGCTCGTTTCATGATCCAATGGATATTGGCAATTTGATCTTTGGCTCCTCTGCCTTTTCTAAATTCAGCTTAAATATCTGAAAGTTCTCAGTTCACGTACTGCTGAAGGTCTGGAAGTAATAGCAACTCCATGTATATCTACCTTTAACTTCCTTTAATGTGGAAAAACTGTCTTCATTTAAGCTAATGGTAGTTAGGTATTCTGTTACTTGTCAGAAGCATTCTGTTACATAGTCTAACACCAGAAAGAAGAGTTCATTAATCACTTTTCCTATAAATATTTTAACTAATCCTCATTGTCATCTCAGAGGAAAAGACACCCATACCACACGCCAACACAAATGCTCCTCAAGGAAGTAGCCACTCCTTCCAGTGCTTTAGTCAGCCACTATTTCCTCCTTGATCTTCACTCACATAATCCTTTGTATTACCTCATGTTTTTATCTTCTACCTGGAATGAGTCTCTCCAATTTGTTCTCCTGACAAATTACTAATTATCTTTAAAAACCCAATTCAAAAGGCAATAATGTTCTTTATGAATGTTCTCCTGCTTTTTACTTTCCACCTCATAGTAATCTTTTCTAAGTGTTCCCATCACATTCTACTTATGTCTCACTACGGAATCGATCACAGCATATCAGAATTATTTGTCTCCTGAGTTAGAAGCTGAGCTTTTTTAAACAGGGTTTGTGATTACTGAGGCTGTTGGTGCAAGGGAGTCACTTGAGAATTTTTTTTTTAAATATAAACATTACCCTGATAATTCTCAAGTAGCTGTTGTACAAGCCAGCATTTGGGAATGATTACCATAGTTCTTCTGTCTTAAGCACCCCGAAAATAATGAGCACATTTACAAAGAAATAATAAACTGTTACTTAAATGAAAGATTGGATTCTCATTACCTGTAAAACTAGACAATCTTTCCCGTTTGAAGGATGGTTCTTCTAGGTCTTCTGCCATTGATTCGCTAGTGGATACACTTGACTTAGAAACTGTGCTGCTTCCTAAAACTGACCTTTAGCAATGAAAAACAACATTATTTACTTATTCATGTGTCCTTATGGGCAATTAAATGTATAAATGAAAACTATTAGATACACACAGAGAAATCAAATACACTGTAGTCATATAAGCAAAAGTGATAAAATAACTCTTTAAAAATAAAGTTGATGATTAGTGTTAAGTAAAAGTCTTAAAGTTCTTTTGTCTAAAGTCTTTCAATGGATTCCCAACAGTATGTTTAGGATAAAAATCTAAAATACAGCCTAACTACCGAGAGTCTCCATCTCATCATCATATCACTATTCATTTTTTTTTAAGTTCCTCAATCTTATGGAGCTCTCTTACCTCAGGGCCTCAGTCTGGAATACTCCGCCTTTAATTTTCACCAGGTTTCTGCTCATTATTCAAATCCCATCTTAAATGCACTTTTATTCAATTTTATAAGTGTCTTCTCAAAATTTAATTTAAAATAAAGTTTATATATTTGGTGGGAAATCAATATATTGAAGAATCTAAAAATAATTTCCTTTAAACATAGGATTTTAACATTACTCCATGATATTACATACTTTTTCCTTTCTATTTATAGTTTCAACTGGCCTCCAAAAGGTTGGGCTCAGTTTATTGGAACATCCTTTATTTTGCACAGAACTCCCATAGCATCTGTATGCCAATTTGGAGGTAGATTCTAGACAGCATATTTTCTCCTAAAATTTTGTGCTTAGTTAACATGTAGAACTTTTAATTTGTCAGATTGAAAGTTACACACTAAAGTACTTCCCCATAATCTTTAGATTGTTTTAGGAGTACTGTTTTATTATTGCAAAGATTGAACTTCTCTATTGGAAGCTCTAAAATTTTTCAATTATGTAAGTATCTGCATATGTAAATGAAAACATATGATTTACCAAAAAAAGTTATAAAACAAGACAGAAATCAAAGCACAGGAGAATAAGGATTTGTATGGAAGAATAGGGAGGAAAAAAAGGGAAGCCCCTAAACTGCAGCATACAAGAAACTGAAGAAAACTAAAGAAATATGTCTGTAATGCTAGGTCCCATCTTTTTGGTTCCTCAGGAAATCTTGAGTAAAATCTATATATGCTTTCACAAATGTGTTGGTAGGAGTATAGATGTAAGCCCCACATCTAGTTAAAACAAAAGACGAACTCATGAGGCGGCACACTAGGATGAGAGAGCAGAGCTGGCAGACAGACAACTGACATCTAACTTCCACATGTGCAACTTAGATGAAAATATGTAATAAGATAAACACAAAGAAGCACAGAATAGTATACTCTACCTTGTAAACTGCCCTAACATACTAGGATTTAATGTGTTCTGATAAAAGCTATAGGAAGCTATAAAGTCTGAGGTATGTGATCCGTCTTGTGAAGTCAATAGTTTATTTGGCTTTCCTGTACCGGAATATGGATCTGGACGGTAAAGAGGTTTGGGAGTAACATCAACTCCATGTATATCAGTCACCTGTAGAAAATAGTGATTTAAAATAAAATAAGTAAAAAAGATGGGGTTTCTGTATAGCAAGTTCTAAAACTAGAGATAAAAATGGTAGAGAAAAAGATAAAGTGTGTAGGATAGGACAAACATGGACAATTGAATGATAAAAGATTTTATGTTTAAAAAACTTCTTAACTGAGGTAATACAACTTTAAAAAAATCTCATTCATGTTTTATTTATATACAAGTAATACATATTAATTTTGAGAAATTTAATTAATTTTGAGGAAATTTTAAAATGTAGAAAGATAATTCAGATAGTTAATATTTTGGTATATTTAATTTTATGTATAATCTTTAAAAAACCCATAATTTTTCATTTAACATTTTATTAATAAACATTACCCAAGTAATGTTTTGGCTTATATGTTTTTGGCTAATTTTCTGTATGCGAAATTTAACACATACAGAAATGTAATTAAAGCATAACAATATAGTTAAATAATACAAAGCAAACATTGTTATAATCACAACTAAAGTAAAAAGAAATAGGAGAAAGAGTCATTGGTCTTGACAAATATTCCCGAATTTAAATTTTGTCTTTGCAGGATCTTGTAGAATAGCGAACCTAATCGATTGTTCCTAAATGTAGGCTTTCCAATCTTAGTTCTATTCTCTTACTAGAGTTAGAACAATTTGTTTTTGTTGTGAAGTTAATTCCACCTTCAACTTTGTGGTTTCTAGGGTCAGAAAATTTTATGTACTGGTAGACTAAAATATAATATTACATCCTTCTGTATTGTCTGTGGCTCTTTACGTGCTCTAAGTTATGGTCCAACTGATTCCTGGTAGAACTTAGGTATTTGGTCCCAAGTCTTATAATCTTCATTGCAGCTAATAGATAAAACATTTAATTTCTAGGACAATCACTTCGGTTCTTCACAGAATATATATATGAGGTATAAGGACAAATACTTTTTTCAATTTTTTTGTAGTCTAGAGTTGTTATATACCAGCAATACCAGCAGCTGATTAGCTAAAGTGCTTAGAAATTTTGATTTTCTGGTTATTTTTATTTTCTAGATAATTGAGAGCAAAAAGGAAACTGTTTTGATTTCAACCATTTTTATAGAAAAATCTTCTAAAATGCTTAGTTTACTTTTCTATTATGGTAAATGCTGTATACTAAATATATTTTCACTTTAAACATTATAATTTTGATCTTTACTCATTTTAGGTACTAAGAAATTAAGTTGAATCTGAACTAACAAAATTCACCCATCCATTATTCATCTTTCCATTTATCCACACTTTTTTCTTACGCCAAATTATACAAGTCATAAATAAAGCAGCCAGTTTCCTGCCCCCATGAAATTTACATTGCAGTTGGATATATAGACAACAAACAAATGATAAGTCATAAATTTGCATAAGGAAATAAACAGTTTGATAAAGATAACAGGGACAGTTCTGTTAGCCAGGGCAAGGTTATTCCAGATGGAGGGAACAATTAATACAAAAGCCTGAAACAGGACAAAACTTGGCATGTCCTAGGAACTGACAAATGGCCCAATGAAAGACATCCCTTAGAAGTTGACATTAACACTAAATCTGGCTAAATAGTCATCTAAATAAATGGGAGGTGACATTTAATCTAGATAATAATCCAATATTCCGTGGTTAGTAGGCCCATCAGAAGTTAGAAGTCAGTAACAGACTGTTCTTTCTTGTGGGGAGAGAATTTATTGGCAGGGTACTAGATCAAGCCTGTAGAGCAAATGTTGCGTTCTGGTGCTGTTTTTGTAGAATGACAGTGAAATCAACACAGCATTGCAAACAGTGTTAAGTTTTTTCTCCTGTTTGGGCTTACTGGAGACTGGTATTGAGAAGGTCAAGACAGGTTCTGGAAAAGGAGTGCTGTGATTCTTAACATAATATATAAGGTGCAACATTGTGAGAAGTGCAATACACTTGCTGACCTTGGAGTAGATGGTGTATTGTATAGACTTGTTTACGTTTTCCAAAGTTGAACTAATAACATAATAAAACATATTTACTTTATGCTAAGCGTTGTTCTAAGCACATTGTGTATATTAACTAATTTATTGCCGCAATAGTTCTGTTATCCCTATTTTACTGAGGAGGTAGCAGAAACATAGAACAGCATTGTAACTTGCCCTGTGTCTCATAGACAAATAAATAGCAGAGTTGGGACCTGAACTCAATCTGCAGAGAGACTGTGCTATACTTCTACTCTCCTTAAGAGTATAAGGCCACCCAGTATTCATTCATTCATTTATTTATTTTCTTAAATGTTTATTGAGTTCTTAGTGCCAAGCATGCTGTTATTCCTGGCAATGTTACGATGAATAAGTTGACTGAGGAATATATTTTAGCTTTTAAGAGAGGTATACAAATATAAGAAATCTTGGCCTATCTTTTGGGAGAGTAATTTTGGTAAGTAATATGGTCAGCACTGAGCAGTAGAACTTAACATAATGATTGTACATTGATCTTGTATCTTGCAGTGTTGCTGTGTGTTAGTCACTAAGTCATATCTGACTCTTTGTAACCCCATGCACTGTAGCTCGCCAGGCTCCTTAGTCCATGAAATTCTCTAGGCAAGAATACTGGAGTGGGTTGCCATTTCCTCCTCAAGGGGATTGCCCCAACTCAGGGATCAAACCCGTATCTCCTGCATTGTAGGTGGATTCTTTACCATCGGAGCCACCAGGAAAGCCTTGCTGGGCTTATGTTTTTAGTTCCAACAGTTATTTTAGTGGATAATAAGATTTTCTGTATACAATGTCATGTCATCTATTAATACAGGTAGTTTTACTTCCTCTGATATAGATGCCTTTTATTTCCTTTTCTTGCTTATTCCCCTGAGTAGAAAGAACACCAGTACAATGTTGACTGTAAGTGCCAAGAATAGACATTCTTTTCTTTTCATGATTTCAGGGCCCCAAATCCAGTTTTTCCCCAGTACGTATGCTATTAGTTGTGGCATTTTTCACTGGTGGTCTTTATCAGATTGAGGACATTTCTTTTATTTTTTGTTTGCTGAATATTTTTATCATGAAAGAGTGTTGGATTTTGGCAAATGCTATATCTGTGACTGTTGAGATCATTAACTGGTTTATATCACTTATCCTGTTAATATGTTATTTGATTATTGATTGATTAACAACTGACATTGATTTTTGTGTATTAAATCAATTTTGCAATCCCGGGGGAAAATCTCAGTTGATCTTGTTGTGTGAGTATTGGTACAGTTGCTATATTTAGTTTGCTGGTATGTTGCTAAGGATTTTAAAGTCTATATTCAAAAAGGAGAATTGCCTTGTAATTTTCTTCTTACTGTGATTTTATTTTTTTAACCAGTTTTAGTATCAGGGTGATATTTCATAGAATGAGCTGTTTTCTCCTCTTCTAGTTTTTGGAAGAATTTGTGAAGAATTGGTACTTTTTATTTAATTGTTTGTTAGAACTCATCAGTGAAGCTAAAGAAGCCTGAGCTGCTACTTTTTTGGGATAAATTTTATGACTGTTAATCTGGATATTGTATATCTATTCAGTTTTTCTATTTATTATTTAGTCAATGTCAGTAATTTGATTCATTGTAAAATACTTTTCTATTTCATTTTGCTTATTTAATTTATTGGCAAATAATTTGTAATAGTAGTCTTATATAATACTTCTTTCCTATAAATTCAGTACGAATATTCCCTCTTTTATTCATGATTTTAATAACTTGAGTCTTCTTTCTTTTTTCTTGGTCAGTCTAGTTTAAGGTTTGTTAATTTTGTTGATCTTTTCAGTAAACCAACTTTGGATTTCATTGATTTTCTTTACTGGTTTCCTATATTCTATATTTCATTAGTTTTACTTTTATCTTTAGTAGTTTCTTCCTTTTTCTACTTTTGGGTTTAGTTTGCTGTTTTTTTTTTTTTGAGGTGTCTTAAGGCAGAATGTTAGATTATTGATTTGAAGTCTTTTTCTTTTTTAATATAGGTGTTTTCAGTTATAAATTCCCTCTAAGAACTGTTTTAGCTTCATATCATAAGTTACGGTGTGTTGTGTTTTTTTAGTCATCTCAAGTTACTTTCTAATTTCCTTTGAGATTTCTTCTTTGATTCGTTAGTTTTTAAGGATGTTTTGTTTAATTTCCACCTGTTTGTAAATTTCCCAGTACCCTTCTGTTACTAATTTCTTGCTTCATTCCATTGTAGTTGGAGAACATTCATTATGGAGGTCTAAGCCTTTAAAATTTGCTGAGGCTTATTTCTTGGTTTACCTTGGAAGATGTTTGGTGGCTCAGGGGTAAAGAATCCGCCTGCCAATTCAGGAGACACAAGAGACATGGGTTCAATCCCTGGGTCAGGAAGATCTCCTAGAAGAGGAAATGGCAACCCCTTCCAGTATTCTTGCCTGGGAAATCCTAGGGACAGAGGAAACCGGCAGGCTATAGTCCATAGCGTTGGAAAGTCAGACACGACTGAGCCTACATGAACTCACAGAACGTGTTTCAGGTGTGCTTGAGAAGAATGTGTATTCTGCTGCTGTTATGGAGTGTTGCATAGATGTTTGTTAGGTCTAATTGGTATATATGGGAAAGTTTCGTGTAACACTTGAGGGGCTACTAAATTTTTTTTTTTTCTGAAACAGCTGTATTATTTTTGTATTCTCACCAGCAATTTATGAGGTTTATAATTTTTCCACATTCCTGTCAACACTTGCCATTCTCTATAATATTTACTTTAGCTTTTGAAATGGGTATGAAGTGGTTTTGATCTGCATTTTTGCATTTCAAATCTTCTATTTCTGTGTTGATTTTCTGCTTGGTTGTTATATTAATATCTGTTATTGAAAGTGGTATTTTTAAGTCTCTATTACTTTCCGATTGTCTTTTGCTTCCTTCAATTTTATCAGTTTTTGCTTCACGTTTTGGAGGCTCTCTTGTTAATAAATGTATGTTTATAATTGTTATGTCTTATTGCTAGATTGAGCATTTTATCATTATACAATACAGTTTCTTTTGCCTCTAGTAACAATTTTTTGTCTCAAAGTCTATTTGTCCGATGTTCTTATATACTCAGTCTGTTTTGAATTACCCTTTTCATGATGTATTATTTGCTAGGGCTGCCATAACAAAGTTCCATAGACTGGTGTCTTCAGTTCAGTTCAGTCGCTCAGTCATGTCTGACTCTTTGTGACCCCATGAACTGCAGCATACCCAGCCTCCCTGTCCATCACCAGCTCCCGGAGTTCACTCAGACTCACGTCCATCGAGTCCGTGATGCCATCCAGCCATCTCATCCTCGGTCGTCCCCTTCTCCTCCTGCCCCCAATCCCTCCCAGCATCAGAGTCTTTTCCAATGAGTCAGCTCTTCGCATGAGGTGGCCAAAGTACTGGAGTTTCAGCTTTAGCATCATTCCTTCCAAAGAAATCCCAGGGCTGATCTCCTTTAGAATGGACTGGTTGGATCTCCTTGCAGTCCAAGGGACTCTCTAGAGTCTTCTCCAACACCACAGTTCAAAAGCATCAATTCTTCGGCGCTCAGGCTTCTTCACAGTCCAACTCTCACATCCATACATGACCACAGGAAAAACCATAGTCTTGACTAGATGGACCTTTGTTTGCAAAGTAATGTCTCTGCTTTTGAATATGCTATCTAGGTTGGTCATAACTTTCCTTNGCGCTCAGCCTTCTTCACAGTCCAACTCTCACATCCATACACGACCACAGGAAAATCCATAGCCTTGACTAGACGGACCTTAGTCGGCAAAGTAATGTCTCTGCTTTTGAATATGCTATCTAGGTTGGTCATAACTTTTCCTCCAAGGAGTAAGCATCTTTGAATTTCATGGCTACAATCACCATCTGCAGTGATTTTGGAACCCCCCAAAATAAAGTCTGACACTGTTTCCACTGTTTCCCCATCTATTTCCCATGAAGTGATGGGACCGTATGGCATGATCTTCGTTTTCTGAATGTTGAGCTCTAAGCCAACTTTTTCATTCTCCACTTTCACTTTCATCAAGAGTCTTTTTAGTTCCTCTTCACTTTCTGCCATAAGGGTGATGTCATCTGCATTGACACTGAATCGTTTCCAGTTTTTGGCCATCATGAAAACTGTTTCAATAAATATTCATGTAAAAGTGTATTGTTATACACAAGAATGCATTTCTGTAAGGAACAGATAGATGTGGAATTGATGAGTCAACATGATTAGATAACACCAAACTCTTTTCCAAGTTGACTGTAAGCTGTTCATGATTACCAGCATTGTGACAGTTGCTGTTATTTTATATTCTCATCAACAACTAGCATTGTCAGATTTAAAAATTTAAACTAGTATGGGTATAGGTATATAGGTATCTCATTTTGACTTTTTGATAAAGCTGAACTTCTTTTCATATGCTTATTCCCATTATGACTTCCTTTTTTGGAGGAAAATGTCCCATACATATCCTTTGCACAGTTTTCTATTGAGTTCTGTCTCTTTAAAATTTACATTAGAGTTCATTAAACATCTTGCAGTCATGAAATTGAATGACGGTTGCTTCTTGAAAGGAAAGCTAGAAAATCCCATGGACAGAGGAGCCTGGCAGGCTACAGTCCATGAGGTCGCAAAGAGTCGGACACAACTGAGCGACTTCACTTCACTTCACTTCACCTCATTAAACATCCTGCAGTCATGAAATTAAAAGACGGTTGCTTCTTGGAAGGAAAGCTATGATAAACCTGCTGCTGCTGCTGCTGCTAAGTCACTTCAGTCGTGTCTGACTCTGTGTGACCCCATAGACGGCAGCCCACCAGGCTCCCCCGTCCCTGGGATTCTCCAGGCAAGAACACTGGAGTGGGTTGCCATTTCCTTCTCTAATGCATGAAAGTGAAAAGTGAAAGTGAAGTAGCTCGTCGTGTCCGACCCTCAGCGACCCCACGGACTGCAGCCCATCAGGCTCCTCCATCCATGGGATTTTCCAGGCAAGAGTACTGGAGTGGGGTGCTATTGCCAGTGTAAAACACTAAGATCAACAGTCAAAAAACTAAGATCATGGCATCTGGTCCCATCACTTCATGGCAAATAGATGGGGAAACAATGGAAATGGTGACAAATTTTATTTTCTTGGGCTCCAAAATCACTGCAGATGGTGACTGCAGCCATGAAATTGAAAGACACTCCTTGGAAGAAAAGCCATGATTAACCTAGACAGCATATTAAAAGCAAAGATATTACTTTGCCGACAAAGATTCATCTAGTCAAAGCTATGGTTTTTCCAGTAGTCATGTACGGATGTGAGAGTTGGATCATAAAGAAAGCTGAACAGTGAAGAATTGATGCTTTTGAACTTTGCTCTTGGAGAAAACTCTTCAGAGTCTCTTGAACAAGAAGGAGATCAAACCAGTCAATCTGAAAAGAAACCAACCCTGAATATTCATTGGAAGGACTGAAGCTGAAGCTGAAGCTCCAATACTTTGGCCACCTGATGAGAAGAGCTGACTCATTAGAAAAGACCCTGATGATGGGAAAGATTGAAGGCAAAAGGAGAAGGTGATGGCACAGGAAGATGGTTAGATAGCATCACCCATTCAATAGACATGAATATGAACGACCTCACAAAGAGTCAGACATGACTTAGTGACTGAACTACAACAAGATATTCTGACTATGAATCTTTTCTGTTTAATGTGTTGAAAATGTCATCTTTCACTTTATGGCTTCATTTTCTTTGTTGCTGTTGTTCAGTCACTCAGTCATGTCCAGCTCTTTGTGACCGCATGGACTGCAGCACGCCAGACTTCCCTGTCCTTCACCATTTCCCAAAGTTTGCTCAAACTCATGTTCACTGAGTCGGTGATGCCATCAAACCACCTCATCCTCTGTTGTCCGCTTCTCCTCCTGCCTTCAGTCTTTCCCAGCATCAGGGTTTTTTCTAAAGAGTCAGCTCTTCACATCAGGTGGCTAAAGGATTGGAGCTTCAGCTTCAGCATCAGTCCTTCCAATGAATATTCAGGGTTGATTTCCTCTAAGGTTGACTGGCTTGATCTCCTTGCAGTCTGAGGTACTCTCAAGAGTCTTCTCCAACACCACAGTTCAAATGCATTAATTCTTTGATGCTCAGCCTTCTTTATGGTCCAACTCTCACCTCCATACATGACTATTGGAAAAACCATAGCTTTGCCTATCCAGACCTTTACTGGCAAAGTAATGTCTCTGCTTTTTAATATGCTACATTTTCTTTGTAGTATCTTTTAATAAAAAAATTTCTTTTTCTTAACGCAGTCAAATTTATCACATTTTCCTTTATGGTTTACATCTTAGATGTTTCATCCAGGAAAACATTCCCAATCCTTAAATTATGAAAATATTTTTGCTTTTCATGTTTAGAACTATAATATACCTGGAATTGAGTTTTGTGTATACTATGAGAAAGGATAGAGAAGGCAATGGCACCCCACTCCAGTACTCTTGCCTGGAAAATCCCATGGACGGAGGAGCCTGGTGGGCTGCAGTCCATGGGGTCACTGAGAGTTGGACACGACTCAGCGACTTCACTTTCACTTTTTGCTTTCATGCATTGGAGAAGGAAATGGCAACCCACTCCAGTGTTCTTGCCTGGAGAATCCCAGGGACAGCAGAGCCTGGTGGGCTGCCGTCTGTGGGGTCGCAGAGAGTCGGACACGACTGAAGCAACTTAGCAGCAGCAGCAGTAGCAGCATGAGAAAGGAAGCCAATATGTTATTTCATATGAATACCCAATTGTTTCAACAAGAATTTTTGAAAACCCTGTTATTTTCCCATTACTCTCTAGTGTACATTTATTATAAAACAAGTCACTTGTAGACTTTTTGTCTATACCTTTGTTAATGTTACACTTTTTATAAAATTTGTTACCTAGGAGAGTAAGTACGTTCACATGGTTCTTATTCAAGAGTATCTTGGGGACTTCTCAGGTGGAACAGTGGATAAGAATCCACCTGACAAAGCAGGGGACACAGGTTAGATCTCTGGTTCGGGAAGATTCCACATGCCAAGAAGCAACTGAGCCTGTGCTCTAGGGCCCACGAGCCAGAACTACTGAGCCCACATACCACAAGTACTGAAGCCTGCATGCTCTAGGGCCATCGAGCCACAACTAAGGAGCCCTTGTGCCACAACTTCTAAAGCTTGCGTGCCCTAGAGCCAGCCAACTGCAGTAATGAG
This sequence comes from Oreotragus oreotragus, assembly GCA_006410675.1. NCBI lineage: Eukaryota > Metazoa > Chordata > Mammalia > Artiodactyla > Bovidae > Oreotragus > Oreotragus oreotragus. The sequence continues at coordinate 83,053 of SJYX01023764.1, forward strand.
CCCACATGCTGCAGTTACCGATGCTCATGCACCTAGAGCCCGTGCTCTGCTGCAGGAGAAGGCACCGTGATGAGAGGCCCATACACTGCGACTAGAGAGGAGCCCCGACTCCCTGCCTCTAGAGAAAGCCCATGCACAGCAACGAAGACACGGTGCACCCAAAAATAAATAAGTGAAATCTTCTAAAAACACTATCTTGGCTATGCCTACGCTTTAGCAGTTTTATGTAAACTTTAGAATTACCTTGATAAGTTCCTGGAAAAAATAAAATGAAAAAAAGAAAACCAACTTTTGAGATTTTGACTGAAATTGCAAAGAACCTATAAATCAAACTTCGGGTAAAACTGATACACTTAGAATATGGGCTCTTATTATGCATAAAAAACTCTCTCCATTTGTTTGGGTCTTAATATCTCATAGCAAAATTTATAGGTTATGTATATCTTTGTTAAATTTATGCACAAGTATTTAATGCATTTTAGTACTATTATAAATGGCATCATTAAAAAATATGTAATTTTTGAAATGTGTGTGGCTGGTATATACAAATATATATTTTTTGCTTTTGATTATTTTTGTTATCCAATAATCTTGCTAAGCTCTTATTAATTTGATAATTACTAGGTGATTTAAAATTTTATATGTAGATAATTGTGTCATCCACAAATATTCAAAGTTCTGTTTCTTCTTTTCCAAATCTTATACTTTACATTTCTTTTTCTTATCATACTGAAATGGCTAAGACCTCCAAGAATGTTGGATAGAAATGGATACTTCTTAGAAATGCTTTACCATTAAATATGATCATTGCTGTAGGGTTTTAATAAATAAGATTAAAGAAATTTCTTGTGATTTCCAGTTTCAGAAGAATCTTTTAACTCTAGAATAAAATTTTAATCTTATCAAATACTGTATTGAGATGATCATATACATTTTTTCCTTTAAGCTATGAATGTGGTGAATTATACTGATGGATTTTTAAATGTTAAACCAATATTAATTTTTTGACATAAACTCAACTTTCTTAGAATGTATTATCTCTTTCCATTGTTACTGAATTTTAATATTTTATTGAAGATTTCTCCATCTATGTTTCCAAGTGAGATTGACTTGTAAAGTTTATTTCTCATACTGTTGTAGTCAGATTTTGATATCAGGATAAGGCTAGCCTCATAAAATCTTTTACAGTATACCCACTTTTCTTGTTCTGTTTTTGTCCTTATGTGTTTGGCATATATCACTAGTGAAACCATATGGGCCTGGAATCATCTTTGACAAAAGATTTTTAAATTACTCATTTATTTAATAAAAGCTTCCAATTTTCATTTTTCTTTTTAAAATGTTAATTTTTCCCTTTTATATTTTTGAATCTTTCAAAATTTAAAATTGGCATAAAGTTACATACAATCTGCAAGAATTATCTTTTTAAATAGCTTTGAAAGTGTACATGTCAGTGATTTTTAGCATATTCACAGATATGAGCAACCATCACCACAGTTAACTTTAGAACTACCTCAAGAAGAAACTCTGTATCCTTTAATTCTGACTCCCTAACACTTGTCTTTCTCCCAGTTCTTGTTGTTATTCAGTGGACAAGTCATATCTGCCTCTTCAGACTGTAGGCTGTAGCATGCCAGGCTCCTCTATCCTTTATCTCCCAGAATTTACTCAAATTCATGTCCACTGAGTCAGTGATGCTATCTAATCATCTCATCCTCTGCCGCCCCATTCTTTTGCCTTGTCTTTCACTCCAATCTCCCAGTTTTAGGCAACAACTAATGTATTTCATGTCTTTATAGATTTCTCCATTCTGGACTTTTATGAGAGTGGAATCGCTTAGAATGTGGTATTTTGTAACTGGCTTGTTTCATTTAGTATAATGGTTTCAAGATTCATCCACAATGCTGCATGCACCAGTAGTTTGTTCCTTTTTGTGGTTGACAAATGTTCTACTGTATGAATATATCACATTCTGTTTAGTTATTTGCTCACTGTTGGATATTTGGGTTGTTTCCACTTGCTGACTATTATGAATAGTCAGTGTTTGAAGTTTCGGGTTTGAAATATATCTTAATTTCTCTTGGGTGTATATATCTAGAGGTAGAATTGCCAGGCCATATGGTAAGAGTATGTTTAAACTTCTGAGTTACTATCAAACCATTTTCCAAAGCGTCAGGACTATTTTACATTCCTATCAGTAGGGTTCTGATTTCTTGATATTCTTGCCAACAGCTGTCACCTGACTTTTTGATTCTAGCCATCCTAATGAGTATAAAGATCTCACTGGTTTTGATCTGCATTTCTCTGATGATTAATAATGTCATGCATCTTCCTGTGTGCTTTTTGACCATTTATATACCTTCTTTGGAGAAATGAGTATTCAAATCCCTTGACCAATTTTTAATTGGGTTGTCTATTGAGTTGTAATTCTTTATATATTTCATATACAAATCCCTTAACAGATAGATCGTTTGCAAATATTTTATTCCATTCTGTGGGTTGACTTTTTACTTTCTTGATTATGTTCTTCAAAACACAAACATTTTTAATTTTGCTAAAGTCCAATCATCTGCTTTTTTTTTCCTTTTGTGGTTCACATTTTTGGTGTCATATCTGAGAACCCTTTGCAAAGTCTAAGGTCATGAAGATTTACCACTTCTAAGTATTTTAGTTTTAGCTTTATATATATGTCTTTGATTCATATTGAATTAATTTTGATATGGTACAAGGTAAGGGTCCAACTTCATTCTTTTGAATGTGGATATCCAGTCATCCCTACACTATTTATTGAAGACCCTCTTAAAATAGTCATGATACCCTTATCAAAAATCAGTTGACCATTGATATAATAGGTTTATTTCTAGACTCTTATTCATTGATCTGTATGTCTATCCTTGTGCCAATCAATAATACCACACTATCGTGATTTCTGTTGATTTTTAGTAAATTTTGAAAATGGGAAGTAAGAATCTGCTTTATTCTTCTTCAGGAGTATTTTGTCTATTCTGGGTTTCTTGAAACTCCATATGAATTACAGAATCAATTGTCAATTTGTACAAAGAAGTCTGCTGGGATTTCTAATAAGGATTGTATTGAATCTACAGATCAGATTGTGAGTACCACAATTTTACCAATGGTAAGTCTTTCCATTCATAAATTTTGGATGCGCTCCCATTTATTCAGATCATTGTTAATTTCATTCAGCAATGTTTTCCAGTTTTTGGAGCTGAAGCTGTCACTGCTATTATTAAATTTATTTGTAAGTACTTTATTGTCTTGGATGTTACTGTGAAATTGTTTCCTTAATTTTAAAATTATTCCAAATGTAAAAACTATAATTTATTTGTCTATTGACCATGTATCCTGCAATGTAGAACTCATTAGTTAATTTTAATTGTTTGGCCATGCCACAGCTTGTAGAATCCTAGTTCCTTAACCAGGGATTGAACCTGGCCACCACAGAGAGAGGACCAAGTTTGAACCACTGGACTGCCAAGTTTGAACCATCACCAGTTCTCTAGTTTTAATACTTTTTGGTGGGTTTCTTAGGAGTTTATGTACATAACATTATGTCATCTGCAAACAGAGATTTACCTTTTCCTTTCCAAACTGGCTGCCTTTTTTTTCTGCCTAATTGCCATATTTAGACCCTCCAGTACAACACTGAATAGAAGCAGCAAGAAAATTTTGTCTTGTTCCTGACATCAGAGGGAAAGCATCCAGTTGCCTGATAAGTTGATGTTAGTGGGTTTTTCATAAATGTCCCTTATCAAGTTGAATTCCCTCTATTATTAGTTTTTTAAGCACTTTTATCATGAAAAGATGTTGGATTTTGCAAAATGCTTTTTCTAAATCTATTGAGATGATCATCATTTTTTATTCTACTGATATGAGATGTGATAAATTACATTGATATTAAGATGTTAAAGTACTTTGCATCCCTGGGATAAACCCCACTTGGTAACTTTTATGGGCTGAATTGTCTCTCCCTACCAAAAAATTCATATGTTGAAGCCCTAACTCCCAGACCTCTCAATGTGACTGAATTTAGTGATAGGGCCATTAAAGAGATAATTAAGTTAAATGAGTTAATCCAATCTGACTAGTGTCCCTAAGGAAGAGCAGATTAGGACATTGTTTAAGCCATCTAGTCTGTGATATTATGTAATGGCAGTCTTATGAAACTAAAGTACTCAAGGCATAAAATTGTTTTTATATGTTACTAGATTACTAGTAACTGTAGGTTTTTCAGAATGCTCCTAAGGAAATTCTTTTTCAAGTTGGTTGAAATGGTTTATTAATTATTTATCATTAATGGATATTGAATTTTTCAAATCCTTTTTATCTGTTGTTACAATCACACTGTTTTTAGTCTACTGATAAGACAAGTAGTACTGACTTTTGAATATTAGAACAACTTTGCATGTATTCCCCTGGAGAAGGAAATGGCAATCCACTCCAGTACTATTGCCTGGAAATTCCATGGACAGAGGAGCCTGGTAGGCTATATGTAGTCCATGAGGTCGCAAAGAGTCGGACACGACTGAGCGACTTCACTTCACTTCACTTCACTTCACTTCACTTCACTTCACTTTGCATGTATTATCTCCGCTTGGTCATGATGCATCATACATTTTACATAGTGGTGTTGACACTATGTAATATATAGGTAACATACAATAATATATATATATATAACACATAATGTATATGTAATACATAAGGTATATGTAATATGTATATAACTATTATGGACTGAATGTTTGTGTACCCCCCAGATTCATATGCTGGAACTCTAATCTCAGTGTCATGGTATTGGGAGGTGGAACCTTTGAATGGTAATTAGGTCATGAAGGTAGCACTCTCACAAGTGAGATTAGTGCCTTTACAAAAAAAGCTAGAGAGCTATCTAAATCTCTTTCCTCTGTTAGGATACAAAGAAAGTTGGTAGTCTGCAACCTGGAAGAAAGTCATCACCAGTACCCGACCATTTGCCACCATAATCTTAGACTTCCAGTCTCCAAAACAGTAAGAAATGTTTAGAAGCCACCCAATTTACAGTATTTTCCTATAGCAGCATGAGCTGACTAACTAATTCTTAAGGTCATGAGTAGACTCTCTTCCTTACACTCTAATAATAATGATAGGAGCCAACTGCCAATATTATGCTGTAAGATATGTTAGTTATATGGTAAGGACTCTAACAAAATCAATATATCAATATAGGTATACCTCATTTCGGGCTTTCTCAGTGGCTCAGTGGTAAAGACTTCACCTACAATATTGGAGCCATAGGAGTTCGACCCCTGGGTTGGGAAGATCCCCTGAAAGAGGGCACAGCAACCCACTCCAATATTCCTGCCTGAAGAATCCCATGGAAGAGGAGCCTGGCAGGCTACAGTGCATGGGGTCACAGAGTTGGACATGACTGAAGCGATTTAGCACAACACAGCATACCTCATTTTATTTCACTTCACTTTATTGCACTTCAATATTGCGGCTTTTGTAAAATAAATTGAAGGCTTGTGACAACCTTGCATCCAGCAAGACTACTGATACCATTTTTCAAAAGCATCTGCTCATTTTGAGTCTCTGTGTCACATTTTGGTAGTTCTCACAATATTTTAAATATTTTCATCATTACTGTATTTGTTATGGTAATCTGTGACCAGTGCTCTTTGATGTTACTATGATTCTTTGAAGGCTGAGAGGATGGTTAGCATCAGTTCAGTTCAGTCACTTAGTCGTGTCCGACTCTTTTCAACCCTATGAACTGCAGCACACCAGGCCTCCCTGTCCATCACCAACTCCCGGAGTCCGCCCAAACCCATGTCCATTGAGTCAGTGATGCCATCTAACTTTCTCATCCTCTGTTGTCTGCTTCTCCTCCTGCCCTCAATCTTTCCCAGCATCAGGGTCTTTTCCAATGAGTCAGCTCTTCGCATCAGGTGGCCAAAGTATTAGAGTTTCAGCTTCAACATCAGTCCTTCCAATGAACACCCAAGACTGATCTCCTTTAGGATGGACTGGTTGGATCTCCTTGCAGTCCAAGGGACTCTCAAGAGTCTTCTCCAACAAGCATTAAAGATTTTTTAAAATTAAGTCATTTATTTTGGAATTTTTAGATATAATTCTATTGCACACTCTATTTAGACTACAGTATAACATAAACATAATTTTTACATACACTGGGAAGCCAAAAAATATACATGACCCATTTTATTGTGATATTTGTATTATTCCAGTGTATTATTCCGACTGAACCCATGATATCTCTGAGGTATGCCTGTACGGTATTAGAAGTAAGTTATTGTTTCAAAGCAGCATACTTCCCTGGTGGTCCAGCGGTTAAGATGCTGCTTTTCAATGCAGGGGGCACGGGCTCAGTCCCTGGTTGGGGAGCTAAGATCCCACATGCCCTGTGGTGCAGAATAAATGGTGCTAAAACTTGAATACCGCTATGCAAAAACAGCAACAACAGCTGACCATATCTTGTACCATATACAAAGATTAAGTCAAAATGGATCACAGACCGAAGTGTAAAACCTGAAAAGAATTTCGAAAAAACAAAAAAACAGCATACTTTATACCTTTAACATTTCAATCAAGTTCTTACCAGTATCATTTTCAAACAAATTTAGAATTCTAAAGAATATTACCTGTGTGACTGTCTTTGCAGAAGAAATAGTCATTTTTTCTATTTGTTTTGCTTCAGGTAGAATCATCATGTTTTTTGACATAGTCATTCTGCTTTGGTTTGCACCAGAATATCCTCCTTTCATTAGAGCTCCTTTTCCTGCACCAACAAAGCTAATAGACTTCCTTGGCCCTAAGCCAACGTTTCTATGTCAGGAAAAAAAAATATAATACAGAAGATCCAGGATTGAAGAAATATTAGCCAACAGAAAAAAACAACAACAACAAACTTTCACTTAGAAACATGGAAACAATCTGATCATATAAACAAGAAAATAGTAGCCACTTGAGAGCTCATTATATGTAAGCATAGTTCTAGAATGTTTATAAGCACTGTGTCATTTTTTCCTCACAATAATTCTAAGAGGTTGCTATAACATTATTTTATTTAAACCATAAAGGCTTAGAGGGAAGCATTCCTACTAGAGTTGAAATTTGAAACCCAGACAGTCAGATCAAAAGTCTACACTTATTTCTCTGGGTCTGTTTCCTTATCTGTAAAATGGGGGTAATAATAGTATCTTTTAGGTTACTGGCTTCCCAGGTGGCTCATTGATAAAGAATTCACCTGCCAATGCAGGAGACATGGGTTCAATCCCTGGGTCAGGAAGATCCCCTGGAGGAGGAAATGGCAACCCACTCCAGTATTCTTGCCAGGACAATCCCATGGACAGAGGAACCTGGTGGGCTACAGTCCACGGGGTTGCAAAGAGTCAGACATGGTGAGCAACTGAACACACACACATAGGTTATTATGAGGATTAAATGTATTCATTTATATATTATGGTTAGGAAATGCTGGACACATAGTAATCATAAATAGGTATAGACTACAGTTATGTAGGCAGACTGAAGCATGAGTAATAAAACCTGGGAAAGATTATCATGTTCCTGCCTGAACAATTACATAATAAATTTTAATAAGAAGAGAAAATATAATCAAAGAAGAAGTATGATTTCACTTTTGGATCAATTCTCCAAATTCCTTAAGACACAAACCTAGTCATTCTTTCATTCTAGTACTCTAATTGTGCTGCAGACTTCTTCAAAATAAGAACGATTGCCCTTTAAACGATGAAAAGGCAGTGTGTTTCCAAAGAAAACATTTCAAACAATACTTTTACTTTCCAAATCATAACAAGATCAGACAAGAATACAATACTTTAAAATGAGCACAATCTGCTTTTCACATTTTATTTTTCTTCATAGCATTTATTACTACTGACACTTTGTTGTCGTATACTCCTCTGCTAGAACAGAAACACCTTTAGGGCAAGAGCTTTGTCTTGTTCATTGCTGTATCACTCGTACACAAGACAGTACCTAGTATACTGTGGGTACTGTTGTTTAGTTGCGAAGCCTTGTTTGACTCTTTTGCATCCCCATGAACTGTTGCCTGTCAGGCTCCTCTGTCCATGGGATTTTTGCAGGCAAGAGTACTGGAGTGGGTTGCCATTTCCTCCTCCAGGGGATCTTCCTGACCCAGGGAGTAAACCTGCATCTCCCATGTCTTCTGCATCGGCAGACAGGTTCTCACCACTAGCACCACCTGGGAAGCGCTTAACTGACGTGATTGCTCAGTCGCACATCAATTCCTCTGCCAGTGGCAAGTCCCAGTGCTGTTCCATGTGGTTCCCTCCTCTTGGTATCTATAAGTGATAAACCATTTTTTTAATGGCAATGATATCCTCATCTGTTGTCCTTACTGTTCCTGAAATTTTCTATTAATACACTGCATTTAACTCAGCCTGTGTGGGTAAGTGAAGCTAGAGAAAAAACATCTAACCATGATGCCAGGTCTCATTTTAAACTACAGATTGTTAAAGTGGGTCCTTCATGTGACAGCAACCACACTGCACTAACTTGGTTAATTTTTACTACCCCTTCTAAAGTCATCATTTCACACTTCTTGAATATCAACATTTCCTCTCCTATGTTTACCTTCTGCTAACTAAATAAGAAAGCTGAAGCAATCAGGTAACTTTCAAATACTCCCCGTTACATCTGTGCACTTGCCTCTCTCTCTGTGTCTATATTCCCTATTTCTCCCGTTACTCTGAATGAGTTATCCATGATTCTTGCTTAGGTCAATTCCTCTACGTGTTCTAGATTCCATTCCTTTTTGCCTATTTACGGACATTGCTCTAGTCATTCTCTCATGCATCATAAGCTTTTCTCTACTGGATTATTCCTTGTCTAGTAAACCTAGTTCTCTTGCAGTCTTCCCCTTTTTTTGTCAAAGGTAACGTTTTTCTTCCAGTTGTCCAGGTGAAAAAAACTTCAAAATATATCCTGAATCTAATCATTTGTCATCACTCTTTGTTGCCACTATCATGATCCAAACACTATCCTCTCTCTCTTGGATTACAGCAGAAGCCTTCTAATTGATCTTCTCACTTAACCTAAATTCCCTTAAGTCTATTCTTCACATGGTAACCAGAGTGATCCTTAAAAGCGCAAGTTAGATCATATCACTACTGTTTCCCATCTCATTCAGAGTAAAAACCTAAAACCTTACTATAACCTAAAAAGTCCTACATGCATCTAGATTGAGCTCTGACTTCATGATCTATACTTTCTCCCTCGTTTACTCTGCTTCAGTCACACTGTCATCCTTGATATTTTTCACACATGCCAGGCCTTTGCACTTGCTATTTCCTCTGCCTGAAATGTTCTTCCCACACATGTACATGTTTAGCATCCTTTTTGTCTCCAGGTCTTAAAGCCACATTCTTAATGTGGACTTCTTCAGCTCCCCTTCTAAAATGTCAAATACCCCTCAAATACTTCATATCCCCTTGCTTAATTTTTCTCCTTAGTACTTCCAACTAACATATTTTTACCTATTTAATTAATGAATTAGATGTTCCCCACCTGAGCCCCCAACCCTGAGAATCTAAGTTCCACAAGTTTAGGGACTTTGTGCTCTTTTGTTGCCTGCTGTATCCCTGCTGCTGCTGCTGCTGCTGCTGAGTCACTTCAGTCGTGTCCGACTCTGTACGACCCCATAGATGGAAGCCCACCAGGCTCCCCTATCCCTGGGATTAGTGCCTACAATAGCACCCAATACACAGTAGCTGTATAATAAAAAAATTGCTGAATGAATTCCCAAGTCATTATATCCAATTCAAAACATTGTCTCAATCTTCATATTCAAATGCTTACCAGCTTAACTGGATAGCTGCAGCTAAATGTCTTCCAGACATCTCAAGCTAAATAAATAATGAAATCCTATCACCTTTACTCATAAACCAGCCCTTCCTCTTTTATTCCTTACAGGGACCAAATAGAAACAAATTAGCAATGATGTTGCATTTACCAATTAATTTTCAAACAAATTTAGAATTCTAAAGAATATTACCTGTGTGACTGTCTTTGCAGAAGAAATAGTCATTTTTTCTATTTGTTTTGCTTCAGGTAGAATCATCATGTTTTTTGACATAGTCATTCTGCTTTGGTTTGCACCAGAATATCCTCCTTTCATTAGAGCTCCTTTTCCTGCACCAACAAAGCTAATAGACTTCCTTGGCCCTAAGCCAACGTTTCTATGTCAGGAAAAAAAAATATAATACAGAAGATCCAGGATTGAAGAAATATTAGCCAACAGAAAAAAACAACAACAACAAACTTTCACTTAGAAACATGGAAACAATCTGATCATATAAACAAGAAAATAGTAGCCACTTGAGAGCTCATTATATGTAAGCATAGTTCTAGAATGTTTATAAGCACTGTGTCATTTTTTCCTCACAATAATTCTAAGAGGTTGCTATAACATTATTTTATTTAAACCATAAAGGCTTAGAGGGAAGCATTCCTACTAGAGTTGAAATTTGAAACCCAGACAGTCAGATCAAAAGTCTACACTTATTTCTCTGGGTCTGTTTCCTTATCTGTAAAATGGGGGTAATAATAGTATCTTTTAGGTTACTGGCTTCCCAGGTGGCTCATTGATAAAGAATTCACCTGCCAATGCAGGAGACATGGGTTCAATCCCTGGGTCAGGAAGATCCCCTGGAGGAGGAAATGGCAACCCACTCCAGTATTCTTGCCAGGACAATCCCATGGACAGAGGAACCTGGTGGGCTACAGTCCACGGGGTTGCAAAGAGTCAGACATGGTGAGCAACTGAACACACACACATAGGTTATTATGAGGATTAAATGTATTCATTTATATATTATGGTTAGGAAATGCTGGACACATAGTAATCATAAATAGGTATAGACTACAGTTATGTAGGCAGACTGAAGCATGAGTAATAAAACCTGGGAAAGATTATCATGTTCCTGCCTGAACAATTACATAATAAATTTTAATAAGAAGAGAAAATATAATCAAAGAAGAAGTATGATTTCACTTTTGGATCAATTCTCCAAATTCCTTAAGACCCAAACCTAGTCATTCTTTCATTCTAGTACTCTAACTGTGCTGCAGACTTCTTCAAAATAAGAACGATTGCCCTTTAAACGATGAAAAGGCAGTGTGTTTCCAAAGAAAACATTTCAAACAATACTTTTACTTTCCAAATCATAACAAGATCAGACAAGAATACAATACTTTAAAATGAGCACAATCTGCTTTTCACATTTTATTTTTCTTCATAGCATTTATTACTACTGACACTTTGTGTGTTGTCGTATATTCCTCTGCTAGAACAGAAACACCTTTAGGGCAAGAGCTTTGTCTTGTTCATTGCTATATCACTCGTACACAAGACAGTACCTAGTATACTGTGGGTACTGTTGTTTAGTTGCGAAGCCTTGTTTGACTCTTTTGCATCCCCATGAACTGTTGCCTGTCAGGCTCCTCTGTCCATGGGATTTTTGCAGGCAAGAGTACTGGAGTGGGTTGCCATTTCCTCCTCCAGGGGATCTTCCTGACCCAGGGAGTAAACCTGCATCTCCCATGTCTTCTGCATCGGCAGACAGGTTCTCACCACTAGCACCACCTGGGAAGCGCTTAACTGACGTGATTGCTCAGTCGCACATCAATTCCTCTGCCAGTGGCAAGTCCCAGTGCTGTTCCATGTGGTTCCCTCCTCTTGGTATCTATAAGTGATAAACCATTTTTTTAATGGCAATGATATCCTCATCTGTTGTCCTTACTGTTCCTGAAATTTTCTATTAATACACTGCATTTAACTCAGCCTGTGTGGGTAAGTGAAGCTAGAGAAAAAACATCTAACCATGATGCCAGGTCTCATTTTAAACTACAGATTGTTAAAGTGGGTCCTTCATGTGACAGCAACCACACTGCACTAACTTGGTTAATTTTTACTACCCCTTCTAAAGTCATCATTTCACACTTCTTGAATATCAACATTTCCTCTCCTATGTTTACCTTCTGCTAACTAAATAAGAAAGCTGAAGCAATCAGGTAACTTTCAAATACTCCCCGTTACATCTGTGCACTTGCCTCTCTCTCTGTGTCTATATTCCCTATTTCTCCCGTTACTCTGAATGAGTTATCCATGATTCTTGCTTAGGTCAATTCCTCTACGTGTTCTAGATTCCATTCCTTTTTGCCTATTTACGGACATTGCTCTAGTCATTCTCTCATGCATCATAAGCTTTTCTCTACTGGATTATTCCTTGTCTAGTAAACCTAGTTCTCTTGCAGTCTTCCCCTTTTTTTGTCAAAGGTAACGTTTTTCTTCCAGTTGTCCAGGTGAAAAAAACTTCAAAATATATCCTGAATCTAATCATTTGTCATCACTCTTTGTTGCCACTATCATGATCCAAACACTATCCTCTCTCTCTTGGATTACAGCAGAAGCTTTCTAATTGATCTTCTCACTTAACCTAAATTCCCTTAAGTCTATTCTTCACATGGTAACCAGAGTGATCCTTAAAACCGCAAGTTAGATCATATCACTACTGTTTCCCATCTCATTCAGAGTAAAAACCTAAAACCTTACTATAACCTAAAAAGTCCTACATGCATCTAGATTGAGCTCTGACTTCATGATCTATACTTTCTCCCTCGTTTACTCTGCTTCAGTCACACTGTCATCCTTGATATTTTTCACACATGCCAGGCCTTTGCACTTGCTATTTCCTCTGCCTGAAATGTTCTTCCCACACATGTACATGTTTAGCATCCTTTCTGTCTCCAGGTCTTAAAGCCACATTCTTAATGTTTACTTCTTCAGCTCCCCTTCTAAAATGTCAAATACCCCTCAAATACTTCATATCCCCTTGCTTAATTTTTCTCCTTAGTACTTCCAACTAACATATTTTTACCTATTTAATTTATGAATTAGATGTTCCCCACCTGAGCCCCCAACCCTGAGAATCTAAGTTCCACAAGTTTAGGGACTTTGTGCTCTTTTGTTGCCTGCTGTATCCCTGCTGCTGCTGCTGCTGCTGCTGAGTCACTTCAGTCGTGTCCGACTCTGTACGACCCCATAGATGGAAGCCCACCAGGCTCCCCTATCCCTGGGATTAGTGCCTACAATAGCACCCAATACACAGCAGCTGTATAATAAAAAAATTGCTGAATGAATTCCCAAGTCATTATATCCAATTCAAAACATTGTCTCAATCTTCATATTCAAATGCTTACCAGCTTAACTGGATAGCTGCAGCTAAATGTCTTCCAGACATCTCAAGCTAAATAAATAATGAAATCCTATCACCTTTACTCATAAACCAGCCCTTCCTCTTTTATTCCTTACAGGGACCAAATAGAAACAAATTAGCAATGATGTTGCATTTACCAATTAAGAATCCTCAGTAAACTCTCCCAAATTTTCAGACTGTAAGTTTTATGGGAAGGAGCCATGGTTTATCATGTCTACCATGAAAGCCCCAACTCTTAGTATTCTGCCTGATACAGTGGGAAATTTGACACAGAAAATACCAGTAAATTTTAAAAATTGAAATAAGTACTTGTAGTCAATTATGTTAGAAATGTATGGTACATATCTATCCTAGCTGTGTTAGAAAACAGATACTTTTAATAGAGGCAAATTAGTGGGCAATGAATAGGATGACATTCAGGAGATATTCACTCTGAAAGTTTTGCCTGAAAAACAGTCATGATACAAGAGGTATGTAGCTGTAGGTTCCTGAGTTTCTAAAGCAGAGATCTAATCTATTTTGTTCACTCCTATGTCTTCAGTGTCTACGGCAGTAACCGGAAAATATAACACATTCTATATAATTGGTATCTATACAATGAACACCTGACGATCACTTCTATGAAAAAAAGACTAATGACATTAAAGCATGCAACACATATATAAATCTCACAATGAAATAACCGCAGGAGGAAAGGAGTGGCTTAAGAAAAAGTGTCTTTATTATTCTCTTTTTATTTTAATGAGATAAAGGTAGAAATTTCGATCTAAACCAAATCAATTTCTTTCATTTATCCAACTTTTATAAAATTATTGTGCTTAAGGCTACATGCTGACAGGGATACAATATGAATCAGATATGGGCCTTAAGGAGTTGACAGTCTTGATAAAAGAAAAAACATATATATGATTACAGTGCAAGTACAGAATTTTATTTGCCTCAAAAGACTTACACATAAGATATAACAAAATTTGCAGTAAAGATTACCTTGGGCGAGAGGAGTAAGCAGAGAAATCATGAAGGTGGCATTTGAGTCAAGCATGAATGCAGGTCAAATTCAAAAGAAGTGTATGTGGTGTGTATGTATGTGTGTTTGTGTCTGATGTAGCTGCAGGTGAGGAGGGATGAGGGTACTGGAGCAGGACAGGAAATACACCCCAAGCAAAGCTCATTGTGAACTATAAAAGTAGAAAAGCAGGTGGCATATAGAGGGAATCTTACATGATTTGGTTAGATGCATGAAGGAAAATAAGCTTTGAAAAAATAAAATGACCAGGCTGAGTCTTTGAAAGTTACTAAGCAAGCAAGAGAGTGCCTTTGAGAGAGAAGAGTAAGCTACTCAAAACTATGTTTCAGAAAAATTTAGCTATATGCAGAACACACTAGAAGCAAGACCACCGTTAGTCACAATGCTATGGAAATAGGCCAGGTGAGAAGTAATCAAAGCTTAACCTGGGGTGGGGAAATGTAGAAATAAAACAAATCCTAGATAAAGCATGTATTAAGAATATCTTTTTATTCTCTGTATTTTAATGTTTTGACATCTAGGAATTTGCTGCACCTGAAGGGACTGCCCCTCCATTTTTATGCATAGTAAGGGACTTGCCTACAAGTACACCATTTATATTGGCTTCCCAGGTGAAGAACCTGGCTGCCAATGCGGGAGACATAAGAGACTCAGGTTCCATCCCTGAGTCCAGAAGGTGCCCTGGAGGAAGGCATGGCAGTGTACTCCAGTATTCTTGCCTGGAGAATCCCATGGACAAAGGAGTCTGGCAGGCTCAAGTCCATAGGGATGCACAGATGGACATGACTGAAGTGACTTACCATGCACACACAATTTATATGCAAACCAGTCAATCCAGAGTCCATACCCTCAACCTCCTCCTTAAGCAGGCTCTCAGAGACCTCACTCTCTGGGTCACTATCCACTTGCAGTAATCAGTGCAAGGACAGTAACCAGAAACCTAGGGATAGGCCCAATACCAGAACCTTTAAAATTATTCAAACAAGCTATTCCTACATTTGCTTACTCTGGTTTGTCCCTTCCTTGCCATGGAAACCACAATAAAGCTTCTTGCCCAGGTTTTCCTCTTGCTGGTTCTACATCCTGCCTGGCCCTGGTGCCTCTTCATGTGCCCCTCTGTGTAGTTCACAGCATGCCATGCCTCCTGGTTTTAGGGATCTATGAGTATTTAAAAACAAACTTCTTCCTTTATGGTAGTTCTTTCTGTGTCTGTTTCTTACCATACTCGATTAAAACACAATCCAAATACCCTTAAACACAGCAGATACAGAACTAACGCTTGCATGCATGCTAAGTCGCTTATCATGTCCGACTCTTTGCAACCCTATGGACTGTAGGCCACCAGGCTCCGGTGTCCATGGGATTCTCCAGCCAAGAGTACTAGTGTGTTGCCATGCCCTCCTCCAGGGAATCTTCCTGACACAAGGACTGAACTTGTGTCTCTCATGTCTCCTGCTCTGGCAGGCAGGTTCTTCACTGCTAGCGCCACCTGGGAAGCCCTACAGAACTAATAGGTCTTTGCAACTGATAATAACTATCCTGATTAACATTTAAACTTCAAAGTACTTCCACTTATTTTTGTAATTAAATTCTTTTACTTATTTCACCCTTTAAAAATGGAAATATGATTGACCTCCAACACTGTCGGTTCTAGGAGCACAATATTGTGATTCAGCATTTCTATACATTACAAATGATAACCACCCTAATTCTTATAATAACTTATTAGATATCTAATTGCCATGTTTTACATGTGAACAAACTTAGAGAGGCCAATTTAAATGCCCAAACTCATCCAATAACTCACAGACTATGTGTTCCTGAGCAAGTTTCTTAATCTGTTTCTTTCCTTGTACATAAATTAAGGTTAATCATAGTACCGGCCTCATAAAGTTAAGGTCATGATTAAACTAGCCTTTATTTCTAAAGCCCAGTAAGAAGTTAAATTGTAGACATGTTCAATTTTAGATATTATGAGTGCTAATATGGTGGAGTTGTTTGGTAGCAGTTGAAAATCAAGAAGAAAGTGAATTTCAAGGGACAGAAGTGAGAACTAGAGATACAGATTTGAGAAACTTTCATGGAGATGAAAATAAATGAACTGAGTTCCAAAATAAAAACCTAGAGCTACAAAGAGAAGGTAATAGGGCCAAGGAGAGAAACCAGAAGTAGAAGGTAAAACTAGAAAAAAGGCACCTAGCCCAGTAATAAGTGAAACAGTTCAGGGTTGGTTCAGGGTTAAAGAGGGGAAGACTGATATTGTTAAATGCTGTGAGGTAAAAAGAAAGCCCACTGAATTTGGTGACTTTGGAAACCTTTAGGTTACTCATTATTGACCTCAGTAATTTTCATACAGCAATGGAGACAATAGAATGCAAAGGTTAAAGAGTAAACACAGATACCTGTGGTTTATGGTCTGATATGTAAATGGTGCAAAAGACATTGATCCAGTACTCACAAGAAAAAGGCTTAGCAAACTGAAAATCACTGGGTCTTCTTAGACCCATCAGAGAATTGAGGTTACACGCAAACCCCTGTACCAAAAAGAGATGTAGGAATAACAGAATCACAACTTACTGAAACTGCCACTAGAGGTAACAAGTGGAAGGAAAGCCTAACAGGCAATAGCCTAATTGCTGAAAAATGAGTGTAGACTAATTCAAGAGAAAAAATTGCTGGGGGCCCAGCCTTAGGGAGGCCCCCACACATCAAGTTTTACCTTCAGGAGCTCCAGCAAGCTCCCAGGATGAAGGTCAGAGTAAATCTCCATGACAGTTTCAGCAGGGGGACAGGAAGCAACCATTCTGAAATATAATGTTCAGTTATCCTTAACAGAGGCCTGCCCTCAAGGAAAACCATTTACCCAGAGCCTAAGCAACATGGGGAAAGGAAAATACCTTACTTGAAGTCCATCTAACCTTCTTGTTCCACCTAAAAAAAATTTCTGAGAATTACTTATGAAGGTCACGGCCCAGGGAAAAAGGCCCACTAAAAGATTAAGACCTAATTAATCATANAGAGGCCTGCCCTCAAGGAAAACCATTTACCCAGAGCCTAAGCAACATGGGGAAAGGAAAATACCTTACTTGAAGTCCATCTAACCTTCTTGTTCCACCTAAAAAAAATTTCTGAGAATTACTTATGAAGGTCACGGCCCAGGGAAAAAGGCCCACTAAAAGATTAAGACCTAATTAATCATAGGATTAAGAAACTTCTCTTTGCCTTCCCATTCTCACCTAGCACATCTTACCACATCAACAGAGCTCCTGTATAACAGGGGATTACAATGGGAAGAGAGCTTCCCTGGTGGCTCAGATGGTAAAGCATCTGCCTGCAGTGTGGGAGACCCGGGTTCAATCCCTGGGTCGGGAAGATCCCCTGGAGGAGGAAATGGCAACCCACTCCAGTACTCTTGCCTGGAAAATCCCATGGACAGAGGAGCCTGATATTCCATGGGGTTGCAAAGAGTCGGACACGACTGAGCGACTTCACTTTCACATTGGGAAGAACTGCAAGGCTCAGACTCTAAGCAGGAGTCTCTAGGGAAACCTAAAAACCAGAGTAGACAAAAAACCAGGACAATAGAGGAAACTGAAGTCTCAGAAACCTACAGCTACAGTAAACAGCCTGATTCCTAAGCAAATAAACATAAAAACTTCACACTAAGTGCTTACTTATCTCAGTTTCTATTACCTGATGCAACATGTTTAGCTTTCAACAAAATACATGGCACACCAAAAGGCATAAAGCAGTCTGAAGAAACAAGCATTAGAGCCACAACAGATATGGCAGACATTTTGGAATTGTTAAGACTGGGAATTTAAAATAATTATAATTAATATGCTAAAGATCCTAATGCAAAAAGTGAATAACATACAACAGATAAAAACAACTCTCCCCCTCACCCACCCAAATCAAAAAGAAATGAATAGATAAACTGGGCAAAGAAATGAGATAAAAGCATTGAAGAAAGTATTGGTGCTTTTTGTTCTTTATGATTATACAGTGGAAGTGAGAAATAGATTTAAGGGCCTAGATCTGATAGACAGAGCTCCTGATGAACTATGGAATGAGGTTCGTGACATTGTACAGGAGATAGGGATCAAGACCATCCCCATGGAAAAGAAATGCAAAAAAGCAAAATGGCTGTCTGGGGAGGCCTTACAAATAGCTGTGAAAAGAAGACAGGCGAAAAGCAAAGGAGAAAAGGAAAGATATAAGCATCTGAATGCAGAGTTCCAAAGAATAGCAAGAAGAGATAAGAAAGCCTTCTTCAGCAATCAATGCAAAGAGATAGAGGAAAACAACAGAATGGGAAAGACTAGAGATCTCTTCAAGAGAATTGGAGATACCAAGGGAACATTTCATGCAAAGATGGGCTCGATAAAGGACAGAAATGGTATGGACCTAACAGAAGCAGAAGATATTAAGAAGAGGTGGCAAGAATACACAGAAGAACTGTACAGAAAAGATCTTCACGACCCAGATAATCATGAGGATGTGATCACTAATCTAGAGCCAGACATCTTGGAATGTGAAGTCAAGTGGGCCTTAGAAAGCATCACTAAGAACAAAGCTAGTGGAGGTGATGGAATTCCAGTTGAGCTGTTTCAAATCCTGGAAGATGATGCTGTGAAAGTGCTGCACTCAATATGCCAGCAAATTTGGAAAACTCAGCAGTGGCCACAGGACTGGAAAAGGTCAGTTTTCATTCCAATTCCAAAGAAAGGCAATGCCAAAGAATGCTCAAACTACCGCACAATTGCACTCATCTCACACGCTAGTAAAGTAATGCTCAAAATTCTCCAAGCCAGGCTTCAGCAATATGTGAACCGTGAACTCCCTGATGTTCAAGCTGGTTTTAGAACAGGCAGAGGAACCAGAGATCAAATTGCCAACATCCGCTGGATCATGGAAAAAGCAAGAGAGTTCCAGAAAAACATCTATTTCTGCTTTATTGACTATGCCAAAGCCTTTGACTGTGTGGATCACAATAAACTGTGGAAAATTCTGAAAGAGATGGGAATACCAGACCACCTAACCTGCCTCTTGAGAAATCTGTATGCAGGTCAGGAAGCAACAGTTAGAACTGGACATGGAACAACAGACTGGTTCCAAATAGGAAAAGGAGTACGTCAAGGCTGTATATTGTCTCCCTGCTTATTTAACTTATATGCAGAGTACATCATGAGAAACGCTGGACTGGAAGAAACACAAGCTGGAATCAAGATTGCCGGGAGAAATATCAATAACCTCAGATATGCTGATGACACCACCCTTATGGCAGAAAGTGAGGAGGAGCTAAAAAGCCTCTTGATGAAAGTGAAGGAGGAGAGCGAAAAAGTTGGCTTAAAGCTCAACATTCAGAAAACGAAGATCATGGCATCCGGTCCCATCACTTCATGGGAAATAGATGGGGAAACAGTGGAAACAGTGTCAGACTTTATTTTTTTGGGCTCCAAAATCACTGCAGATGGTGACTGCAGCCATGAAATTAAAAGACGCTTACTCCTTGGAAGAAAAGTTATGACCAACCTGGATAGTATATTCAAAAGCAGAGACATTACTTTGCCGACTAAGGTCCGCCTAGTCAAGGCTATGGTTTTTCCTGTGGTCATGTATGGATGTGAAAGTTGGACTGTGAAGAAAGCTGAGCGCCGAAGAATCGATGCTTTTGAACTGTGGTGTTGGAGAAGACTCTTGAGAGTCCCTTGGACTGCAAGGAGATCCAACCAGTCCATTCTGAAGGAGATCAACCCTGGGATTTCTTTGGAAGGAATGATGCTAAAGCTGAAACTCCAGTACTTTGGCCACCTCATGCGAAGAGTTGACTCATTGGAAAAGACTCTGATGCTGGGAGGGATTGGGGGCAGGAGGAGAAGGGGACGACCGAGGATGAGATGGCTGGATGGCATTCTGAGTGAACTCCAGGAGTTGGTGATGGACAGGGAGGCCTGGCAGGCTGCAATTCATGGGGTCGCAAAGAGTCGGACACGACTGAGCGACTGAACTGAACTGAACCACAGTGGAAGACTGTCCAATACAGCCAATCTGCAAACTAAGATTTTTCGACTTTACAATGTTGTGAATGTAATACAGTTCATTAGAAATCCTACTTTGAATTTCTTCCTGGGCCAACAATATAAAAAGATACTCCCACAGCTCCCAGTCAATCGTGCAATCACAAGGGCAGGCAACAAATACAACCACTTTGTACCCACACAGTCATTTAATTTCCAGTAGTCAATAAACTATATGAGATATTCAACACTTTATTATAAAGACTTTGTGTTAGTCTAACTATAGGTTAACATAAGTGTTCAGAGCATGTTTAACATAGGCTATGCTAAGTATGCTTCCCTGTTGGCTGTGATGGTAAACAATTTGCCTGCAATGCAGGAAACTGGGGTTTGATCCTGGGTCAGGAAGATCCCCTGGAGAAGGGAATGGCTACTCACTCCAGTATTCTTGCCTGGAGAATTCCATGGACAGAGGAGCCTGGAGGGCTACAGCCTATGGGGTCACAAAGAGTCAGACGTGACTGAAGCAACTTAGCACGTGTGCCGATGATGTTTGGTAGGCTCAGTGTATTAAGTCCATTTTCTACTTAATGATATTTTCAACTTATGATGGGTTTACTGGGACATAACCTCATGGTAAACTGAGGAAAATCTGTATTGTTAAGCCAATAGGCAAGACCCAATATAGGAAAAACTGGAGTGGGAAAGTGAAAAATTGATAAATACATGTTTCATGAGATCCTTTCTGAGATCAGTATTAAATCCTAAACTGAGAAAGATGAGAAATAATATATTAGGTCAAACCAATGGTTGTAAACTTTATTATGTATGGAATTTTGTTTTTAATTAGATAATATGGCTACCTCAAAAAGTGAAGGTTATACTACTTCTTATCTCCCACCCTAGTTCAGTGCGGTCACTCAGTTATGTCTGACTCTTTGTGACCCCATGGATTGCAGCACACCAGGCTTCCCTGTCCATATCCTTGAGCTTGCTCAAACTCATATTCATGAACTCAAGTCAGTGTCCATCTCCCACCCTACTCTTGCCTTAATAGGTAATCTCCCATGAATGTGTCATTGTTTCAGAAATCCCCAAGGGAATTTTTCTAACACTCTCTCAGGTACTATGAGAGTTTTATGACTTTTTAAGAAGTTACATGAAATCGACTTAATTTTACTTTGAGATTTCCATACCAACAAGTAAAAAAAAAAAAACAGACAAGATGAGCAATAACCAATACTAAAGTATATATTACACTCATTTGTTTGCTGCCAGCAAATATTTATCATCTTCCATCTAGGCAACAGCAGTGAACAAAACAGAAACCTCTGCCTTCATGGAGTACCTCATAGGATGAAAACAGATTAACAAAAAAGTATATAATATACCAAACAGAATAAACTTTTTGAAGAACAATAAAGCAAGTTGAGGAGATGGAAGTATCGGTAAGTTTATTATTTTATGTTGGGTAGTTAGAGAAGGACTCTTTGATAAGGTGACAGCTGAAGAAAACAAATGAATTATGAAATGACTAAGGGTACAATATTCCAAAGAACAGTAAATGCTGCTGAAGAGGCCTTGAAGCGGGAAAAGGTGTTTGATATTGTTGTGGAACAATACAGAGCATAACTAGCCAAGGGGAAAAGTCCAAGGTGAGATCCTGTGTGGCCTACAGAGGATGAGCTATTATTACTCTGAGTGAAACGGGAAGAATCGGAGACTTTTGAGAAGAGCCACAGTGATTACTGTGTTGAATGAAGGTGATGGTAAAGAGACCATTTAGGAGTTTACTGCAATGTGACAGTTACGCTGTGCATGCAGAGATGGTAGAAACTACTGGTGGACGGGGGTATTGAGATGTCAAAGGTTAAAACTAAAGTTTTTTTACTGAGTAACTGGAAGAATGGAAATTGTCATTTACTGAAATGGGAAACTGCAGATTAGAGGGGAAAATAAGTTCAGTTTTAAATATGAATTTTGAGATGCCAATTAACTTCTAAGTGCAGCTATCTGATTTTAAGCCTGTTTTCTTGGGAGAGGTATTTGCTGGAGAGATAAACTTGTAAACTGTGAGCAAATGGNGATTAGAGGGGAAAATAAGTTCAGTTTTAAATATGAATTTTGAGATGCCAATTAACTTCTAAGTGCAGCTATCTGATTTTAAGCCTGTTTTCTTGGGAGAGGTATTTGCTGGAGAGATAAACTTGTAAACTGTGAGCAAATGGGTAATTTTTAAAGGCAAAAAACAAGAGTGAAGAGAAAAGGTTGTAAGACTGACCAATCCCATCAACACTCCAATATTTAGATATGGGAGAGACTGAAGACCGAACAGCAAAGAATTTTGAAAAGGAATAGTCATAAAGCAAGAGGAGAATTAGGAGAGAGTGGTGTCCCAGAAACCAAACGAAGTGATTCAAAACTCAGGAAGTGGTAAATCAGATCAAAGCTGCTGATGGGTGAGTTAAGAACAGAAATGGCCATTACACTTGGCTGGACAGTTATTGCTGACCTTCACACAAGCTCTTTTTCATGGAGTGGTAGGATGGACAAACCCTGGTGGTTCAGATGGTAAAGACTCTGCCTGCAATGCAGACCTGGGTTTGATCCCTGGGTTGGGAAGATCGCCTAAAGAAGGGAATGGCTACCCACTCCACTTTTCTTGCCTGTACAATTCCACTAGACAGAGGAGCCTGGTGGCTACAATCCATAGGATGGTGAAGAGTCGGACACGACTGAGTAACACTTTAACGTTTCAGGATGGACAAAAACCTGAGTACCATATCCAAGACAAAAAAGAAGATTCTCGCCCAACACCTTTGAAAGAAGTTCTGCTCAAGAAAGATTTGCTGAGCTGGAAGAGATTGCAGAGGGGAGATGCTGAGGGTTTTGAGAAGAGGGAACAAAGTGAGCTGAAGTGTGGGAAAGTGAAAGTGAAGTTGCTCAGTCGTGTCCGACTCTTTGCGACCCCATGAGCTGTAGCCTGTCAGGCTCCTCTGGGTCCATGGGCTTTTCCAGGCAAGAGTACTGGAGTGGACTGCCATTTCCTTCTCCAGGGGATCTTCTTGACTCAGGAATCGAACCCGGGTCGCCGGCACTGCAGGCAGACGCTTTACTGTCTGAGCCACCAGGGAAGCCCAGTGAANCCCCCCCCACTCCGCCCCAGTTTGCTCTTTTTCTAGTAAGCGAGTTCCCAAAGCCCCCTTTCTTCAGTAGCCACTGTTTTACATTTTGGGGCCTTAAATCCAGAGGGGCCTTAAACCCCCATGTTGGGGCAGACAACCTCTGTTGATTAATCTGCATTTAGTATATACTACTGGAGATTAAAATTTTTGCCTCTGATGTAAACCTATAAACATTTGACTTTTTAAAAATACATCTTTTCTCCGTTACCATCAGAAGAATTTCGATGTCCTTTACTCCCTGGAGTTGAAGAGGGTATATTTGGACTTCTGTGTCTTCCTGGAGTAGAGCCACTTTAAATGTTGGCAAAGACATTTTTTTCTTTTGAGAATTATCATTTTCATTGTCTCAGGGGCACCCAAAAACAGATTTAGGAAGTGGGTAATTATATTTACCGTCCACCTCCTATTTTTGTCTTCATTATTTGCTAAATGAAGCCAATGATGAGTACACATTCATCAATACCATAATACTTCCTTTTTAAATCTTGGAATTCAGAAAAATAGATTTTGGAGAAGAATGTTAATTTGGAGACCTGTTCAAGTACCTGTTGAGGGACCCAAAGCTTAAGAGTTTTCTGGAGTGGCTCTTAGGGTGCTCCTTCCCCTTGGTGTATGGAAGCTGATTTTGTGTTCTGGAATATTTGCTATTTAAAAGGAATAGCAGGATAGATTGCTGCCAGTATTTTTAAAATTTTAATATTCTGATATAAAAAAAATTTAGGTCTTAAGATTTACTTCCATTTCTTTTGCTCTTGGTGATTAAAGAATTGTATTCCAAGGAATACGAATTGGAGAAAACATAGTACTCTGTATTTCACTTAATGTGACTGGATTTATTCCACTGGGCTGAAAGATATTTAGTCCTGATGAGCTTCTTAAGGGCTTGTTTCCTTCTTGTGTAAAAGGGGAAGGGATTCTGTGTACCTGGCTTTACATATATTTTGTCAAATAGTCTTAAGTGAATGCCCATTAGGTAAGCAGCGCTGTGCTGTAATAGGTGATGGGGTTTCTTGCCTCGTGGTGCGGCTCAGGATGGTTTGAATTTTAAGTTTTGTAGTCACATTTTTAAAGCAGGATATTAGTGAAGGAAAATATCTTAGTGTATGAAAATACAGTGAAATTTAAATAAGTTTTTTAAAAAACTTAGAAATTTTAACTACTACCACACTGAAAACAATATGTAAATAAAAGCATTTTAACATTTTATTTCTTTTAGAATTAAAGATGATTGTATTCATGAGTGATTGAGTCACTGATCGTTAATAATTTCAAGTGGACATTTTAGTTTCCTTAAAAATCGCATCACTTGCAGAATGGAACTTTCATGTTTTATAGGAACACACAGATAGTTCAATTTCAAGAAAATTTTAAAAACCCTGAAATTTTGTTTCCAGTGCATTTTAGTGACCTAGTTATCTTTTAAAAATTAATCTTTCATGTTCTTCAATTACTTGTAGATGGTTTTATTTATAATGAATTTTGAGGAAGAGTGGAGGAAACTTCATCTCTGTCCTACAGAAAATCTAGAACCAGTGAAGTAGTGAAAATGAATTTGTAGTTTTCCTATCTCAATATTTTAGAAATTAGAATGATTTTAGAGACTAGTCATTTTAAAAATTAGACAAAGGAGAAATGCTTGATTTATAGACTGCTTTTACTTTTATTTGAACTCCAAAGAGATTTTTTTTTTTTAATGCTGCTGATATAAAGCATGTAATAAAATAATTCAAATGCCAAGCTCTTTGCACTTTTGGTTAAGTAGACCTGAAGACTGACGCTAACTGGTGAAATAACAGTAAGTGCAAAGTGACAGTATGTGTTCATTTGATAAATCTGAAGGGAAAACAGGTCACTGAAGAAACATGTCTCTGGAGAAAAATGTAGGTATTATGCTTCTGGGCTTTTTTTGTTGTTGTTGTTTCCTGCCTAGAGTGACCCTGATCTTGTTTTTCCAAAAAAATATTTGATTCTTAAATACTGTTTGCTTTAGATGTGTACAGAATACTAATTTTTCATACTTGATCTGATCATCTTAGTCCATAGTAAGTATGTCATGCTTATTCAAATTGTAATAACATTTAAAACATATGCAGAAGTAATGACATATGCTCCATTTCTTAATACTTTCTGGTAATATTTCTCCCTGCTTATTATCCCCTAAAATTATTAATCAACCTTTGAAAAGGAGGCTCTCCTAATCACACTTAAAGGAAATTACAGGGTAGTGGCAGTTGTACAAAGGCAGTGAGGAAGAAAGAATAAGAGGAAAAAATAGTCCTTTGGGTTTTATAAGGAATGTGGTGTACAGACCTTTGGGAATTAACAATTTGTCTTTTATTTCAGAGTTTGTAAACACATAAGCTACTTCTCCTTCAAGGGAAAAAAGATCATAGCATAGTTTAAGACCTGTCTTTTCACCTAGGCCATATTGTTGTCTCATATAAAGAAGAAAATTTAATGGATTTGCTATTTTGTGTTAGTTTTAAGTACTTTAGTATTGCCAAAAATAATTTAGTCACTGTCATATTTATCCCTTTCTGTTAAAAACAGACTCCTTGTGTAACATTTTTCAAGGGTATTTGGATTTTGTTTCTTAAGGAAATAGGATCATCTTGAATGCTACTCTTGATAGTGTTAAGTTCTACTCTAAACAATACTTGTTTCACTGCAATGAATTCAGACCTAAAATAATTATGCCAGTAATGGAAAAAAAAATTTTTTTAGTGTTTATACTTACAGAGCTATTAAGGATTTATCCAGAGTGCTTAACACCCATGATGAAAGTTTAAAAAGCTTAATTCAGAAGAAATAATAGTCAAAGTGCTTGATAAGGTAGGAGAGATTAGCTTGGAAATAATAGAAGTGAATTTCTTTTAGAGAATTCTGGAGACTAATCATTTTCCCAAATAATTAAAAAATGCAACATTGCCATTGAAACTTCAGCATGTTATTATGAAAAGTAACCAGCAATACAGAAATGTCTTGCATGAAGTTCAGATGGAGTCACTGTTTATTTCTAAAGATTTCCAAACGATTTCAGAATTCATTGCAGTGATTAAGTTCGCATACCAGTTGTTACTGGGGACCACTCTGTTTGACTTATGCTGTGGCTTAGAATGTTATGTTTATGTTGTATGAAATTCATAAAGTAGCAACCTCCAAAAGCTTTTTGCAAATTAGATTTTTTTCCCCAATAGCCCTAGATTTAAAAAATAATACATTGAGAATAGTCTTAAACATATCCCATCCATGAAGCTAAGTACTCCTCAGTAGTGTTATGTTTTTTGAGCAATTCATAAAAAAGTAAAGAACTTAGATCTCAAAGGAAATTGAACTAAACCTGAAGAGATCTAAATCTTTTCATTCTAAAGGAAAATGAAACTGAGAGTTGATGTAGTTTGTCCTGGGTTGTGCTGTTTGTGTAGTACAGTCAAGACTGGAACATAGAAGACTTCTGAATTGCTAGTGCTTAGTAATAGCAGTTCATCCTCTATAAATTATTACTGTTGTAAATTTTCTAATTTTAACTCCAAAACTTTCTTAACCAGCAGTTAAGTGATTTAATTTTGTGTGAAGGAAGTGGGATGGTGGGCCCTTGGCACAGTCTCCCTGCCCTCTCTCCACCCTGTAATAGGGCCCCTAACTTCTTTCTGTCTTCATCCCTATCACTGTGAGAATCTAGTATCTGCATTACTAACTAAGTGATATTAATACTTAAATAGTGGTGGAATTGGTTTGTGGGAAAAAATTAGTTAAGACAGTTATACTCACTGAAAATGTGTTTTTGATTGTCTTGGATAAAAAAATCTAATTACTTCGTGTTTTTACTACCTTATTTATGTTTTAGTAATAGTGATATTCTAGTTTATCTTTTGTTTCTTTGGTATATGGGATATTTCTTATCATGGTCTAAAAATATATAGAAGAGAAACATTTGAACAAATTTGAGGCACTGAATATTTGTTACAACTATTAGCAGCTTGATCAACTAAATCAAGTATATGAGTGCAGATATAAAAGTTGCCATAAAAGTTAACACAGTTCTTTCTGATTCTTTGATTTAGCCGATTCATACCCTCTCTGCTGTTTTCCATCTCAGATAAAACAATTGTGTATGTACCTAAAAGAAAACTAGGTTATTTTTCAAAATTATATAAACTTGTTTTTAAAAAATAATGGCAAATACTAAGTTTTCTTGAAAATCTAAAAATAAGAGAAAAAAATGAAAATGGCTCATAATTTCACTGTATAATCTCCACTGACTTTCTGTTTAAAAAACAAAGAATAATGCTTGCAAGTGGTTAAAAAATTCCAGCAGTACCGAAAGGCATAAAATGAAAAAACCTTCTTTCCCAACCCATGTTCTAGAGGTAACTTGTTAACAGATTTTTGTATATCGTTTAGGGGAAAAATTTATGTACCAGCCCAATTTTCCCCTTCCTCTACACTTTTCTTTTACTCCTAATATAGCTATCTGTTTATAGATACATACACATGCATATGTATGTAGCATTTTTTCCCTCAGTCAACACAAGCAGAACTGTCTCATTGTTTTTAGAGAATTAGTAATTTCCTTTGCTTGGAAAAACTATTTCATTTCTAACTAGTTAAATAATGGACTTAAATGTTTTCCCAACTTTTTGCTATAGACAACTCTGTAGTAATAACTGAGATACACGTATCTTTATGTGCTTTTTTAGTTATATCAGTAGGGTAAGTTCATGTTGGCGAGGTGATCCGCAGAACGCTTTAACTCATATTTCTATCAGTAATAAATGAGCGTGTTTTACGTACATTTTAATCCCCAGTGTAAAAAATCTTCTTTACTGATTGCATTTTATAATTTTAGATTTTTCTGAAAATAAGTATTGTTACAAATGAGTACCTGTTTAGCTTTTTGTAGTTTTTCCCCGTTCTTTCTGACTTACTGTAATCATTAATGGTAGATGTTGCAGATTTTCTGGAGGGTATTGTTAGATACCAGTTCCTAATGAGACAGAGATAATAGTCTGACATGACAGATGACAACTTGCAGTCACATTTTAAACATGCTTTGACTAGATGAAAACCATTTTTTAAAAAAATGGAGGGGAAGGAGGAGAGAAAGAGAAGGTTGTTTTTTTTTGTTTTTGTTTTTTCTGCATATTTAATAGTTGTTTCCTTTGGAAATATAGAAGGAATTAGGTCCTAGGCTTTACCTTCACCACCTATTGTGGAACCTTTATCAAGTCAGTTTTTCTCCCTGGGTTTGCTAATGTATAAAATGAGGTAGGTGGGGTAGGTTTTTATTGCCAGGTTCATGATCAAGTAAATTTATGCATTTGGAACTATGGAGTGCTATATGAACGTAAGCTGATTCTGCTATTATTTTAAAGATCTAAATTAAAAATGCCCTCATTTCATACTAAAATTTCCGGTATTATACTAAACTCAACATTTATATGTATTTATATACTAAGCTCATAATGAAAGATGATCAGTTTGTTTGTTGGTGGGCAAAAGTAATGGTTACAGTGTAAACTGTTTTCAAATGCCTGTTTTCCAGAAGTTGATCTTTGATTTAATTGGATATAATGGACTTCCCTGGTGGCTCAGTAGTAAAGAACCTGCCTGCCCGGGAAAGGAGATGCGAGTTCGATCCCTGGGTTGGGAAAACCCTCTGGAGGAGGAAATGGCAACCCACTCCAATATTCTTGGCTGGGAAATCCCTTGGATAGGGAAATCTGGCGGCTGTGGTCCAGGGGTTGCAAAAGACTCAGACACTGAGCGTGTGTGCATGCATGTAGGTGCAGGCCTGCACACACACTCTTCACTCTCTCTCTCCCTCTCCTTCCCTCCCCCTCCCTCCCCCTCACCAGTCTCTTGCCTGTAGATATATAGGCAAACCATTCATGCTTCCCCTCCCCCAGTGCTAATCCAGGTATACCATCCATCAAATCATGCTTCTTAAAACAGCCTAGTATGCCTTACATACCATGATTAGTGCTGTCTTTGAGCACTGGGTGTTCTATTTTATGCCAGCTATACGTATAAATGCTATCAGTCGTTTAACATTTGGCATCTTAATGAATAGAACATATTTTAGACCTTTTTCAGAGCGTTACAGTGGTAACTGTTTACCAGTAAAACAAAACTCAGTATGGTATTTATTCACATTTAGCACAGTTTGAGGAGTTTTACAAACTGTACGGTCCCCAGTTGCAATTCAGTCTATTATTGCCAGTATCTAATAACATCAGTGCAAGTGTGCCTTTTATTCTTCAGTAGAATAACTTATTTTTTATCAGAAGACTGTTAAATGGAATAATTATTGGAGTGTTCAAAAAGAACCAAATGCTCAAAGAGCCGTTTCTTTTAAGCTAGTTTGAAAGATGTGCTGGTTTCTCTTGTTTAAGCCTTTCAGACCTATTTCAGAAGTTTACTAAAAAGGAAAAACAGCCATTGTAAGGCTACTCTGTGTATAGTGAACCTGGAACCAGATGAAGATAATCATTAATTTTGCTGTAACTTTGGATAGAGAGTGGTTGTGCTTAAACTTGGGAAATAAAGTTTGAAGTGAAAGTGGATTAATATTTTTCAATGTTGATTTACTGTGTAATATGTGTGATGGTTTAATCCATTTTGAGCTAGAAGTGAGCTAGAACTGTTCAAAAGATGTTATTCAGTTTCCCAGTCATGTCCGACTGTTTGCGACCCCATGGACCGAAGCACACCAGTCCTCCCTGTCCCTCACCATCTCCCAGAGTTTGGCCAAGTTCGTGTCCATTGTATTGGTGACACCATCTAGCCATCTCGTCCTCTAACATTCTCTTCTTCAACATCAAAAGATGTTTCTATGGTTACATTATTCTCTGTTACCCTACTCCACAGCTTCCCATTAGAGGAACCAAATTTAAAAGTAGCACTGTTTTGACTCTCTATGGCAGTTCAGGATGGTGGTGTGGCACTTGAAAATGGACAATACTGAATAATGGTCTTTTATTAAAATGAGTCAATGCTATAGACAAGAACCATTCTCTTGTAAGAATTAAAAGGATCAAATAGGAACCTTGGAAAAGTATGCCTTAAAACAATGTTAAGTCACCATGTAGACTCTAGAATGTCACACTTAAACGGCAGTAGTGTGATGTAGACTGTTTTCAAAATGGAATTTTTAATATCTCATAAGAGTTTATCTTAGAGGCCTAGCTTTTGAAAAATTGGGCAATTTTTGTCTTTTCAATTTTGTTCCTGCCTTTCTATTCCATATCTTAGTAGAAAGAAGGAAAATACTAGAATATCCATATCTTTTTGCTAGTACTTCTGAACTTCCAGCATCTGTGACTTCTGATGAGCCTGAGTAGACAGCTTGGAATGAATAGGC
Source organism: Oreotragus oreotragus (assembly GCA_006410675.1). NCBI lineage: Eukaryota > Metazoa > Chordata > Mammalia > Artiodactyla > Bovidae > Oreotragus > Oreotragus oreotragus. The sequence continues at coordinate 113,928 of SJYX01023764.1, forward strand.
AAGGTTTTAGTTAAAAAGATTTTGTCATTTGAGGCATCTTTTGAATTTGTGTTCTTGAATTTATCATATAGGAGTTGATGTTTCTAGTTGACTTGTTTATAACTGTTGAATTAGCTGGATTACAATAAAACAGCCACAGACTGTCTAGTGGTGGTAACACTGAAATAATTTGCTAATAATTTTATCTTTAAATTTTCCANAAAAAAAATTTTTTTAGTGTTTATACTTACAGAGCTATTAAGGATTTATCCAGAGTGCTTAACACCCATGATGAAAGTTTAAAAAGCTTAATTCAGAAGAAATAATAGTCAAAGTGCTTGATAAGGTAGGAGAGATTAGCTTGGAAATAATAGAAGTGAATTTCTTTTAGAGAATTCTGGAGACTAATCATTTTCCCAAATAATTAAAAAATGCAACATTGCCATTGAAACTTCAGCATGTTATTATGAAAAGTAACCAGCAATACAGAAATGTCTTGCATGAAGTTCAGATGGAGTCACTGTTTATTTCTAAAGATTTCCAAACGATTTCAGAATTCATTGCAGTGATTAAGTTCGCATACCAGTTGTTACTGGGGACCACTCTGTTTGACTTATGCTGTGGCTTAGAATGTTATGTTTATGTTGTATGAAATTCATAAAGTAGCAACCTCCAAAAGCTTTTTGCAAATTAGATTTTTTTCCCCAATAGCCCTAGATTTAAAAAATAATACATTGAGAATAGTCTTAAACATATCCCATCCATGAAGCTAAGTACTCCTCAGTAGTGTTATGTTTTTTGAGCAATTCATAAAAAAGTAAAGAACTTAGATCTCAAAGGAAATTGAACTAAACCTGAAGAGATCTAAATCTTTTCATTCTAAAGGAAAATGAAACTGAGAGTTGATGTAGTTTGTCCTGGGTTGTGCTGTTTGTGTAGTACAGTCAAGACTGGAACATAGAAGACTTCTGAATTGCTAGTGCTTAGTAATAGCAGTTCATCCTCTATAAATTATTACTGTTGTAAATTTTCTAATTTTAACTCCAAAACTTTCTTAACCAGCAGTTAAGTGATTTAATTTTGTGTGAAGGAAGTGGGATGGTGGGCCCTTGGCACAGTCTCCCTGCCCTCTCTCCACCCTGTAATAGGGCCCCTAACTTCTTTCTGTCTTCATCCCTATCACTGTGAGAATCTAGTATCTGCATTACTAACTAAGTGATATTAATACTTAAATAGTGGTGGAATTGGTTTGTGGGAAAAAATTAGTTAAGACAGTTATACTCACTGAAAATGTGTTTTTGATTGTCTTGGATAAAAAAATCTAATTACTTCGTGTTTTTACTACCTTATTTATGTTTTAGTAATAGTGATATTCTAGTTTATCTTTTGTTTCTTTGGTATATGGGATATTTCTTATCATGGTCTAAAAATATATAGAAGAGAAACATTTGAACAAATTTGAGGCACTGAATATTTGTTACAACTATTAGCAGCTTGATCAACTAAATCAAGTATATGAGTGCAGATATAAAAGTTGCCATAAAAGTTAACACAGTTCTTTCTGATTCTTTGATTTAGCCGATTCATACCCTCTCTGCTGTTTTCCATCTCAGATAAAACAATTGTGTATGTACCTAAAAGAAAACTAGGTTATTTTTCAAAATTATATAAACTTGTTTTTAAAAAATAATGGCAAATACTAAGTTTTCTTGAAAATCTAAAAATAAGAGAAAAAAATGAAAATGGCTCATAATTTCACTGTATAATCTCCACTGACTTTCTGTTTAAAAAACAAAGAATAATGCTTGCAAGTGGTTAAAAAATTCCAGCAGTACCGAAAGGCATAAAATGAAAAAACCTTCTTTCCCAACCCATGTTCTAGAGGTAACTTGTTAACAGATTTTTGTATATCGTTTAGGGGAAAAATTTATGTACCAGCCCAATTTTCCCCTTCCTCTACACTTTTCTTTTACTCCTAATATAGCTATCTGTTTATAGATACATACACATGCATATGTATGTAGCATTTTTTCCCTCAGTCAACACAAGCAGAACTGTCTCATTGTTTTTAGAGAATTAGTAATTTCCTTTGCTTGGAAAAACTATTTCATTTCTAACTAGTTAAATAATGGACTTAAATGTTTTCCCAACTTTTTGCTATAGACAACTCTGTAGTAATAACTGAGATACACGTATCTTTATGTGCTTTTTTAGTTATATCAGTAGGGTAAGTTCATGTTGGCGAGGTGATCCGCAGAACGCTTTAACTCATATTTCTATCAGTAATAAATGAGCGTGTTTTACGTACATTTTAATCCCCAGTGTAAAAAATCTTCTTTACTGATTGCATTTTATAATTTTAGATTTTTCTGAAAATAAGTATTGTTACAAATGAGTACCTGTTTAGCTTTTTGTAGTTTTTCCCCGTTCTTTCTGACTTACTGTAATCATTAATGGTAGATGTTGCAGATTTTCTGGAGGGTATTGTTAGATACCAGTTCCTAATGAGACAGAGATAATAGTCTGACATGACAGATGACAACTTGCAGTCACATTTTAAACATGCTTTGACTAGATGAAAACCATTTTTTAAAAAAATGGAGGGGAAGGAGGAGAGAAAGAGAAGGTTGTTTTTTTTTGTTTTTGTTTTTTCTGCATATTTAATAGTTGTTTCCTTTGGAAATATAGAAGGAATTAGGTCCTAGGCTTTACCTTCACCACCTATTGTGGAACCTTTATCAAGTCAGTTTTTCTCCCTGGGTTTGCTAATGTATAAAATGAGGTAGGTGGGGTAGGTTTTTATTGCCAGGTTCATGATCAAGTAAATTTATGCATTTGGAACTATGGAGTGCTATATGAACGTAAGCTGATTCTGCTATTATTTTAAAGATCTAAATTAAAAATGCCCTCATTTCATACTAAAATTTCCGGTATTATACTAAACTCAACATTTATATGTATTTATATACTAAGCTCATAATGAAAGATGATCAGTTTGTTTGTTGGTGGGCAAAAGTAATGGTTACAGTGTAAACTGTTTTCAAATGCCTGTTTTCCAGAAGTTGATCTTTGATTTAATTGGATATAATGGACTTCCCTGGTGGCTCAGTAGTAAAGAACCTGCCTGCCCGGGAAAGGAGATGCGAGTTCGATCCCTGGGTTGGGAAAACCCTCTGGAGGAGGAAATGGCAACCCACTCCAATATTCTTGGCTGGGAAATCCCTTGGATAGGGAAATCTGGCGGCTGTGGTCCAGGGGTTGCAAAAGACTCAGACACTGAGCGTGTGTGCATGCATGTAGGTGCAGGCCTGCACACACACTCTTCACTCTCTCTCTCCCTCTCCTTCCCTCCCCCTCCCTCCCCCTCACCAGTCTCTTGCCTGTAGATATATAGGCAAACCATTCATGCTTCCCCTCCCCCAGTGCTAATCCAGGTATACCATCCATCAAATCATGCTTCTTAAAACAGCCTAGTATGCCTTACATACCATGATTAGTGCTGTCTTTGAGCACTGGGTGTTCTATTTTATGCCAGCTATACGTATAAATGCTATCAGTCGTTTAACATTTGGCATCTTAATGAATAGAACATATTTTAGACCTTTTTCAGAGCGTTACAGTGGTAACTGTTTACCAGTAAAACAAAACTCAGTATGGTATTTATTCACATTTAGCACAGTTTGAGGAGTTTTACAAACTGTACGGTCCCCAGTTGCAATTCAGTCTATTATTGCCAGTATCTAATAACATCAGTGCAAGTGTGCCTTTTATTCTTCAGTAGAATAACTTATTTTTTATCAGAAGACTGTTAAATGGAATAATTATTGGAGTGTTCAAAAAGAACCAAATGCTCAAAGAGCCGTTTCTTTTAAGCTAGTTTGAAAGATGTGCTGGTTTCTCTTGTTTAAGCCTTTCAGACCTATTTCAGAAGTTTACTAAAAAGGAAAAACAGCCATTGTAAGGCTACTCTGTGTATAGTGAACCTGGAACCAGATGAAGATAATCATTAATTTTGCTGTAACTTTGGATAGAGAGTGGTTGTGCTTAAACTTGGGAAATAAAGTTTGAAGTGAAAGTGGATTAATATTTTTCAATGTTGATTTACTGTGTAATATGTGTGATGGTTTAATCCATTTTGAGCTAGAAGTGAGCTAGAACTGTTCAAAAGATGTTATTCAGTTTCCCAGTCATGTCCGACTGTTTGCGACCCCATGGACCGAAGCACACCAGTCCTCCCTGTCCCTCACCATCTCCCAGAGTTTGGCCAAGTTCGTGTCCATTGTATTGGTGACACCATCTAGCCATCTCGTCCTCTAACATTCTCTTCTTCAACATCAAAAGATGTTTCTATGGTTACATTATTCTCTGTTACCCTACTCCACAGCTTCCCATTAGAGGAACCAAATTTAAAAGTAGCACTGTTTTGACTCTCTATGGCAGTTCAGGATGGTGGTGTGGCACTTGAAAATGGACAATACTGAATAATGGTCTTTTATTAAAATGAGTCAATGCTATAGACAAGAACCATTCTCTTGTAAGAATTAAAAGGATCAAATAGGAACCTTGGAAAAGTATGCCTTAAAACAATGTTAAGTCACCATGTAGACTCTAGAATGTCACACTTAAACGGCAGTAGTGTGATGTAGACTGTTTTCAAAATGGAATTTTTAATATCTCATAAGAGTTTATCTTAGAGGCCTAGCTTTTGAAAAATTGGGCAATTTTTGTCTTTTCAATTTTGTTCCTGCCTTTCTATTCCATATCTTAGTAGAAAGAAGGAAAATACTAGAATATCCATATCTTTTTGCTAGTACTTCTGAACTTCCAGCATCTGTGACTTCTGATGAGCCTGAGTAGACAGCTTGGAATGAATAGGCAAGGTTTTAGTTAAAAAGATTTTGTCATTTGAGGCATCTTTTGAATTTGTGTTCTTGAATTTATCATATAGGAGTTGATGTTTCTAGTTGACTTGTTTATAACTGTTGAATTAGCTGGATTACAATAAAACAGCCACAGACTGTCTAGTGGTGGTAACACTGAAATAATTTGCTAATAATTTTATCTTTAAATTTTCCAGATGTTTGTGGTTAAATTTATAAGAGGTAGAATGGTACAGTAGGAGTGCTCTAATAGGAAAGTCTTTGTAATCTTCTATTAGATAACCTTCCTGGATTGACTTTGTAAGATTGCCGACTTTGTAGTAATTTAAAAGTATGTTGTGTGTTAGTAAAGGTAATGTTTGTACTTAAGTAACATTTAAATTTTTCCTTCTGCTTTCTTACAATATAGTTTTTATTCTAAATAACAGCTTAAATTATTTCTGCCTCCCTTCTCACACTCATTTTAAGCCAGAGAACAGCTTGATAGCAGACCTTGGGTTTAATTTTCCCTGTATTGATGGGAGAGAATATTTTAGAGAATTCAGAGATCTGAAATCATATGTTTTGTGCACGTGCTAACTCACTTCAGTGTGTCTGACCCTTTGCGACCCTGGGGACTGTAGCCCTCCAGGCTACTCTGTCCGTGGTATTCTCCAGGCAAGAATACTGGAGTGGGTTGCCATGCCCTCCAGGGAATCTACCCAACCCAGGGCTCAAACCCATGTCTCTTAATGTCTCCTGCATTAGCAAGCAGGTTCTTTACCACTAGTGCCACGTGGGAAGCCCCAAATCATATCTCTTGAATGACATATATTATAAGATACATATTTACCTTTGAAATCTGAATCAATTATACATTATTGTCTTTGTTTCTAGATTCAGGAATGTTTTAGATTTTTCTCTATGTTTAAATAAACATGTCAGAGGAGGGATTATGGAGGAAGTTTTAGTTTGTCTTAGTTTAGATATTAAAATGTAACTAGTTTTAGTGTCATAAAATGTAACTAGTTTTTGGTGTCATAAAATGTAACTAGTTTTTGGTGTCATATCAGTTGTTGAATAATTCTGTAATGTTCATGAAGATTTACTACACAGAGATGCTAATTTTTCTTCTTTTCTCTCCCCCTCAGCCATCTGTTGAGTCTTCAAGTCCAGGTAAGTATTTTCTATATTTTTTATCATCTTTATTTAACTAACATTTGACCTGTTAGTTACATAAAGGTTAGAGGAGTTAGACTATCATCTGACTGACTTTTCTTCTGAATGCTTCTTTTCTCTGGGGAAAAAGAAATGGATGAAATATTTGACTGCTCATGAAAGTACAGGTGAGGCTGCTGTGAGTTCAACTTCATGACTTTTTGTGGGTTTCTTCTCTCTCTTTTTCTAAATGAATTGCCACATGTATTTTGTGTATTTTTTTATTTGCTGTCTGATTTGAAGTGTATTTTTTAAGAGGAGTCTTAACTGCTTAGAGATATTTGCTTATATAGAAAATTCAAAGTTTTTTTTTTACAAAAAATATTGTTAATGCATTTAATGAGAGAGGGAACGGTAAAATAAAAGGTTCAACAAGTGAGTGTTGTACATTAAGGAAGTTATTTTAAAATTTTATTAGAATCAAGTTTTCTCCTCTGACCATGTATCTGACCTTGTAGTCTCCTCCAAATACAATATAGATTTCATTTTTTTCCTGTAACTTTGAGGTTGCAAATGTATGATCTTTGGGTCAAATCTGGGCCATTAATGTTTTTTGTTCAGCTAGTGTAGTGAGCTTAAAAAATCAGAATATTGTATTTAAAATCTGGATTTAGGTTTCTTATGCTCAGTCGAAGGTTCTGATACCACTGGGTCCAGCATTCCTGTGTGTCAGCAATTGGTAGAAGCTAAATAGCAGTCAGGAAAGAGTTTGGTATGTGTTGATCTTCCTGTCTCAGTGTCCAGGGATTTTACTGAGAGAGGAGACTGACTTCTGCAGTGGGGTGGGCAGGTGAAGGAAGAGCCTAAAGTAGCTTAGGAAGAGAGAAAAATGGAACTCTCCTGAGGCATGGTGTTGTTTTATTTGAAAACATCTCACATTACATATTTAATAATGCTATATTACTGACCTTTTCAGATCATTGAAGCAGTCACTTTTTTGTGTTTAAATTTTAGGAAGTTTTGGAAAATACTGAAAATAATTTAAGGCTTTTTTAGTTGTTCAGGGTCCTTTTCTTGAACACAAATCATTGCTCTCTGTATCAGATAGGAGTTGAATTAAAATAACTCTAGATCCCTTCTAATTGATTCAGTTCAGATCAGTCAGTCGCATCTGACTCTTTGCAACTCTATGGACTGCAGCATGCCAGGCTTCCCTGCCCATCACCAATTCCTTGTACTACAAATTGACAGTTGATTTTGTCGTATTTATTTTAGCTGAAAATGTCTTTCTGATATTCTTGGAAGTGAAGTACATTATTAGGCTTTGTGACATTTCTGAAACTCAAGGATTTTTTTTTTTTCTTGTTTATAAATATGTTCTAGATGGAAGTAGGTTGGAAGAAGTTGGAAATAATCTGACCTCGGATAAATCAGATTACCATATCCTTTTTAGGACATGGTATTATTGTGCCTTTATTTCTTTTTTTCTTTCAAATACAGAAATCATTTTCATTGAAAAGATAAGTTCTAGTTTTTGTAGTGTTGTGACTTTGCAAATAGATCAAATTTTAAACATTTTTCTGTGAACTTTCAAGACTTTTGTTAGGTAATACATAGGTATGTAAAAATAACTACTCTAAAAGTGAATAAGTGGCTTTCTCAGTTTCCATTGCATTTAAAACAGCTTAGGGTGAACTGGAAGAATAGTGGAGCTGGAAGAAAACAAATGTCTTTGATAGCTTTTATTACTTGCTGAATGCTTGTATTAATACAAATAGCATGAATTTTTTTGTTTTCAGAGTAAGGAACATCTTTTGAGGTAGACATCATTCGTCACATCAGTCTTCTATCCACAGAAACATTTACTATTCTTACAAGTAGTGCTAATTGTAGGCAATGTAAAAAATTGGTAGAGAAATTTGAAATAGATACTTAATGTAAAAAAATTTGGTCCACTGGTGAAATGCTGTGTCCTTTGTCCTTTGTAACATTTTCACTTGGGAACTGAAGTGAAGATCACTCAGTCATGTCAGACTCTTTCCGACCCCATGGACTTTTCAGTCTATGGAATTCTCCAGGCCAGAATACTGGAGTGGATAGCCTTTCTCTTCTCCAGGGGATCTTCCCAACCCAGGAATCGAACCGAGGTCTCCTGCACTGCAGGCAGATTGTTTACCAACTGAGCTATGAGGGAATTGATGCTAATAATAATAGTCATGNGGAATTCTCCAGGCCAGAATACTGGAGTGGATAGCCTTTCTCTTCTCCAGGGGATCTTCCCAACCCAGGAATCGAACCGAGGTCTCCTGCACTGCAGGCAGATTGTTTACCAACTGAGCTATGAGGGAATTGATGCTAATAATAATAGTCATGTGACCCAGGCTAAGTAGTTTGTCTGTTGATTCCACCAGTGTAAACTAATTACATCCAGTAGCCATTAGAGGTTGGGTTTTATGGTAGGAGGGTAATAGAATGATTAAACAAGTCCACACGATATATTACAAACTGAATTTATTTTCTGAGTCATTGCAAAGAGGTAAGGTACATTTTTGGTAATTTTGCAGTAGGATGGAATTCTATGATAAAGCAGGGATATTTGCATTAATTCTGAAGCAGAATATTTACACAAAGCACCAAACTCCTTAGCCCTAATAATTTACTTTTGGGATTCTTTTCCCTAGGAGATAACCTAACGATGGGCCTTAGTAAGTAACAGAAAGGAATAGGATGGTTAGTTGGTCTTGAAGAACAAGGTAAAAAGAAGTCAACTGAAACAAAGAAGTCAAGGTTAAGGCAAGACAAAAACCTGAAATTGAAAGTTTATAGAGAATGGTGCAGTGTATGTGTGGGGAAAGGAATTAAGAGTGTTGAGAGAAAACGTTCACTTCACTCACACTTTGTAATTTTATATAATGGGAGGGTTAAAGTAACAAGGCTTTAAATATAATTGGCTTTGCAAATAATGAGCAAAAATGGGGACTTCAAGTGTGTGTGTGTGTGCGTGTATGTGTATAATGTGATTTGGTATTGTTTTCTCATGTGAGCTTGATTTTTAAGTTGGTAAAAGATTGTAAGCAGTTAGAAATTAAGCATAATTATTTTTAACAATATTTGCATTCAGTAGGAATTATATTATGATTAGGATAATAATATGCAAAATGGTAGCATGAGGTTTTTTAGGATCTTTCTGCCAGCAAGGGAGAAAAGTATAGCAACATCTGTAGGAATACATAATTACTGACTAAGCATCCTAGAAGATTGCTATGTGAAATGAAAAGTTTTGGGACTGTTTTCTATTGAAAACAGAAAGAAGGGATAATGATTGGGACAAAAAAGCTCTAACTAAATTAGTAATTCTCAAACTGCTCTTAGGGAACCCTGTGTCTAGTCTTTCACCCATTTCTAAGATTCGTTTCTAAAAGTGTACCACGTTATTCTTCATTTCTAGAAGAAATTAAGATAATACTTTTCTAAATGTTGTTTTAACTTTATAAGTTGCTCTGAGACTTTGGTAACTAATTTGTACTGTACAAGATAGACTAGCTGATTTAGCAGTTATATATTTCATTATTTTATATTTAATAGCAATATTTTGTTCTGTTCCTCCAAGAGCACATTGACTTCTGAGTGCTCTGCCCTCTGACCTAGCTTGCCGTTTACTCATCTTAGTAACCCATAGGTTCTCGTCAAGTATTCTTTGAGGCAGAATATCTACTGCTTCTGAAACTCTTGACTAAACAGGAGCCTTAAAGAGCAGTAAGAGCATAGGCATTGGAATCAGCAGATCCAGAATTAAAGGTCCGTTCTTGGCACCTGCTGGCTCTGTGAGTTTAAATATGCTGCTTAAACTCTTGAACTTCAAGTTTGTATTTTTACTTCTCAGGGTTGGAAGATTAAGTGAGATAATGTACATTAAGTGTTTGAGCATAGTGTTTGACACATAGTAAACACTCAAAAAATGGTTCTTAATGCTAAAAATATTGGGAGGTAACAACAACCCTGGAGTCTTGGGTGCCCCCTTATTCTTAATTGTCTGATTTTACAAGAAATCAGCATCTGTATTTCTTTGTTTTATTTACTGGTTTTCTTCAAAGATGAAGTAGGAGAGTAGGTATATCTATTGATATAACATTTAACACTTTAAACTGAAAAAAGTAAATTGCTAATTGATTTTTTCATTTGTTTAAATAACTCATTTATTAGTTAACAGTCTTTTGCAAACAATCTTTTGTCCAGGTTTGGCATAGTGGGGATAGTTTATAGATTATATTCAATATATGCCCAGCATTTGCAATCGACTATTACAAGTTTTGACCCTATTGAGTTCAGCAATATTCCCCAGCCACAAGTCTAAAAATAAATTAGTTATACAACAGTTACCTACTGGATTATTTTTAATACCTTTCATAATACTTCTATATGCAATTTTAATAAACTTTGCTGTTTATACTCTGTCTTTGGGTTACTTCAACTAAGTTAAGGACAGCTGTTTTCATATTAAAGTATATTTTTGTGGATGTGCTAGAAGAATAATATTTGAGTTCAGCTGTACTTTTCCCTAGACTATATATTCAAATGATGGTATATTTCATACTCTATATTCATACTTATTGGGTCTATTAACTATTAATCAAGTAATTAAGAATTTGATTTTTTTTTCTTCACACAAAAGATCATTTTTATTTGATATAGCCACTATTTACAACTGAAGCTTTGGAAGATTACAGTACTCTTCAGACACCCTGCCCTCATTTTATAGTTACAACTGTAAATATATAGAAGTAAAACAGGGTAAAAAAAATCCTTAAAGATGTTTTGTGGGGGGTGATAAGTAAAGGCAGGAATTTTAGAAAACAAATAAAATTTGCTGTGCATAGCTTTTCCCTCGTACTTTTACTTGACTTATATCCAGTTTCAAATAACATATACATTAATATTAATAAGGTACACATAATTTGGTTTACCAAACTGTTCAAAATATTCTTTACCAGGAGGTTCAGCAACATCAGATGACCATGAATTTGATCCATCAGCTGACATGCTGGTTCATGATTTTGATGATGAACGCACATTAGAAGAGGAAGAAATGATGGAAGGAGAAACAAACTTCAGTTCTGAAATAGAGGATCTTGCAAGGGTAAATAACAATAAGAGCTAGAGGATGAAGCGGTTATAACTTTTTTATGGAGAGAGGAAACACTTTAAATTTTAGTTCTCTATGTTATTTTGGGGAAAGCGGTATTTTGTATATACATATATAAAATCAATACTGAGAAATTCTGTGTGGCCATAGGTGGGATATTTAATGTTTAAAATGAAAGGCATTTTTTAAAAGAAACTTTATTATATGAATTAGAATTCAGTAGTTACTTCGATAAGACACCACAGGTACTGGATCAAAAATATTTTACACATGGATACTGAATTTCATCATACATATCTTCTGTCATCCCCCAGTTACTGCACCTTTTATTTACTCCCCTTCAGAAGCATGCCACTCTTTCTTAAGAGTTGTCATCCTTTTCCTCATGTCTTGCCTATTCTGTAATGTGCCCTAAATTGTCTGCCTTTCCTGTAAAGATAACCAGTGATTTCATTGTTAAAACCATTGGTCACTTTTTTCTCTAAAGAGATACTCAGCACGGTTTACCATTCCCTTCCTGCACTGTAGCTTTCCCTATCTTCTTGTTCCTGCAGTGGCTTTTGCAGACTTTCCTCAAGGTTTAATTTTGGAATTTCCCAGTTCTCAATTCTGGGCTTTGTTTTCATCCATCAGTACTCCTCAGTGTAGTATGAGAGTCAGCCCCATCAGAATCAACCATGAACTTCCTCAGAAATATGCATTCCTGTGCCTTTTCCCCAGGCATACTAAATCAAAATTGGGGTGGGGTGGTAGACTCAAATCTGCATCATCAAGTATGCGCACCATGTTTAAAAATGCTCATTAGTAGGTGATTGATCTAATCTTGTTGTGTCTGTATGCTTAGTATTTCTTAGTTATTTTTCTAGCATTATCTTGTTGCTGTCTTCTCTACCCACCTGCTTGACATTTCTGCTAGGATATCTCAGTAGACATCTTTAAATTTTAAAGGTCTAAAACAGAACTGTTGATTGATAGTCTTCATTTGCCTGTTCTTCCCTGTTTTTTCCATCTCAGTAAAAAATGCCAATACTCTATACCTTGTTGAGTAAGTCAGAAGCCAGGGAGTCATCTTCCTTCATTCTCAATATTTGTTCCTAAATAAGCCTATCGTTTCTCTCCAGAAATAGCTGACTCTTGTTCCATCTCTACTGCTCCCCTCAAGCCCAGGTCATCATCACTTTTAGCTGAGAATATACAGTAGCCTCCTAACTGGTTTCTTCATGTCCTCTTTTACCACTTTCTCCAGTGTATTGCCACAGTAGCCGTGATGAGCTCTTCAAGATATAAGTCGGCTTGTTAGCCTCCTGCTTAAAGCTCTTCGTTGGCTCCCTGTCACACCAGCAGGAAGTTCGGACTCCGTGCCCTGGCCAGCAAGGCCACCCACATATGGCCCTTGTTTATGTGTTACACTGCCCCTGTCGTGGCGACTATAGCTATGTTAGCTGCTTTTGTTCTTAGATGTGCTGGCTTTTTCCTGTTTCAAGGCTTTTTACCTCATTTCCACTCTCTGGTATGTGCATTCTGAAACTGACTCCTTTTTCTGTCAAGTCTGGGCTTAATGTTTCCTCCTCAGAATGGCTTTTCCTGGCCCCAGTCAGCTATTTTTAGCTGTTGTACCCCATCCATTGCTTGCTTTTATGTAACACAGTTTGTAATTGTATGTTTGTTAAGTTTTTGTCTATATTCTCCTTAGTTCCATGAGAGGAGGGATAGTCTGTTTACCAGTATATTTCATAACACATAGCAAGAGTGGTCACTGAATTCGTTTTTGAATGAATGGATAAATCAGTTTGGTATGTTATCATTAAAAAGTGTTACGTGTACAGTCTGCTGTACTTCAGAACAACAAAAAAGAAGTAAGACATACGCCAGTCTTTAAGCATTTGGGGTATATAATGTCACGGAAAAATGAATTCTTATACCCTTATAGTAATAAAGATTAATCTGTGCTTCAGAATTTTAGTTCAGAACTTTAAAAAGCTGAAAAAAATAGTCTGACTAAGTCAAATTTTGTCAGTTCCATTTTGGATCATGTAGTAATTAAAACTGGCTTAATCCATAAACCTAAGCAATTCAATATTTTGTTATTTTAAGCCAGACAACAGAATTGATCTTAGTGGTAATGGTGTAGAGCTGTTCAAAAGCTTTTCAAGGATGAGTTAAAAAGCACATGAGGAATCTGGACTCAGAACTGTTCTTTAGGAGAGGCTAGAAAGCATTCAAAAGACTAGTATAATTTGCTTGGATGATTCAGAACCTAGGCAAACATCAAAGGAAACAGTTGATTTAAATGTCAGTCATGGTTGTTTCATGTATTCATGAAGTCGAAAGGCAATTATTTCCAAATATTTGCCTCTTGTTTCAAAGAAATTTACCACTTTGGATATATTTTCTTTCTAAATAACCCATCCATGGGATAAAACGTAAAGGAAGAAAGTCTTATATTTTCCATTTTTTCACATTCTATATTATTCAAGTAATTTGAGTAATTAAGAGGTAATCAAGTATGATCAAAATAGGTTATGAGGTGGAATAATTTTTATTTTATTTCAGAAAATGAGCTGCTATATTAAACTAGTACAAAATTACTAAGGGACTTTGCTAAAATTTTTATCATGTTGTGGTCTTTTCCTATTTTTCCCTTTATTCAGCCTCCTTCCTCGGTCTGTTACCTGTTACAACCCCAAAATTTGCTTTCAAATGCTCCCTTTTTTGGAAAAAATAATTAAAGTCGAATTATTTGTAGAATATATACAAAGGCAGAGAAAGAGAAGGGAACCAATCTTTATCATTCTTTTCAACCAGACAGTCTTTAACCTTCTCTGAAACTACTTCTAACCTTTCTTGGAGTAATTAAGGCTTAGGTGGAAGTAGCATATAATCACCGGTGCTTTCATCTGTAGCTTGCAGCTAAGCTAGAGGGCAGGTATATTGGATTTCTTATAGTTGTAAACTCTTTAGGTCCAAACCAAACTAGTTTTGTTTTTATTTAAAACAAAACTAGCAAGTTTTTGTTATTGATGTCTGATTTGCTTTTATAGAAGTAAAACATTATAGTTATGTCAGGAATTAGTAGGGCAGTTTATACCTGGTACTTCGGTTGCATGAAAAGGACCTTTGATGTAATGTGGTAAAATTTTTACAGTTGATTGATTCAGGAGTTATCAGTGACTGCATAGCCTGTAGCTTTAAGTTCGTTAATGTGAATTCTAAAATTTAAGTGAAAACTAGCCTTGATATGTATTGTTAACATTTGTATATGTGAATCTTACCAGTATAAAAGACATTTTAGTTTATCATTTAAATGTTTTAAGAGAATTAGTTGTACAGGTTAGAATTTATTGATAATATTAGAAGAGGTGTCAGAATCATTCCCATAGTAAACTTTGGTTTGTAGGCATGGTGATATGCAGATTTAACTCTGTTTTTCAAATGTACACTTAAAACCCACCATCTCACTTGGAACAGTAGCAGTCTGTTTCAGAGAAAGGAGAGCAGGATCAGCTGTATCTTTATTTGTATTTTTGAGAAATCATATTATAACAATGTTAATTAATATTTTAAAGTGCTAAGCACATTTTACTTGGTGAATCTCCAGAGCTAGAGAATAAAGATTAAAATGTGAGAGTTTTTTTTTTTTTAATTATTCACAACACATGAATTATACAGGTAAGAAAAAAGCTCCAACATGGGTACTATAAAGAAGAGCTCACTGTCTTCATCATCTCTTCCTAGTTTTATAGTCAAAGCCCAGCCTAAGAGGTTGTTACCTTAGGAACTGTCACTCTTGTCTCTTAGGCCTTCTTGCCTGAAAATCAGTCCCTTTCCTTCTTGGTAACTTCATTTCCTGGTAAGTCACAACAGGTATAAAAAGAGATGTCTATCCACCAAATGGCCCTTGAACGGCCATCATCTGCTACCACGTGCAGTAAATGACTAATCCCCTGATGTGAGGGAGAGGGAGCCACTTTCTCTGCAGCTAGGAGACAGATGCCACTCCGTCCTTACAGTACTGCTGGTGGTGCTTGGTAGCTGTGCCCTATTACTTGAAGATAATGTCAAATTTAATTTCAGATACCATGTTTGTCTTTGAAAAAGTCTGTGCTGTTTTCACCTCCGGCTAGTCTCCCTTTAGCTTATACAGACATGATTGTCCCTCTTTTTGTTATAATACTTAAAAGCATTTTTAAAAGCACAATATGCTAGTATAGTCCACATGCCTGTATTTTTATTCATTTTGTACTGTGTCCGGTTTCCTTATTTTTATAGTTTATCAACCCAGCACGTCTTATTTCACTCTCCCTAAGAGTGGTGTACACTGAACCTAGGGTCATGTTTCGAGGAAAGGAGTATGTATATGCATATGTATAGAAGGGCTCTGTAAAGTAGTGAGTCAGACGGCCTCTTTAAGAACTCAGCTGCACGGTGTAATCAGTATGTGACTTTGGACCGGTTACTCAACATGATTAAGCTTCAGTGTCATTACACAGATGATATATGTAAAGCATTTAGCAAATGTCTGATACATGATAATCACTCAAATCTTAATAGTTATTCATAAAATTCTCAAAGAAATCTATAACAAACTGCAGCCAAAACTGTGGAGAACACCTGTACTTGATTCATAATTTTTTTCACTCTGCCCCTCCCATTTCTTAACACTTGTAAGAATGGGAACAGTTTATTGTGATGTTTCAATTAATTTGAGGAAAGCCCTTTAATATGTGGTAGAACATAGACTTTGGCAGTATAAGCTAATGAGAAAGTCTATGGAACAGGTAACTGATGGGTCCTAGTCTAGTGTACTGTCAGCCAATTTAATCCTTTTTTTTTTTTTCCAGAGGGGAATAACAACTTTTGCTTTACAGGGTAGCATTACTTTCTATTTCAAATATTTGGGGGCAAATAATAGAAATCCATTTTGAGCAAGCTTAGGCAAAATGAGAATTTAGTTGTAAGGCTCATGTGACTTCGTTAAGGGCGGGGGGAGGTCTAGACTTCAGGGACTCCTGTGCCACCAGAACGCTTTTCTGCATGGTGGTGTCCTTTTCCAGTCCAGTTTTCGTCATAGGTTGTAAGTTTCCAGGCTCCAAGATTTATTGCTTGGGAGACAGCCTATATTCTTTAGCTGCTATTGGTAAAAATCTGGAAACAAATTATGTTCAGGCTTGGGTCATGTGCCCTTTTCAAATGAATGGTAAGAGAATGCAGTGATTCCAATTGCGTTAGATGCCCTGAGTCCAGGAGGTAAGCTTTCAGTCAAAATACATGCTTGGAATGGAGGAAAGAACATTTCTGGAAAAATGAATGTAGAAAGAAAGGACTGGTTGACAGACAACAAGAAATGATACTTGAATTTGAAACTGGAGATTCCTCAGCAAAATTGATTTGGGGTTTTATTGTATTTGTGTTTGCAATTAGGACTTCCCTTTATACCTTAGATCAAGTAAGATACTTTTTAATACTATGTGGATCATGGTTGTTGCTTACTAATTTGTTGTTTCTAACTTGCTGCTTACTCATAATAACTTGATATTGGGCAACAGAAATTAAAAGTTGATTCCTAAGAAAAGCATAATTCCACTGCATATTCTTTAGTTTTCAGTATTAAGCAAGAATTTTCTTGATGGATTGCTGCTGCTAAGTCGCTTCAGTCATGTCCGGCTCTGTGCAGCCCCATAGATGGCAGCCCACCAGGCTCCCCTCGTCCCTGGGATTCTCCAGGCAGGAACACTGGAGTGGGTTGCCATTTCCTTTTCCAGTGCATGAAAGTGAAAAGTCAAAGTGAAGTCGCTCAGTCGTGTCCAACTCTCAGCGACCCCATGGACTGCAGCCTACCAGGCTCCTCCGTCCATGGGATTTTCCAGGCAAGAGTAATGGAGTGGGGTGCCATTGCCTTCTCCACTTGATGGACTAGGCAGGGGTATTTTGTTGACACGTGATAAAACCAACTTTGACCGAAAGTAAACTTTTTAGAAGTTTGTCAAAACTTTCTTAGACGTTTATTGCATTTAATATTTTTAGACGTCACATGAATGTATATCCAGGTCTAAGGGACATCTGGAGCTAGAGATTCAGTTTCGCAAGCACCTCTTGATCACTCTCAGCCCATGGTTAAACCTGTTGACTTCTTCTGTGGGATCCCTTCTTTCTTCTTTACCACAGTCACTAATTTAGTTCAGATTCTGTTCATACTCACATAAATGACAGCAGTGGATTCCAACTTAGCAAACTAAATTTCTCTCTGCCTAGGTTCATCTTGAATGATATGTTGTATGCATAATTTTCCCAAAGCCCTTCTATAGGGTCAGTCACTGTTCAGCAGCTACTCTCAAGTGAATCAAAAGTAGACTATAACAGATACCTTTAGAAACTAAGTAAAACTAGAGAAAATAGGTAAAAAAACTAGCCAGCCCTTTTTTTTTTTTTTTTTTAGTTACTGCAAATCAGGATAACCTGCTTATTCATTTTTTGTTTCTGCAGTCTTTCAGTTGCTTCTTTGACTTGTCTTTATTTTCTCTGCCAATTCTGTTACTGTTTCTCTGATTCAAGCACTTCTCCTTCAAATACACTGGGCAGTCACTTCTGATTCTGCTCTGTTCTCTGCTTAGTCAGTGTTGGGGGTGTTGCCAACTTTTTCTTTGAGAAATGAATTTTTATAAAGCAAGTCACACTTCTCATATGTTTTTCCAAGAGAGAAAAATCTTGGACTTAACCATGGAAGTCAGATACTCCACTTTCCAAATAATGGTTAAAAAAAAGAAAAATTCTTTCCGTGCAGTTGGTACATTACTTATCTTTTTGACATATAACTGAGCTAGATGTCAGCTGTTAGTGACAAGCTTTATTAAGGATAATGATCACAATTTATTATGTTCCACTGAAAAGCCTGATTTGCAGTTACCTTATCCTAGAAATGATGAGAGTGGTTCTCCAGATGGTCTCATACCAATAACATCAATATCACCTGGTACTTTAAAAAATGCAGAAACTCAGGCCCCACCTCAGCCCTGCTAATCTTTGAGTTGGAGCACAGTTGTAAGTTTAAATAAGCCCTCAAGGTGATTCTGTTGCCCTTGAATAAGACAGATCAAAGGTAGAGAGGCTGTTGTTCAGCTGCTAAGTCGGTCCAACTCTTTGCAACCCTATGAACTGCAGCAGGCCAGACTTCCTTGTCCTTCACTATCTCCCTGAGTTTGCTTAAACTCATGTTTTGTTTTATTGGTAATTGTACCTGTTTTGGTGATCCCTCAAAGTATCAGTTAAACGCAGTTGTAAAAATTAGAGGTAACAGTAGCATATTAAGGTAACCTTAAAGACTAAATAAATATTATGAAACAAGCTGTTGGTAAATTCTCAAGGTCCATGTGAATGTTAGTTGCAAGCCTACACTAAAGTGTTTTTCTTGGTTTGGCCCTTATTCATAATAGTGACCTCAGTGGCGTCTTGCTCATAGAAGTGACTTCAGTTGCTAAACCTGCTTCTAATTTGCAATGCAGAATGAGTTTATGGAAAATATGAGCTGAGATTAAGAGTTCTAGGTATTGTCTCTGTCAGTACATCATGTTTCTCTCTGCTTGGTTTTCTTATTTACATATAAAGGTACCACTCTCATCTGGTACTGTTAAAGATCAAATAAGATAGTATAATATTCTCACTTTGTTTTTGTTAAAAAACGAGAATAAGGTAGTGAATCAAACCATTTATCACAAATGCCTGGCATATAGAGGACGTGATGGCAGCTTTATGTTATGATTGTTTATTTAACCCATCTTTTCTACATCATATTCTTATTTCTTTCTTGATTTTGAAGTTCTTTTTTCTTAAATCCTGACTCCTAATTCCTAAATTTCTGTTTCTTTGTACCAAATGCTTATACTGGACCAGGTATCTGGAGGGACTAGATCCTTGAACACTTCAAGCATTATCTCTTATTGTACTTTGAAGGTCACAGTAATTAAGTCAAGTATACCAGCTTGTCATTGATTTCTTTCAGAAACAGATTCACAAACTGATTTATAACTAGAGTATCCATTTATAATGTGAAATATTAATAGAAGTGTTAAACATCATTTTCTTCCTATTTCTTTTATAAGGAAATTTTTTCCAAATTATCGTTATTTGCCTTTTACACACAAGTTCTGAGTGATGGGAGGTAACTGTATGATCTAATTATTTAGTATCATCAGGTTATATCCTCCAGTATGATGTATTCATCCTCACTATAATAAGGTATTTCACACACTGGCTAAACTTGTTTCTGTCCATGAATAAGACTGTGATACTACTGGAGAAATACAAAGTCTTATTTCATGATTATCCTTTTTCTAGGTTCTAAACTGACTCAGTTAAGTTTTTCTTCAGAGTGTGTATGTGTATGTTATAGGTTCAGACTATTTGGGTTAAATTTTCTTTTTGTAATTTTGTCATGTTTCCCTGATACTCTGTAACACTTGATTACTGATTAGAGTGAGTACCTTCTGCAGAAATCTCATTTCATTTCATAACGTGGATATTTCTTCATTTCACCCTCAGGAGAGTGTGCTTTTTGTGGTTGGGGGAGGTTCAGGTCCCTGGCTGAAACAGCCTGATATACTGTTAAGAGTATGGGCTTTTGTAATTAGACTCAAAATCTGTTTTCACTACTTGCAACTTGTGTGGTTTTTGGAGAAATTGCTTAATCTGCTAGCCTCAGTTTCCTCATCTATGAAATGGAGATAACACCACAGTTTTGTAAGATATACAGTAAAGATTACATGAAATGATTTTACATAACCCTAGAAAAGAATATATGGCTGATGTAATCCAGTATCATTCATGTATGTTATTGCTGTTTCTAATGTGTTTGGCCTGGGCTCTAAATTTCATTCCCCTTTCTTGGTTTGTTAACTTTGTTTACAGTCTAATTTCTAGTTATTCTATTTCCCCACTCCCAAATTATGTATGGTACTCTTAGTAAATGTGAACTGACTGTTGGTGTACAATCACTGAATTGAAGCAGAAGATAATAAAGATTAGGGTTTTTCTGGTTTCAGAATTATATTGTTTTGCTTTTTATGATTTGTGAATTCTTGATAACAGTTCTAAGAATATTCTTCTGTATTAAGATTTGTGAATGATAGAAATATGAAATGTCATCTGTTAAAAATTTAACTTTTGTTTGGTCTATTTAGGAGGGCGACATGCCGATTCATGAACTTCTCAGCCTTTATGGTTATGATAGTACTATTCGGCTACCTGAAGAAGATGAGGAGGAGGAAGAGGAAGAGGAAGAAGATGATGAAGATGCTGACAATGATGATAACAGTGGATGTAGTGGGGAAAATAAAGTAAGGTTATACATATATTTCTAACTTCCTGAAGCTAAAATTTTATTGATACATTGATTTTGATTGCTTGTTTTGTCATTTCTTTTCACTCTAACTTTAATTTAAATATTAAAACTTAAAGATATAGACATATGTAATGCAAATTGGAAGTTCCCTGTAATCTACTCCAGAGAGGCAATCGTTTGCTCTGTCATTCCTGTTTTTTTTAATGCCTGTTCTAAATAAATTTGTACCAACTTTTAAAATGCTGTTTTTTAAAGTAATAATGGCTAATTGTACTCATTTAGTTTTATCTGGAATACTATGACCTTTCATCTGCAACACTTTTTTTCTTAAAGAGATTTAATGTATTATTCCACAGGAAGAGAATATAAAAGATTCCTCAGGTCAAGAGGATGAAACTCAGTCTTCCAATGATGATCCATCTCAATCTGTTGCTTCTCAAGATGCCCAGGAAATAATCCGTCCACGTCGATGTAAATATTTTGATACAAGTAAGTATTATTAGTTGCTATTTTTTATATGATTTTTGCTATTTAATATTTTAGTGGTTTTTTTCCAGTACTCTGAATTCATTGATTCGGAAATCTCGCTCATCAGTAATGGGATTTTGTTCTAGATTATTAGTTTAGCTGTACTGGTGCCATGTTGTCCATGAATATGCTACTGTAATTATTATGTGTCACTATGATACCTGATTTTGAATGTGTTCCTTTTTTTCCCACTCTTGACTGTTCTTTAAATTTGTTGTTTCATGGTCATCATTTTTATTTTTCCTAGTGTTTTCCTCAGTTTTCCATTTTCTGCTTTCTTTGCCTCCCAGTCTAGATAATATTCATAAGCATTGCTTTCTCTAACCAATGGTTCCCAAGTCTAAAGAAATTGTTGGCCCTTGAGGTAGGAATATATTATACAGAGAAAGAACTCTGCTGATGTTTCTGCCTCCTCAAAGTCATTGACCAGTAGTCGATACAACATTTAACGTATGTATCTTGAATATTTGCATGTATCACTACTCCATAATGTTTTCATTCTAAGCAAGAATCCTTACCCTAGAAGTAAGATAAGAAAAAGTTAACCATTAGTGTTACTAGTTTAAATATGTAGTTTAAATTTCTGTATTTAAAAAAGAAAAATACTTGAATGCAATACAGTAACCTCTCCTGAAGTGTGGTAAAGTAAAAATTGATTAAACATGGTTACTGCTTTGTGTGAATGACTTCTGTTACACATTTTTGTTAGAGGTCAGTGTAGGGCTGCTGGTGATAATTTTATTGTGAATTTTTCTTTTAGAGATACAGTCCAACTGAAAGTGTTATCACTGCACAGAGAAATTAATTATATTTAATTATTAGGATGAAATGTATTTTTCCCCTAGTTAAACCAATGGAGCAGGTCCATTGCCAAAATTTGCTTAAAAGTGAGATACTAAGTGACTCTGTCTTGAAATAATATATCATAGTTCAGATGTTATTTCAGTATGCATGGAAACTATACATACAGTGCTCATCTTAGCTTTTCCATAGAAATAATTTCTATATGTGATGTTACCATTTTGAATTTTGAGTGCCATTGTAAAGTTGAGAAGATGCTGACAATCTAATGGTTTTCAGATTTCCCGCTGCTTTATGTAAAGGCATTCTTAGTTCAAAATGTAAACAAATAGCAATTTGCCTGCTCTGAATAAAACAGAAGTTGGGGAGATATACATGTGCTCTCTTCCTGTGTTCCCCTAAAGTGATGTTACAACATTCTCAAGTGTTTTAAGGAGCACTGTTCAGAAACTATTATTTTGTCCCAACTCTCATTTAATAAGGGAAGAAACAGATCATACAGTTTTTCTGTCACCAGGCTGTTGGAAGCAGAATTAGGTTTAGAAACAGATTGTCTTGACTCTGAATCAATTTTTTCCCTAAAGTTTTTTGTAGAGTATTATTTCATGAAAATATAGTTATCTAAGAAGATTGTCCTGGAAGGTCTATGAGTTTTGTTTTTGTTTTAACTGACAGGGTAATATTTGACTAAAAATATCTTGACCTACCTCTGCAAATACTTTTTGGCATATTTAAGTATTTGATGGTAGATGTAAACGTGGACAGGCTAAGCAATCATTTTATAGTACTATTGTCTTACTTATTCTAGATAGTGAAATAGAAGAAGAATCTGAAGAAGATGAAGATTATATACCATCAGAAGACTGGAAAAAGGTAGTTAGAGCCATATTTTCCCAAAACTTAGACAAATTAATATTTAAAGAGCCAAGTATCTTCTTTTACCAAAAGTTTGATAAAGTTGAAGTAAGTCTTTTTGTGACATATGTTCAGATTTTCCCTTAATACATCCAGGTGAGAAATAACATAAATTTTCTTATAAATAAAATAACGAGGTAAAAAAATCAGAATTTGTTGAACAAGTTGGTACTCAAAGCAAAATTACAAATCCAAATTTCTAAACTAGTTAGGAACTAGACTTTTGTTAGCTACACTGTAAAAAGTATCACATGTGATTTTTTCTTTTATATATATATATATCTCTACTTGAGAAAACAATTGTGGAGGCTATGGTATTTGTTAAGTAAATCTTGTTTGATGAGTTAGATTATAGGTTTTTCTATCCCATATTAATGTTGATACTCGCAGCTCAAAGTATATTGTGTGAAGAGATAGATTTGAACTTTGGTATAACTATCCATAATTAATTTCTAAAATGAGTTTAAAGATAATGACATGGTCTTTAATTATACAAGTGTATAATTAATCTCATCATTAAACTGAAGAATTTTTAAGCTGCTGCCAAACAATTGACTTGTTAGGAAGATGTGTCACATTATTATGTAGAATTGATTAGGACAAGTCATCTATAAGAAGTGATGTCAGTCATACTTGTTGAGATAGATACCTGATTTATCTCTTAGAATCTCTGTTGAAGGTTTTGGTTTTTTTTTCCCTTGGTGTTCTTTTCCCTAGGTCTGATTCTGAATTTAGTGCGTAAACAGTCATTTATGTGGAAGCAGAATAGCCCAAAATATCAAATCGAGTGGCCTTTCTGGCCTTTTTAAGTCATGATTGTTTACTTAATTAGTCAGTACTTTTGATCCTTCCCTGTGTTTTGTTTGTTAGTTTCTAAAGTTGTCTGGTCTGGATGCCAGGGGCACACTTAAGAGATAACCCCCTTTGTGGATTAAAATAAGGAAAAATCTATATATTTGTAGTTGCAGCTGGGAAGAATGAAGTATTAAAATGACCTTGGACTGTACTACCCAAGGAATATGGGCTTCAGCCAGAATTGATATATTTATGGGTTTCCAAAGAGATGCTGGCTTCCCTTGTAGCTCAATCAGTAAAGAATCTCTCTGCAGTGCAGGAGACCTGGGTTTGATTCCTGGGTTAGGGAAAATCCCCTGGAGAAGGAAATGACAACCCACTCCAGTATTTTTGCTTGAAGAATCCCCTAAACAGAGGAGCCTGGCAGACTACAATCCATGGGGGTCGCAAGAGTTGGACACAGCTTAGCGATTAAACCACCACAGAGAGATGTTTAGAAAAGAGAGACATCAGTGTGGGTTAAAGTGGTAAGGAAAGATTATCACAGTGCATGTATTAATTATTAATAACTTGAATGATTAATGAATGAATGATGGGACAGAAGATAGGAAAAAAAGAATCACAGAAGTTACTGTTTGTGTGACTTGTTTGAGCGTGTTCTTCAATCATTTCTGATTACTACATCATGCAGAAATTAAAATTAGAGAAGCTGGAAACTTTGGTAATCATCTTAAACTGTTATTTTCTACCACATATCCAAGTTTGTTTTTTTTCCAGTATAAATTGATTTTGTATCTGGAGTGTCTCCATAGAGTATTTGATTGAGCCTTGAATTTTTTCTTTTTTTTAAATGAAGCAGTACAAACTCAAAGGAGGGAGAACATGGGGGAGATAAAGCCCTCATTACTAGAAGTATTAGTCCCGTCCTCAGGAAAATTATGTAATAAAGCAAATCCAGATTTATATAATAAAGTAAATCCAGATTGTCTTATTTTAGTGTGATTTGTAAAAAACTGTCAGGATTCAGAGATTAATCTTCTAAGGCTTGTAAGACAAATTAAATTTTTATTGAAACCTGGGGTAGAGGAAACAGCTTTGAAATCAAACCTGAGTTCAAGTTATAGCCCAGAATTTACTAATAGTGTGATCCTAAGGAAACTCATTTTCTTGAGTTTCATCTCCTTACATACAGTATAGGGACAGCAAATTGAGCCTTGTTGAAGTTGTTGAGGATTAAATAAAAAATTTGCACTTGGTACATAATGCTCCTAAATACTGTTTTCCTTCATTTCCCTACAGATCAAATTTAAGGTGAAAAGTTTCTGAATGCAGTAGGAAAAAGGAGAGGTGTCTTTTCTTTATACTAAGCTAGAAATTACTAACCCTGGCTTCATGTTAAAATCACTTAAAGAAATTTTAATGCTGATTACCATGGCCTTCATGCAGAGATTGGAGTTTATTTGGTCTAGGATGGATCTAGACATTGAATATTTTTAGAAGAGAAATGGCAACCCACTCCAGTGTTTTTGCCTGGAGAATCCCAGGGATGGCGGAGCCTGGTAGGCTGCTGTCTATGGGGTCGCAAAGAGTCGGACACGACTGAAGCGACTTAGCAGCAGCAGCAGCAGAAGCACCCTAGCCAGGGTTGATAACTTGGCTATTTATGCTCTGACAGGTGGAGATGAGTTAACGTAAAAGGGGCACAAGAAGTGACAATAGGGTGATCTTTTCATAGGAAAGATATAAGGAAAATTCCTTTGTGTGAGTAGAAAAAATGTGTGTGTGGCATTTTTAGAAAAACTAACTGGTTTTCCTGTACAGGTGCAGCAATAAATTTATTACATAGACATGTCTTTGAAGTTACACTAGATAAAATGAAGCTCTAGCATCAGTGGGAAACAGTAATAGGAGAGAGGAACTCTTCAAATCCCGGGAGTTATTTAAACTTACTAGACCATGATTTCATACCTTTCCTACGTAAGTCTTTATTCTGAAAATATAGTAACTGTGTTAATATTTAGCCACAGACAGAAGAGGGCCCATGTAATTAATCTTGGTCCCTATGTCTTACATTAATAAATTCTCATCAGTGGTGACCTCTAATTGTCGTTCTGAACAGCCAGTTTCCCCTAACTTGTGTTTTGACTATATAGATTGATTACCAGATTTCCTAAAATAAGATTGAATTATGTTTGGGAGAAGTTATGATTTCATCTTATATTGTTTTAATGAAAGTTAGGCACTGATTACCTGTCCATTTGGTTTGAAGTTTTATTTATTTGGCCTCTACTGGGCTTTATCAAACTGTTTATTTGCTTTACCTTAAAGCTCTGGTTCTCAGACTTCATCGTGTGTCAGAATTATATGGATAGCTTGTTAAAATACTTAATTGCTGAGTCCCATCCTATAGTTTCTGGTTCAGTACGTCTGGGGTAAGACCTGAGTATTTGCATTTCTCAGTTTCCCAGGGAAAACCATAGCTTAGAGTGGGTACTCTGAAAATACCTTAATTTGACTTTCTGCTTTTTAGAGTTATCAGTTGAATTATAAGAATTCATTTTTATTTCTTTTTCTCCATATTTTAAAGTTCATATCCATTGTCTATATTGCATTTCACCCCATCATTATTACTGATACTTTCATCCAGTCATATCCAAGTTCTTATCTATTATTAACTCATTCATCCTCACAATACTCCTCTGAGGTAGTTAATTGGTTGTAACTATTTTATGACAGAAACCAGGAACAGTTAACCCAGGAAGATGGTAAATCTAGAAAGAGGACATAAAATCTGTTACTCCATCTTATTAACATTTTATATTTTTTAAAATAGGAGATTATGGTGGGCTCCATGTTTCAAGCAGAGATTCCAGTTGGCATTTGTAGATACAAAGAAAATGAAAAAGGTGGGTCATTCATATATTTACATAGCTGAATTCATGCTTTTAAAAAGTAGGAATTGATGAACTGTTTTTATAATGGGATAAGAACATGACAGTTCATTTGTTACCCCATGATTTATGAAAGAAGACCCCTACACCATATCTGTAAGGAATATTTTCTGTTTCTTCAGCCAAAAAAGAAAAGTGAATGCTTCTTTGGTATTGTGTTATTAGATGACTTAAGACATTCTTTTAATCTTTTTTTATATTTTAAATACTCTGAATATACCCTTTTATAACCTTTATAATTTATACTTTAAAAGGTTATTTTATAGATTATTTTGTTCCAGTGGAAGCCATTTGACAGATTTTTTAAAAAACTTCAGTGTAAACAACTGATATAAAAAGCTTATTTGCTCCTGAATTTTTTATTTTATTTATACTGAGTGTTTTGCTGTTTGTGTTATTTAATTTGGAAAAACAAACTTGTGTACTTAAATTTTGCATGTTTTTTGTTCATTTTTTTGTCTGATAGTGCTAAGGTAAGTCATAAAGATTAAATACTTGAACTTCTGAAAACAGAATACTTGAGGATTTTTTTTTTTAAGTCTATTTCAGATTATCCACTTTGTGAAAGTTCCAGAGAGAGAGAGAGAGAGAGTGTGTGTGTGTGTGTGTTTAATGAGTTCATGGGCAGTGTGACATCACTCAGTGTTAGAAATCTTTCTTCATTTCTTTTATTTCAGTTTTCTTTTCCACATTTCAGCTTACATATGCAGAGCTTTTGGGAGTTATAAAAGTCTTCTTGTTTGTTTTCTTTTTAACATTCTCTCTGAAAACTTACTTTATATTCTAAGCATCTGCTTTTAGGGCAGAGCCCCAGATCAGAAGTCATTACGGGAGCATCACAGGCTCTAGTAAATTCTAGTGACAACGGAAATGTTTTAACACACTAGTAATAGCTTTCAAGTTAATTTCTGAAACATATAGGAACATTAAAGGTATCAATATGGAATGACCTTATTGTATACTGAAATTCTGTGCACAGTTTTTGTAAATCATTGTAATTGTGTACAAAAATGAATGATCCATTGGGTTTTCTATTTTTTTGTATGTGACAAATTAACGTTACAGTCAAAGGCAGTCTTAATTATTTGTCTTTTAACATTTTTGCCTTGTTAGATATCACAGTGAATAGTGATCACAATTTCCAATTTTGGTTTAATGTTTTTCCATTTTAGCTAATTTTAGAAAGCAATTGCTTTCTTTTTTTTTTTTTTTTTCTTTCAGAACGCTTTCTTACTCTTGAGAATTTAAGCATGTTACATTGTATGAGGATCAGATGAGATTTAACACAGTCACTGCTTTAGAGTAGTCACTGTGGTTCAGGTCCTTTCCTCGGTTTTATAGTTCTATAATAGAAGTTCATACCTTTGTCATGATATCAAGAATTCATCTGCATTTAGGTTAACCTGTGCACATGAACCAAACCCTTGTTAAACTATTGAGTAAACCACACTATGAAATAAAACTGTCAAAGGGATAGTGCTGACTAGAGCCTTTTTTCCTTATAGAAAAAGTTTTATAGAGTATTTTTCATCGATTGGGTGAGCACATTCAAAAGGGTGAGCATTGACTTTATGGTATCTTGATATCCACACAGTAAGAAGTTCTTTGGCAGATTGATGAGAATATTTCATTGTTTAAGTAAACCCTATTACTGAGTATCCTGAAGAGATATTGATAAAGCTTTTCTCTTAAATTTATCTACGTGATCGTTTATGGTTAACAGAGTATATTATAATCATTTGTTTATTCAGCTTTGTATCCTTAGTATACCTCGAGTGATCTAAAACATAGACACTTAGTAAACATTTGAGTTACTCGATGGTTGCAGAATAGTGTTAACAGAACTTATATGGAGTCAGGAACTTGAGGCTATCTAGGCATTTGGCCTTGGACAGATATTTAACTGCTTCTTTTTCTCCTCATCTAAAAAATAGCAAATATTTAAAGTGCCAAGTATTTACAGAGCTTTTTCTCAGGAGTTACATGTGATGTTGTTATGTGTGGCACTTAGGGGCACAGTGTTTGGCACATAGAAAATGCTTGATAAATAACATTAATGTCCAGTAAATCATTAATCTTATCCTATGTTTAGGTTTTATTATTCAGATTTTCAGAAAGTATCCATTTATGCTCTTTTGCTTGCAGGTGACAAAGTTTAAACTGAGTTCAGTTAGCTTTAGCAAAAAAAGAATTTACTTGATTGCTTTACTAGGAAGTTCTGGCTAATCTGTCTTCAAATAAAACTGGATTTAGGGCTTTTTATAGTATTAGATATCTCTCCTTTGCCTCTTTCCTTTATTGTCACACAAGGTAGGATGGCTCTTGGGAGCTCATGACTGACAGTTTTCATGAGAACTTCCCCGTCCCGCTTTGCTCCAGCAAAAGTCCTGGAGAGAGCTTCTGTTGACTCAGCTTGAATCTTACCCAGCCGGAAGTAGTTACTGTGCCCCAAGAGCTGAGTGACTGCTCTGGCTCGTTTTTCTCTTCTTTGGGCTCCAGGGTGCAGTGTCAACCCTGCTCAGACTGTATGAAAAGGGTTTAATTCTCAAAAAAGTTCGCTGGGCAATGTGAAAACCATGATTGTTTCTCCCATATACTAAAAACTGAGTAAATGCTGTATCTTTGAGATAATTCTGAATAGTTCAGATGCTTGGTAAACCTCTTTAAATGCACAGGACCCCTTTCCCCAAATTAAGAGTTCTCTGGCCAAAGGTATCAGTAATGCTAAAACTGAGAACCCTTTACTAGTTTAGTTGAGAATTAGATTGGCTACTTAGGGAAAAAAGTCAAAGAAATAAGGTATTCCCAAATTTTCATGCTTGCATGATGTAAGTTTTAGAATAAACTTGCTCAGCGCTAGCAGAGGAGTGTGAATTGTTTAATGAACATTAGACAAATTATTGATTCTTAAGTCACTTACTGAAAAATGAACACATGTATTACCCTTAGTTGATAATAATGATACTGTTGAAACAGGCGGTTCAATTAATCTACACATAAGAAAAGCTCAGCTAGACAACTTAAAATTCATGTCATTAATCACAGTGTGACCTTTTTAAGATGTGGAAATTTCTGTGGTAAACCACATTATTACATCTTGCTAATTATGTTTTAGCATTTCATCCTCATAATATATTGATTAGGTAGAATTTTTACTTGAGCATTAAAATGTGATGACACAGAAACCAGAGATTAATAAATTCATTTATTTATTCACATTTATTTGTAGTCACTAGGAATTTCCCAGATCGTCAAAGTTTATGATTTTGTGGTAGTAGTTTCACAGTTTTCTGCATTAGTCTTTTCCCTTCTCACCCCCAACACACACATAATGAACTTTGTTAAATTATTTTTAATTCATTTTGCCTATCTGACACACTTAAAAATGCCTTAAAAAACACTTTCTCAATTAACCTGTGTTAATACATTATATGAGCTCTTGCCTTCTGAACTCTTTCACTTATTTATAACCACTTGTAAATTATTTTTCAGTAATATAAGGTAAATATACTTATGATTGCTTTTTAAAAGTTCTAATATTTAAATTTGGTAATTCATTAGAATGAAGTAGTTTCAGAAGATTCTGTTACATTTCAGTGATTGGAATCTTTCAAAATCCAATGTGTTCATGAAGTTATACTAATTATTTATAATGGAGTATTTTTTCTTTCTATTGCTGTTATATTTATAGAGGTTAATGTCATATTTATAGAGATCATTCCTCCATATTTTCTTGTGTTTCATCATAGAAGTCACATTTCTCTTGGCATTTAGTCATTCTTCAATAGACATTTAATAAATATCAGTTGTGTTTCCTGTTCTATTTAGAACAGTCAAAAATCATATTTTATTTAGAATATAAACTTAACTGCCAAATAATACATCTACTTCTGGAACCAATTAAGGCAGTGTGGTTTATTCTCTGAGAATTCTAGCTATTCTCAACTGTGTCGTTTAAAAAAACCATTTTTTTTTTTTAACAATTTTATATTTTTATTTTTGGCTGTGCTGGGTCTTTGTAGCTACGTGGGCTTTTCTGTACTTGTGGCAGGTGGGGGCTACTCTTCATTGGGGTGCACAGCCTTCTCATTGCGGTGGCTTCTCTTGTTGTGGAACATGGGGACTCTAGGGCACATGGGCTTCAGTAGTTGTGGTTCCTGGGCTCTAGAACACAGGCTGAGGAGTTGTGGCATACAGACTTGGTTGCTCTGTGGCACATGGAATCTTCCTAGACCAGGAATCGTTGTCGTTTTTAATATATAGTAATTGTAGCATTAAGTATCATATTCTCAGGGTTATCCTGTCTGACTGAGGTGCATGCACGTTCAGTTGCAGTCATGCCTGACTCTTTGTGATCTCATGGACTATAGCCTGCCAGGCTTCTAGTCCATGGAATTCTCCAGGCAAAAATACTGAAATGGGTAGCCACTACTTTCTTCAGGGGATCTTCCTGACCCAGTGATCAAACGTAAGTCTTCTGTATTTCAGGCAGTTTCTTTACCATCTGAGCCATGTCTATATACTCAGTTTAAACAAGGATGTCTTTGCAACCTGTGACTTGGGACTTCCAGATAGACTCCAGAAGTATCTCTCAGGTAGTGTGTGCTTGTTTCATAGGCCCAACATGGAAGTATCTGCAAGAACACTGGGGACTCAGGGACCCACCCTCCATTGTCTTCTTCCTGAATTAGGGTTTCATTGTAAGGCACTGTCCATCTCCCACTCTCGAACCAAGACTATATGGACTGTAGTATGGAAACAGGCTGAGTAGAGCCCAGAAATCAATAGCAGTATATCCAAATTCCCTTTATCATAGGAGTTTATTGTATTTACAGTTTGGAGAGTTTCAGTAGGATTATACCAGTGGGTTAGAAAAGAAATGCAGTTTACTAAGGAAAAATTTCTAGAGCGTGTCTTTTGATCTGTAAACAAGGGTGTAATATTTTGAAGTGTTTGTGTGTAGTGACAGGGGAGTGGGTAGAGATAAGGTAATCTATAAGAAAACACTTAACACAGTACCTGGTATGTGTCAAACAAGGAAGTTTGACACTGTCAGCTATTCTTTGACTCTTAAATTCAAAGTCTTTTCTCTAGCTGGCTCCTTTCTGTTGGCATCTAAATGGTTGTGTCTCCTATCTTGGGCTTCCCCAGTGATTCAGTGGTTAAGAATCTGCCTGCATTGCAGGAGCTGCAGAAAGACAGGGTCTTGATCCCTGGGTTGGGAAGATCCCCTGGAGGAGGGCATGGCAACCCACTCCAGTATTCTTGCTGGGAGAATCCATGGACAGAGGAGCCTGGCAGGCTACAGTCCATTGGATCACAAAGAGACACAATTGAAGTGACTTAGCATGCACTCACATCTCCTGTCTTTAAACACCAACAAACAAAACCACAAAGTTCTTCAGCTATGCTTCTTCTCTAGCTCCTTATTCTATCTTCTTTCCTCGTAGTGGGACTTTTTTCCAAAAGAGGTTTCTGCTTCTTCACCTTCTGTTTCCTCCTCAGTCCTCTCCAGTATGGCTTTGGCTTCCATTTTTGCACATAAACCATTTTTTAAAGATTCACCTCTTCATTAGTTAAGTCCAGCGCACTTTTAAAATCTTCATCCTGGGGAGAACAAGATGGTGGAGGAGTAGGTGGACGTGGAGTACATCTCTCTCCATGGATACATTGAAGAATACACCTTCAGACACAGAAGTGCATGCAGAACTCAGGACAGAAATACCTGACCAGAAGGAAAGACTATATAGAATCACCAAAAACTTGGTAGGATGAAGCAACTAGGTGGAGAAATGAGAGTGTTACTAGGACTGGACCTGCCTTCAGCTGGTGGAGGAACTGAAGCAGAGGTCTGATCCCCACACTGGGGCAATTGTCTGAGTCAGGGGAGAAACATTTAAGGCTGAGAGTGAAACAGCTGATCTGTGGCAGCCTAAATGGAATGAAGAGTCAGACAATCCTTGCTGTAGCCATACATATCCCAGACAGGGATGCAGGTCTCCTGGAAGATGCAGCAGCTGGGAGCTGGAGTTTAGGGATTGTGGAGCAATCCCAGGGCAAGGTCTGCTGTTGACTGTGGAGAGACAGATCTAGGGGATGTGAGGGAGGAGCTTGTGGTGGGAAATGGCTATGGAGGAAAGCGGGGCAGCCATGGAAGCAAGGCAGTACTGCTGAGTCACGTGTAGGGGGTGGAGCCATCACCATAAAGTCTTTCTCCCCACACTACCAGCATTGGCAGCTGAAGAGTAGAGAGGCTGACCCATCAAATGCCTGATGCACTGAACTATAGAGCAGGACCCCAGCCAGGGGGCCCCTCTATATGCTTGGCGCTCTGAACAGTAGAGA
Source organism: Oreotragus oreotragus (assembly GCA_006410675.1). Lineage (NCBI taxonomy): Eukaryota > Metazoa > Chordata > Mammalia > Artiodactyla > Bovidae > Oreotragus > Oreotragus oreotragus. The sequence goes on from SJYX01023764.1 coordinate 146,736, forward strand.
AGGACCCCAGGCAAGAGAGCCCTCTAAGTGCCTGAATGGGCAGAGCTACGGAGAAAGACTGGCTAAAGAGGCCTTCTGATCACCAGCTGCAAGGGGCTCGAAAAAAGACTCTTGATGAAGCCATAATGGTTGTGGCAGAAGCAGTCTGTGTCCCTACACAACTTGGCGCCACCAGGGTTTCTGCAAGCCAAGCAACTGTATCACCTTCAAGCTCAACTCTCACTGGGGCAGAGCTGCCACAGGCAAAAAAGTCTTGCGTCTCTACATGCAGGGTCACTTCGGTAGTGTCTGACTCTTTGCGACCCTATACACTGTTGCCTGCCAGGCTTCTCCGTCAGGGAAGGGGGTTCTCCAGACAAGAATACTGGAGTGTATTGGCCAGTACTGGTTGCCATATCCTTCTAGATGCTGCCCTAGCTGCCATCTCCCCTCAGTATCTGCTGCTGCCAGAATCCTTGTCACCCAAGCAGCTGTACCACCTCCACACCTGGCCCTCATGGGGGCAAACCCAAGTCCTCCAGGGAAGCCCCAGGAGCAAACCCCAGTGGAAGACCCACATCCAGAGGTGGAAATAAAACCACAGTTGAAACCCAGGGGCAGTGTGACTAAGGAAGAAGTTCAAAACCTTCCCACTGGCTGTACAAGCTGCAGATTAAATCCACACAGTCAACTGGCCAGGCTCTGTGTCTGTGGAATATATAAAAGGTCATTGAGAGCTGCCACAAAAGAAAACACACTAGTCCTGTTAGCTGTGGACATTGGAGGCAAGAACACACAGGAGTAGGACCAGATAAGAGTCTTGAGTTGCCCCCACAGCAGGTCAGAGATTAGCAGTGTCGGAGGGCATCCTACAGAGGTGAGTGGACAGTGACTCCCAGTGAGGGAAAGGACTCTGACAGCAGTGATTAAAGAAAAACATTTGCTATTCTTACGTTTTGACTTGTTCTGTAGATTCTTTTGGATTTTTTTTTCTCCACCCCACCTTCCCCCCTGCCCCCGTTGTAGTTGTTGATTTTATTGGCAGTGTGAAATCTAATTAAGCTTTTGAGCTTTTTTTTTTCCCCCTTCAGTCACTTTTTTCCTCAGTCAAATTTAAAAAAACATTTTTTATTGTTATAAACCTCTGCCTCTATATTGGGCTTCTGCAGTTCTGTGGAGTTCCGCCCCCCCCCTTTTTTTTTTTACTTTTCTCTTATGTATTTAAAATTTTTTAAACATACTGTTTTTTCTACACTTATTCCTTTGTTTGCTTTTCCTACTGTTCTTTTCCCCTTGCAGTTAATCTTTAATGTATATAAATCTTCTTTATCTACCTCTTTGTAAACTTGCATATCTTTTCTTTCTTTCTTCTCTTTCTCTCTTTTCCACTCAACATATTTGTTAGTTTTATTTTCATTGCTTTATTCCCCACTTAGCACCTGCTTTAGTTTTGTTTCTGGTTTGTGCTTTAGTTAGTTTTGTTCTTAACTGGTAAATATAATTTTTTATTTTCTTTGTTCACTGAGTCAGTCTACTATGTTTTTGTTGGACTGTTTTGACTTTGCACATGGATGTATATGTATGTTCCATTATTTTATTTATTATTTGCCTGATTTTGTAACTGCCATTTGTCTGGGGTTCATCTTTGGCTTCTCATTTTTGGATATTTGTTTTAATCTCAGTTAATGCCATGACAAACCACTTGTGAAATCTTCATTCCTGACCAGAGATCAAGTCCTGAGCCTTTGGAGTGGGAGCACTGACTCCAAGACCCTAGACTACTGGAGAACTAACCCTGCTGCTGCTGCTACTGCTGCTGCTGCTGCTAAGTTGCTTCAGTCGTGTCCGACTCTGTGCGATCCCATAGACGGCAGCCCACCAGGCTCCCCCATCCCTGGGATTCTCCAGGCAAGAATACTAGAGTGGGCTGCCATTTCCTTCTCCAGTGTACAAATCCCATTTAAACATGAGACAATTACAGTAATAATGATCCATATGTTACTGGAGCAGGAGCTTTAGAATTCCAGATGTAATAGTCAGAAGAAATTAGCTTCCGTTCTTTAAATATGCTGTACCTCCAATGCAAATCTGGTCAAATGACTGCTTTTCATGGTTCTTGGCTCCAAAAGTTATAGTTCCAGAAAGACTAATTAGGGAGTATCAAATAGTGAGAACTCACACAAAGGAAGCCACTTGGATACAAGACCTGGCATCACCCAACCACCAGTAGCAACCTGTGCAGGACGCCTCATCTAAACAAGAAACAAAACAAAAATATAAACCTAGTCATCCGAAGACTGGATTACCACCTCACTCAGCCTTGCCCATCAGAGGAAAACAAACAAAAACTCAGTACTCACCCTATTAAGCTTACACAAACCACTGGGCAAACCTTAGGAGGACAGAAACCAAAAGAAAGAAAGAATTCACCTTGAAGTCACCTTGGAAAGGGAGACCTCAAACAATAAGTTTGAAGAAAAAAAGAAAATGCAGAGAAATAACTACACAAATGAAGGAACAAACTGGAAACACAGAAGTGAAAATAAATGAAGAAGAAATAGGCAAACTACCTGAGAATTCAGAATAATCATAGTATAGATAATCAAAGACCTTGAAAACAAAATGGAGCAAATGTAAGAATTAACAAAGACCTAGTAGAATTAAAGGATAAAAATACAGAGACAACACAATTACTGAAATTAATCTCAATAATGTTCTAGGAGGAATCAATAGCAGAATATCTGAAGCAGAAGAACAAATCAATGAGCTTGAAGGAAAAATGGTGGAAATAACTTCTGAAGAGCAGAATAAAGTAAAAAGAATGAAAAGAACTAAGAATCGTCTCAGAGACCTCTGGGACAATATCAAAGGCACTAACATTCCAATTATAGGGGTCCCAGAAGAAGAGAAAAAAGTGTGAGAAACTCTGCAGGCCAGAAGGGAATGGCAGGATATATTTAATGTACTGAAAAGGGAAAATCTACAACCAAGATTACTGTACCCAGCAAGGATCTCATTCAAAATTAATGGAGAAATAAGTTTTTCAGACCACCAAAAGTTAAGAAAATTCAGTACCACCAGACAAGCTTTAACAACAAATGTTAAAGAGACTTACGTAGTCAAGACATAACAAGAGAAGAAAAAAGATATACAAAATCAACCCCAAGCAGTTAAGAAAACGGCAATAACAACATGTATATCAAAAATTAAATTAAATGTAAATGGGTTAAATGCTCCAACCCAAAGACAGACTGGCTGAATGGATACAAAACAAGACCCATATGTATGCTGTCTACAAGAAACCCAACTTCAGACTTCAAGACACATAGAGTGAAAGTGAGAGGATGGAAAAATATATTCCATGCAAATGAGAAGCAAAAGAAAGCTGAAGTAGCAATCCTATCAGACAAAATAGACTTTAAAGAAGATTACAAGAGATAAGGAAGGTCACTATATAATAGTTAAGGGATCAATACAAGAGGAAGCCATAACAATTATAAATACCTGTAAGAGTTGGACTGTGAAGAAGGCTGAGCACTGAAAAATTGTTGCTTTTGAACTGTGGTGTTGGAGAAGACTCTTGAGAGTCCCTTGGACTGCAAGGAGATCCAACCAGTCCATTCTGAAGGAGATCAGTCCTGGGATTTCTTTGGAAGGAATGATGCTAAAGCTGAAACTCCCAATACTTTGGCCACCTCATGTGAAGAGTTGACTCATTGNGAAGAATTGATGCTTTTGAACTGTGGTGTTGGAGAAGACTCTTGAGAGTCCCTTGGACTGCAAGGAGATCCAACCAGTCCATTCTGAAGGAGATCAGTCCTGGGATTTCTTTGGAAGGAATGATGCTAAAGCTGAAACTCCCAATACTTTGGCCACCTCATGTGAAGAGTTGACTCATTGGAAAAGACTCTGATGTTGGGAGGGATTGAGGGCAGGAGGAGAAGGGGACGACCGAGGATGAGATGGCTGGATGGCATCACTGACTCGATGGACATGAGTCTGAGTGAGCTCTGGGAGTTGGTGACGGACAGGGAGGCCTGGTGTGCTGCGATTCATGGGGTCGCAAAGAGTCGGACACGACTGAGCGACTGAACTGAACTGAATGCACACAACATAGGAGCACCTCAATATATAAGACAAACACAGACATAAAAGGAGAAGTTGACAGTTAACACAATAATAACAGGAGACTTTTAGCAACCCACTCACACCAATGGACAGATCATCAAAACAGAAAATTAATAAGGAAACACAAGTCTTAAATGATATGTTAGATGAGATGGATCTCATTGATATCTTCAGGACATTCCATCCAAATGCAGAAGAATACACTGTTTTCTCAAGTGCACATGGAACATTCCCCAGGATAGTCCACATCTTGGGTCACAAATCAAACCTCAGTAAATTTAAGAAAGTTGAAATCATATCAGGCATCTTCTCCAACCACAGCACTATGAGACTAGATAGCAATTACAAGAAAAAATCTGTAAGAAACACAGACACATGGAGGTTAAGCAACACATTTCTAAATAACCAACACATTTCTAAATAACCAACAGGTTACTAAAGAAATCAAAACTGAAATCAAATTATTTCTAGAAACAAATGGCAATGAAAACACGACAACTCAAAACCTCTGGAATGCAGCAAAAGCAGTTGTAAGAGGGAAGTTTATAACAGTACAATCCTGCCTCTAAGAAACAATAAAAACTCGAATAGATAACCTAACTTTACACCTGAAACTGCTGGAAAAAGAACCAAAGAGAAAACCAATATTAGTAGAAGGAAAGAAATAATAAAGATATGTGCAGAAATAAATGAAAAAGAAGGAAACAATTAGTAAAAGATTAATACAACTAACAGCTGGTTCTTTGAGAAGATAAAATTGACAAGCCTTTAGCCAGACTCACCAAGAAAAGAAAGAGGAGAATCAAATCAACAAAATTAGAAATGAAAAAGGAGAGGTTACAGCAGACAACACAGAAATACAAAGGATTATAAGAGATTATTACGAACAACTATATGGCAATAAAATAGATAACCAGGAAGAAACGGACAGATTCTTTAAAAGTTCAATCTCCCAAGACTAAACCAGGAAGAAATATAAATTAATGAACAACCCAGTTACAAGCACTGAAATTGAATCTGTGATCAAAAATCTCCCAGAAAATCAGAAGCCCAGAACCAAGTGGCTTCACAGGAGAATTGTATCAAACATTTAGAGAAGAGCTAATCCCTCTCCTTGTAATACTCTTTCAAAAATTGTAGAGTAAGGAACATTTCCAAACTCATTTTATGAGGTCCCTATCACCCTGATACCAAAACCAGACAAAGACAAAAAAAGAAAACTTCAGGCCAGTATCACTGACGAACATAGATGCAAAAATCCTCAACAGAATTTTAGCAAACAGAATTCAGCAACACATCAAAAAGCTCATACACCAAGATCAAGTTGGGTTATTCCAGGAATGCAAGGATTCTTCAGTATACACAAATGAATCAGTGTGATACACCATATTAACAAATTGAAAGATAGAAACCATATGATCATCTCAACAGATGCAGAAAAAGCCTTTGACAAAATTCAGCACCCATTTATGATTAAAACTCTTCAAAAAATAGGCAAAGAAGGAACCTACCTCAACATAGTAAAGGCCATATATGATAAGCCTACAGCAAACATTATGCTCTATGGTGAAAAACTTTAAAGCATTCAGCCTATGATCAGGAACAAAACAAGGGTGTCCACTTTAACCACTATTATTCAACATACTTCTGGAAGTCCTAGCTACAGCAATCAGAGAAGAAAAAGAAATAAAAGGAATCCAGATCAGAAAAGAAGTAACGCTCTCACTGTTTGCAGATGACATGATACTGTATGTAGAAAACCCTAAAGATGGTATCAGAAAATGACTAGAGCTAATCAGTGAAATTAGCAAAGTTACAGGATACAAAATCAATACACAGATATCACTTGCATTTCTATATACTAACAATGAAAAATCAAAGAAATTAAGGAATCAATCCCAGTCACCATTGCAACAAAAAATTAAATATCTAGGAATGACCTAAGGAGACAAAGGTACACAGAAAATTATAGGACACTAATGATAGAAAGATGACATAAACTGATGGAGAGATATTCCATGTTCCTGTGTAGGAGGAATCAATATTGTGAAAATGACTATACTACCAAATGCAGTCTACATATTCAGCGTGATTCCTATCAAATTACCAATGGCATTTTTCACTGAACTAGAACAAAAATTTTCACAATTCATATGGAAACACAAAAGGCCCTGAATAGCCAAAGCAGTCTTGAGAAAGAAGAATGGAACTGGAGGAATCAACTGTCCTGACTTCAGATTATACTACAAAGCTACAGTCATCAAGACAGTATGGTACTGGCACAAAAACAGAAATAATAGACCAATGGAACAAGATAGAAAGCCCAAGAATAAACCCATGCACCTATAGGAACCTTATTTTTGACAGAGGAGGTAAAAGTACACAATAGAGCAAAGACAACTTCTTCAATAAATGGTACTTGGAAAACTGGACAGCTTCATGTAAAAAAATGAAATTATAACACTTCTTAACACCATACACATCAGTTCAGTCACTCAGTTGTGTCCGACTCTTCACTGCCCCATGAATCGCAGCACACCAGACCTCCCTGTCTGTCACCAGCTCCCGGAGTTCACTCAAACTCAGGTCCATCGAGTCAGTGATGCCATCCAGCCATCTCATCCTCTGTCATCCCCTTCTCCTCCTGCCCCCAATCCCTCCCAGCATCAGAGTCTTTTCCAGTGAGTCAACTCTTCGCATGAGGTAGCCAAAGTATTGGAGTTTCAGCTTTAGCATCATTCCTTCCAAAGAAATCCCAGGGTTGATCTCCTTCAGAATGGACTGGTTGGATCTCCTTGCAGTCCAAGGGACTCTCAAGAGTCTTCTCCAACACCACAGTTCAGAAGCATCAATTCTTCGGCACTCAGCTTTCTTCACAGTCCAACTCTCACATCCATACATGACCACTGGAAAAACCATAGCCTTGACTAGACAGACCTTTGTTTGCAAAGTAATGTCTCTGCTTTGGAATATGCTATCTAGGTTGGTCATAACTTTCCTTCCAAGGAGTAAGCGTCTTTTAATTTCATGGCTGCATTCACCATCTGCAGTGATTTTGGAACCAAAAAAAGTCTGACACTGTTTCCCCATCTATATCCCATGAAGTGATGGGATTAGATGCCATGATCTTAGTTTTCTGAATGTTGAGCTTTAAGCCAACTTTTTCACTCTCCACTTTCACTTTCATCAAGAGACTTTTTAGTTCCTCTTCACTTTCTACCATAAGGGTGGTGTCATCTGCATATCTGAGGTTATTGATATTTCTCCTGGCAATCTTGATTCCAGCTTGTGCTTCTTCCAGCCCAGCATTTCTCATGATGTACTCTGCATATAAGTTAAATAAGCAGGGTGACAATATACAGCCTTGACATACTCCTTTTCCTGTTTGGAACAGTCTGCTGTTCCCTGTCCAGTTCTAACTGTTGCTTCCTGAGCTGCATATAGGTTTCTCAAGAGGCAGGTCAGGTGGTCTGGTATTCCATACACATAGATAAACTCAAAATGGATTAAAGACCTACATGTAAGACCAGAAACTGAAAAACTCTTAACAGTTAAACATAGGTAGAACACTCGATGACATAAAGCAAGATCCTCTCTGACCCATCTCCTAGAGTAACTGAAATAAAAACAAAAGTAAAGAAGTTGGACCTGATTAAACTTAAAAGCTTTTGCACACCAANTTGTGTCTTTAACCACTATACTATTCTCCTCACAAAAAGACAAACCAGGTGAATAAGCAATGTGAATAGCAAGAGGAAAAAAAGTCCTCAGTTGCCATTCAAGGAAAGAATCTAACTTTATGCCATAAACTTTGAAAAGAGGCATCTAAAAAAATTAAGAAAGAAATAAAAAGGATTGAGAATATGCACTAATCCTATTCCCACTTACCAGAAACAATACTGAATTAACATTTTGAATCAAACAAATCCAGAAAATTATTGCTCACACCCCCACAAAGAAAGTTGGTGTTTAGTGAAACAAAGGAGTGCACAGGCAATGTCAGGAGGAGGTAACATTCCCGACTTTACCATTTTCCAGGGCTCTGTGAAAAAGGGGAAGTTGAATTAAAGCCTGAGACAATATGTTCAAAAATAAAATACATTCCTAACGAGTTTGCTCTTTATTATAGAATGTTTAACACAATCTTATGTTAGAGCACAGAGCTCAGGTCTTTCAATAAAGACTGCATGTAGCTCCCATCTCAATATGCGGCTTATAAACCATACATGATGGAAGAAAAACAAATCTCAGATAAGGTGGCAAGTGTCCAAAAGAACTTACCTACATCAGAGCAAACTGAAGTTCAGTCCACATTAAAAATGAATGAGATAAAAATGAATCCCATTGCAATGGCCAATACACAAACACATTCACAGAGGATGAAACAATAAAATAAGATGAAAAAAGAACTTGCAGGGTTAAAAAAAAACTAATTGAGAGCCAAAACTACCACCATATTGTATAGGGGGGTCTATAAACTATGATCCCTGGAACAAATCCAGAACACCACTTAGTTTTATAAAATGTTACTGGCACACAGTTACATCCATTCATTTATGTATTATCTGTGGTTGCTTTTGTGCTTTAACAGCAAAGCTGAGTAGTCACAACAAATCCATGTGGCTAAAAAGCCCCAAATATTTACCAAGGGGGCCAATACCTACTCGAGAAAATAGATCCATTATAAACAAGCTGGCCATCCTGTCCTGCTGTTTCCTGTTCCACCTGGAAATTGAATGTACACTGCCATAAATGCTGTATGAGCTGATAGATCACACTTTGAATCACATTATTACATGCCTTGAAAAATGTACACTTCTTACCCTCAGTTTAAGCCAAGCATCTTTGATAATATACAATTATATAACTGCTAACATTTATTTAGCACTGTATGCTAGGTACTGTTGCGTTTTTTTAAGAATACAGAAAAATTGGTAAAGGTGATATATAAATAAATAACTTTTAGGCAGTATTACGTTAGTGGAAAATACTTCCCTTTTGCTTAATAATTCTCCTTCATCAGTTCAGGTCAGTTCAGTCGCTCAGTCGTGTCCGACTCTGCGACCCCACGAATCGCAGCACAGCAGGCCTCCCTGTCCATCACCAACTCCCGAAGTTCACTCAGACTCAACGTCCATTGAGTCCGTGATGCCATCCAGCCATCTCATCCTCTGTTGTCCCCTTCTCCTCCTGCCCCCAATCCCTCCCAGCATCAGGGTCTTTTCCAATGAGTCAGCTCTTCGCATTAGTTGACCAAAGTACTGGAGTTTCAGCTTTAGCATCATTCCTTCCAAAGAAAGCCCAGGGCTGATCTCCTTCAGAATGGATTGGTTGGATCTTAAAAAATGAGGAAGGAGAAAAATCAAGCTCAAAGTTTTCTATTTTCATAAACAATTTTTATTGAAAGCATCTTTGTAGTAAATAGTTGAGATTTGTNCCTTCCAAAGAAAGCCCAGGGCTGATCTCCTTCAGAATGGATTGGTTGGATCTTAAAAAATGAGGAAGGAGAAAAATCAAGCTCAAAGTTTTCTACTTTCATAAACAATTTTTATTGAAAGCATCTTTGTAGTAAATAGTTGAGATTTGTTGACTTTATTAATTTTCAGAAAACATATCAGTCTGCAACCCTGATTATTGAGGATTTATAATTATTTCAAACAATTACAAAGTACAGTACAAAATTACGTGCTACTATTTTAACTTTTGAGCTTTCCAGGTGGCTCACTGGTAAATAATCCACTTGCCACTGTAGGAGACACAGGTTTGATTCCTGGGTAAGGAAGATCCCCTGGAGAAGGAAATGGCAACCCACTCCAGTGGGTTCATGAACAGTGAAACTTGGCTCCACTACAGTCCATGGGGTTGCAAAGAGTTGGACATGAGTTAGTGACTAAGCACAGCACAGCAGCACTTTAACCTTGGCTAGGAATAAATAGAAATCACATTTTATTCTCACTAGCCATTGAATTGAAATTTATAACATTGAGGAAAATACCCTAATAGATTAACTTGCTACCAACTCCTTAAATCCCAAATGAAAATTTCCACAGTTCCTTTGGGTGTTTCTTGTTATCGAGCAGATGTTAAGTTTACTTATTTGAAAATAATTATAAAGTCTTGTATAAAAAGATTCTTCAATGGCACCCCACTCCAGTGTTCTTGCCTGGAGAGTCCCAGGGATGGGGGAGCCTGGTGGGCTGCTGTCTGGGGTCGCAGAGTCGGATACGACTGAAGCGACTTAGCAACAGCAGTGCTATTCAGCTGCTTCCCTGGTGGCTTAATCAGTAAAGAATCCACCTACAATGCGGGAGACCTGGGTTCAATCCTTGGATTGGGAAGATCTGTAGAAGGGCATGGCAACCCACTTCAGTGTTCTTGCCTGGAGAATCCCCATGGACAGAGGAGCCTGGTAGGCTACAATCCATGGGGTCGCAAAGAGTCGGACATGACTAAATGACTCAGCACAGCACAGCACAGTGCTGTTCAAGCTAAAAGAGCTTGGAATTTGGTAAGTCAGACCAGATCTAAAAGGGGCATCAAGTGGTACCTGTCTGTTTAGATTGCTTTAAATTAGTTATAAGTATTGCCTCAGAATGAAGTCAAGCAGGTAGTGGGACCATGCTTTACCTCTTAGTTGTCAATATTTTGGCTCTAAGTATGTTATTTGTTCAATATGTATTAACAAAAACTTGTCTCAATTTTTGGTGTTATTTTTAACATTATATTTTACTAATTTAGTATATGAAAATGATGATCAGCTCCTATGGGACCCTGAATACTTACCAGAAGACAAAGTGATTGTGTTTCTTAAAGATGCGTCTAGAAGAACAGGTGATGAGAAAGGTGTAGAAGCAATTCCTGAAGGATCTCACATAAAAGACAATGAACAGGTACATGGATAAGAAATAACAGTTTTTCCCAAAATACATTAACCACATATATGTTTAAGTGCTGTCACAGTATTTTCTATCCACCAGTGTTCCTACACAGATGGTCTCTGACTTAACAAAGGATTGGCCTAAAATTTTTTGACTCTATAATTGTATGAAAGCAATATGCATTCAGTAGAAATCATGCTTTGAATTTTGATGTTTGCCTGGACTAGGGTTGCATATCTCTTGTGATGCTGGGCAGTGGCAGAAAGCCATACCTCCCAGTCAGTCCTGCAGTCACAAGGGTGAACAACTGATACAACCATTCTGAATCCATACAACCATTCTTTTTGCTTTCAGTACAGTATTCAGTAAATTACGTGAGATAGTCAGCACTTTATTATGTTACAGGCTTTGTCTTGGATGATTTTGCCCAGTTGTAAGCTAAGTTAAGTGTTCTGAGCACATTTAAGGTAGGCTAGGCGAAGCAGTGATGTTCAGTAGGTCAGGTGTATAAAGTGCATTTTCAGCTTAACATATTTTCAACTTAGGATGGGTTTCTTGGGACCCCTTGTAAGTAGAGGAAGCTCTGTAATGTCATCAGCAGGGTCTGAGGTTGTAAATTTTGCATAATATATGTAGTATTGACAACACTCAATTTTGGTATTTTAGCCTCAGTAGAAATTTTGATATTTTGCCTGTATGTATTTTTTTATTAGGCTTTGGAACCTCCGTTGCTTATCCCAGAGAATCTGTGGATATCACTAAGCTGGGAATACTCATCTGGGATAATATAATTCTTTACCAAGGAGAACAGTGCCTACCATGAACCTAATGACAGCATTATATACTTTACGTTTTTCACCAGTGCTTTTCTTTTCTGATTGTTTAAAATTATCTTTGAATAGGAACAGTTAAAAAAAGGACTTGTAATTATTATAAGATGATTTCCTTTTATTTCTGAACTCCTAGAAAACCATGCCACTTCCAGAGGTTTGCTTATCCAGTATTTTCTACATATTTAGAGGCAGTTAATTATTAGGAATGAATTACGTTTGTTTTTCTTTAGTGGTTTTTGTGTTGCACTCACTGGAATTATTTGTCCTCCAGAACGGATGGAGACATTGAATTCTAGAAAAGCCTTTACTCAGTTAAGAAATTGTCACCTTGAATTGTTCATAATCCAGGTTACATATTGAAGCTTTTATTTTTTAGGCATTATATGAATTAGTTAAATGTAATTTTGATACAGAAGAAGCATTGAGAAGATTAAGATTTAATGTAAAAGCAGCTAGAGGTAAGCATAAATATTAACTTTTTCTTTTCATGATATAGCAGAAGTTTAAACCTTAAGCTATTTTTTGAAATTTTAAAAGTTTAAAAAATTTTAACTAGGTATATCCTAAATTTAATAATACTAATCTTTCTGAATTTAGTAAATATTTGTTGGATAATAGTTTGTTATAACTTGTTAACTTGTATATAACAAGTATTACACAAGGCATTATGGGGAATGGGGTTAATCCTTTCCTTTATGAGAAAATAAGACCATTTAAATAAAAATACATAATGCCTTTCAGTTTCAAGGCATTTATAAATATTTTCTTACTTGATCTTGGTAATGGTCCTGTGAACTGAGTAAAGTGACAGATGTTACCTTCACTTTAAAATTGATGAGAACTGAGGTCTCTTTGCTGAGGCGAGCATGATTCATAAATAATGAAGCCATAGCTAAAATTCTTTTGTTACTCTAAACTGGTCCTCCCCCCCAACTTCACTAACAGTACTATTTATATATCATTGTGTAACCAATGAAAGACCATTCATTCAACAAAAATTGAAGGGCCTATTAAATTGTGAGGATTTAACTATAAACAAGGCCCCTGACCTCTCAGTGCTTGGAGCCTAGGTAGGAAAGCTGAAAAATAGTTCTGAGTTCTTCCAAGGAGAATTCAAGGGTGCTGTTCAAACTTACTACAGTGGGACTTTACCTAGTTGGGGGAAAGAATGAGGTGGTAAAAGAAAGCTTCTAGAACAAAATATTTTTACTGGGCTATAAACGAATTAGCTAGGTGAAAGGGGGGATGAGATAAGAGGCATACAATAACCTCTAGGCAGAGGGAAGAGCATTCACAAAGTCTAAAGAAAGAAAGAAAATAATGTTTAAGGAATTGAAAGGTGGCTGGTTTAGTTGGATCATAAAGAATAAAGAGGAAATGGCCTAAATTGAGGTTGAAGAGTTAGGGACTAAATCATCCAAAATTTTATTAAATAAGGATGTTTTATTACTTTTATCTTTTGAAGCCATCAATAATAGAACTCAGGAGTAAAATACTTCTGTTGTTACCAAAAGTTACATTTTTATTTGCGGTTTTGTTATGTGCAGCATTTGGGAAAATATTGCTTAACAGTTTCCTTCCCCCACTTCCCCCCCCCCACCC
>SJYX01023765.1:0-30136 GCA_006410675.1 Oreotragus oreotragus
CTCCCTCTCCTTCTCCCTCAGAGTCCATAAGTCCGCTCTACACATCTGTATCTTTTTTGCTGTCTTGATTGAGTCATTTATTTTTCTGGAATTGAGCTGTTTAATGTAACCATTTTATTGCATATGTATTTATGTATATATACAGGGATAAAGAGAAATTATATATATCTTGGTAGAAAAAAATTTTTTTTTCTATCAGAAATAGCTGATTGGGTGAAGCAAATATTTTTTCAGTAAGTTTGGAGATGAACTTATGATTGTTGCCTTGACTCATAAATATGTATTTTATTAATCCCTTGTACTCAAACTATTATTTACATCATTCTTTGACAGAATTGTAGAATTTTATTCACTAAGGTTTAATTTAAAAATCTACATTCTTGGCTATTATAAACAGTGCTGCAATGAACATTGGGGTACATGTGTCTGTGGTACATATACACAATGGAATATTACTCAGCCATTAAAAGGAATACTTATGAATCAGTTCTAATGAGATGGATGTAACTGGAGCCGATTATACAGAGTGAAGTAAGCCAGAAAGAAAAANGCTATTCTCCCAAATCATCCCACCCTCTCCCTCTCCCTCTCCCTCAGCGTCCAAAAGTCCGCTCTACACGTGTGTCTCTTTTATCGCTTCTCGGCCTTTTGGCTAAGATCAAGTGTAGTAGAAAATATATTTTTAAAAACACCCAAAAATCTGATGCTTAAGAAGAGAACATCTCAGTTATTATCAAGCTATAGGGGATTTCTGAGATCCATAAATATAAATAAGCATATACATAAATATATATATATATATATATATGGAATATAGAGACAAGCTGAGAATTTCATAAGCCAGTGCCTCTATGGGCTGCTGTTGTTATACTTTCTGCCTAAGACTATCATTCATTGGGACCAGAAACCTCCAGAGAAGAGGCCACTGGAAATCTTGAGAAACTGAGTAATTGGTACAGAAGAAAATATTTTGGCTCCAGAGCAAAATACCCAGATATAAAATGGAGTCAAATGTAGTTATCAAGAAGGAGGGATCCCCAACTCAGGGTGAAGTATAAAAGTGGACTGCATCGTGGATCACCAGAGGAGATAATTTGTACCTAAAAGTGTGACATGATTCTGACATTAGAAGAAATAAGCCTGAAGTTTACAGAAGCAAGCCAATAAAAACACTTAGTTGACCACTCATTCAAAATCAGCAGTTTTGTTCTTCCTTTCAAATAAATGCCCCCTGCACTTGTCATCGTAGGCTTGACAACCATTATGATTCATCAAATACATTTTCAAATATGCTGCTTCTGAGGAAACTTTAGTCTGCTACACTTGAAGCAGACTTCTGCTTATACCCAAGGAAACAGATAAAAAACATTTTTTAATTGAAATGACTATACTAGATATCATAAAAATAAAGGGGGAAATCATGTCCATGAAAAAAAAAAAATAGGTTGCTGCTGATGCTGCTGCTGGTAAGTCGCTTCAGTCGTGTCCGCCTCTGTGTGACCCCATAGACGGCAGCCCACCAGGCTCCACCGTCCCTGGAATTCTCCAGGCAAGAACACTGGAGTGGGTTGCCATTTCCTTCTCCAATGCATGAAAGTGAAAAGTGAAAGTGAAGTCACTGAGTCGTGTCCGACTCTCAGCAACTCCATGGACTGCAGCCTACCAGGCTCCTCTGTCCATGGGATTTTCCAGGCAAGAATATTGGAGTGGGGTGCCATTGCCTTTTCCAAATAATAGGTTATGATACAATAAAAAGTAACAAATCATTAAATAATCAAGAAATTGCAACATATTTTAAGTATAAATAAAAATGCACCACCACCATAGCACATATCACCTTCTAAATTAGGACTTTTATTTATTATTATTTGTGAACTTCCAGTGGAATATACACTATTAAGAAGCAGGAGTTATTATCTGTTTATTCATTGATCTATCCCACATAGTACCTAGAAGAGAATCTAGCACATCATAGGTCCTCAGATACTTTCTGAATAAATTGAATGACTCAATGTGATGTGAACTATGTAAGGGAGCTTGATTGAACTACAAAGAAACCTGGCAAAATTCATACTTTATTTGGAATTTCAACAGTTATTTAAAAAATTCTTTGAGAGGGTGGACAAAAGCTGATTAAGGACATAAGTTATTTCAATTTGACAAATATATCAAATTGAATTGAATATGTTTTACTGATTTATCCACTGTGAGATCTGGATATACTTATACTGATTATTAAAGCAATAACACTAGAAATCAGCAACAAAATGATAGCCTAGACCCATAAATTTAAAAGCACATTGAAACTGATTATGATTTAAAGAGGAAACGAAGATGAAAACTATAAACCATTTAGAAGTGAACAACAACAGCAACAGAAGCTCTAAATACAGAAGCAGTACTCTGAAGAAAATTTATAGACTAAAAGCATATTTTCAAGGAAACAAGAAGGGCTGAAAATAAACTAATGTAGAAACAAATCCTTTTTAAAAATTTTTATTTTTACTTTATTTTGCTTTACAAAAGTAAAAATTAAAATTAAAAAAAGAAACAAATCCTAAAACGTAAGCTTAAGAAGGTGGAGAAAGAATAGGAGAATAATGCAAAAGAGTTGAAGTAGTAAATTTGACAATGTTTTGTAAATATGAAGAAAAGAAAACTGGAAGACTAATCACAAATAACTTGCATTAGGAGTAAGAAAATTAATGATTTATCTTTATAAAGATATATTTAAAGATTATATAACACAATTCTATCCCTGCTAAACTATCAACTTGGAAATTTTGGAAAATTTCACNAAAAAAAAAAGTACTGTGGTATACCTTTGAACGATTTAGGTGTAATATCATATGTTGCCTATTCTATATTTTCTTGATGGAAAAAAATGCCACTATGAGTTATCACCACTGGCTGACATCATCAGAAATGTTTTTCTTTTTCCTTCAGGCTGATAAGAAGCAGGAAAGAGATAATGAAGTGTTTGTGGTCCAAAGAAAGAGTCAAAAGAAATCCTTAATAATATGAAATAGTGATGTTCAAACTTTCAAATATTCATTTGCATTTAAATCTTCCCAGGGGGGCTTGTTAACAATAAATACAGGTCACCAGGGCCCCCAGAGGGGCATTGGGCCCACCAAGGCCCACGTTTATCTTGTTGAGTATGTGGTCTGATTCTGGTTCAGATGGTCTCTGGGACATACTTCAAGAAACACCCCTGTGGGAAATACATCCACTTAAAAATTGTCTGTTTTTTCCAAAAAATGTTTGATTTGTGTTGGAAGCCATTGTCTCCCAGAGCGTGGATAATCCACATTGAGAGGAAAATCTGTGTATCGTTGCGGCTCATTTGCTGCCATGTGTGTTAGTGTTGGATCACTCCAGTGTCAGCTTGATCGTCTTTCAACTGGCGAAGTTCTGATAAAACATATAGTTTCAAAGTAGAGTGAAAAGGTGACTTCACAATTGAAAGTGATGCCTTTTAGAGTCTGATTCCTCTCATTTTCTTTTCTAGGTGAGAGATATCTTTATTGTATGTAACCTCCTGAAGAGTAAGGGGAATGCAAAGATTCATCCAATTCCTATTGCTCTGCTTACGCCAGTTGTGTTCAATGGAAGCATGAAAAAATTTCAGTTGCTGACAAAGATACTTAATATTTGCTTTTGTTTACATGAAAATATTTATGTATATATCACAGGAAAAATGTTCACTTGCTTGATATTTTATTCTTCCATGATTTTTAATGTTTAAAGGACTGTTTAATTCAGATTTACACAACCATAGTCTTCATGGAAAACTCAGTTTTTATAATAATAAATGAAAATGTCAAAGCACATGTTTGTTATTACAAGTAAATGGTAATACAGTTCTTAGATATTAATGGGTACTAGTCCTTTGTAATTAAAATTAATTTATTTTACAATGGTACCTAACCTATATGAAAAAATCACTTTGAATTTTGGGTTGTAATATTCAAAATCAAAGTGTACAATTATTTGTGCATATTCTTATTACAGCCAGGAAAAGAGCTACCAATAAGAAAATGAATAAATGTTTAACATTTATAAAAATGGAGTTTTTTTAAAGGACTACTTCATTTATCTTAGAAAAAAATTGTCATGAATAATACTTTCTGTTCAATTAAAATCTGAGTTTAGTTTCAATCCTACTTTGGGTTTTTATTTTCAAATTAGCTCTCAAAGCCTTTATATGTATAACTGTATTCTGGTTTTAGAAGTTCTCAGAGCAATTAAAGATGAAATGAAACTTGGCAAAAGACCATTAGTATTAAGAGACAGTTTTAAGACATTCTGTCTAGGAGAGTTATAAAAATTTTCCTGCTAAGTCATTTGAAATTGGATTGTCACTGGCAAATCAGTGACAATGTTTGCTTCTGTTTTGATGGAATGATTTCATACTGTACTTCTCTAAAATCTAAGGCCTTTCTAAAACCTACTTTTAAATCTTTAGAAAATATCATTCATGTTTTTATGAGTTTCAATTTTTGCCAACTAGACACGAGGGTTTTATTTTGCTTTTCACTTATATGCAAAAGCTAAATATATTTATTTTTAAGTTACAATAGAAGGTTGATTTACAAAGAAAGGTTGTCATTGAATCTACATCTAATAGTTTCTTTTGAAATGGAAAGGTAAGATATAGCAAAATAGAGACAAATGTTGAATTAAAAGCATGTTCACATCTACTGTGAAAATAATTAGCTCCACTCAACTCATAATAAAGAGAACCTTTAGGAGAAGTGTCTACCTTCTATGTCAAGGTGCAGTCAGTTAGCTTTAATGCAAAAAAGAAAAAATAAATATTTCACGGGTGTATCAGTCAGGATTTAACCCAAGGAAGCAGAACTAGTAAAATATATTTATTATGAGATCTATTGCAAGAGCTGGCTTACATGGTTGTGAGGCTGGCTGAGCAAATTTGAAGGCCAAAGGGTGAGCTGTCCTGTAGGACAGGCTGGAAATCACAGGCACAAACTGAAGTTGCTGTCAGTTTCTACTGAGGCAGGATTTCTTGCTTCTCAGAAAACCCTCCCTTCTGCTTTCAGCCTTTCAACTGCTTAAGTCAGACCTATCCAGATTGTCTAGGAAAATCTCTTAGTTAATGTGGACTGACTGTAGGTTTTAACCACAACTACAAAACATCTTCACAGCACCACTTAGATTAGTTTTTGATGGAAAAACTAGGGACTGTAGCCTGGCCAGAGTTCAGTTCAGTCATTCAGACATGTCTGACTGTGACTCCATGGACTGCAGCATGCCAGGCATCCCTGTCCATCATCAACTCCCAGAGTTTACTCAAACTCATGTTCACTGAGTCGGTGATGCCATCCAGCCATCTCATCCTCTATCGTCCCCTTCTCCTCCCACCTTCAAACTTTCCAGGATCAGGATCTTTTCAAATGAGTCAGTTCTTCACATCAGGTGGCCAAAGTATTGGAGCTTCAGCTTCAGCAAGAACTTAGCATAATGCCCTCCAAGTCCATCCACATTACTGCATATGGCAAATTTTCATTCTTTTTTATGAATGAGTAGAATTTCATTGTGTATGTGTGTGCTTGCACACATACATACACAAGTGTCTTTTGAGTGGACTGGAGAATTTAATCCATTCACATCAGAATAATTATTGATAGATAAGACTTTAATCCTATCTATTCAGTTCAGTTCAGTAGCTCAGTTGTGTCTGACTCTTTGGGACCCCATGGACTGCAGCACGTCAGTCCTCCCTGACCATCATCAACTCCCAGAGTTTACCCAAACTCATGTCCATTGAGTCAGTGATGCCATCCAACCATCTCATCCTCTGTCATCCCCTTCTCGTCCTGCCTTTAATCTTTCCCAACATCAGGGTCTTTTCAAATGAGTCAGCTCTTCACATCAGGTGCCCATATTATTGGAGTTACAGCTTCAACATCAGTCCTTCCAATGAGTATTCAGGACTTATTTCCTTTAGGATGGACTTTTTGGATCTCCTTGCTGTCCAAGGGACTCTCAAGAGTGTTCTCCAACACCACCGTTCTAAAGCATCAAGTCTTCAGCGCGCATTCTAATCACATAATAGTTTGTTTAATGCCATTTTCTTAGATTTTTTATATCTACTGTAAAATTTTCCTGTGGTTACCATGAAGCTTATAGAAAATATTTATGCAGATCACTTAATAGTTATCATGTACAAAAACTCTACTCTTCTCTCCCTTTGTACATGTTATGTTTTTAATGTCACTTTTTACTTATTTCAATATTTTGTAACATTGACAAATTTTCTAAATTATAGTTATTTTTAATACCTTAATTTTTATACTAGAGTTAAGTGAGTATTACACCATAATATTACAGGATTGAATGTGAAAGTGTTAGTGGGTTAGCCATGTTGTGACTCTTTGCAACCCCATGGACTATAGTCCTCCAGGCTCCTCTGTCCATGGGATTCTCCATGCAAAAATACTGGAATGGGTTGCATTTCCTTCTCCAGGGGATCTTCCTGAACCAGGAATCAAACCTGGGTCTCCTGCACTGCAGGCAGTTTCTTTACCTTCTGAGCCACCAGGGAAGCCATACTGCATAGTATTAGTATCTTCTGAATTTGACTACAGGCTTACATCTACCAGTGTGTTTTATATTTTCATGTTTTCATATATTGGTAATTATCATGCTTTGCTTCAAGCTTGAAGAATTCTTTTCATTATTTCGTGTGAGGGAGGTCAAATTTGACTAATTATCTTAGCCTTTGTTTGGCAAAATCTTTATGTTTCCCTTCTTTCTTAAGAATAATTTAGCCTTGCTCAGTGTTTTTGGTCAGCTTTTTTTTTTTTCCCCAGCACTATGTGTATATCATCCTCCTCTCTCCTGGCCTGTAAAGGTTATTTTGTGTTAAAATATAGGAGAGCTTTTGAACTTAATGAATTTGGATGTACAAATCTCCCAATATCTGAGGAGTACTCACCATCATTTCTCTGAGTAAGCTTTCTTCCCCTTTCTCCCTTTCTTCTCCTTCTGGGTCTGTTTTCTGAATAGAGGTTTTTTTTTTCTTTTTCTTTTTCTTAATGTTTTCCCATAGGTCATGTAGGCATTCCTCACTCTCTATTATTATTTTTTCTTTGCTTTCCTTGAAGTGGATAATTTGAAATGATTTGTCCTACTTCACAGATTTTTTTCTTTTGTTTGATCTAGTCTGTGGTTCATTCTATCACAGTTTTCTTTTTATTAATATTCATTGTATTCTTTAGCTCCAGAATTTCTATTTTGTTCTTTTTGATGATTTCCAACTCTTGAACTTCTTATTTTGCTAAGTAATGTTTCCTGATTTTTTTTTTTTGAATTATCTTTCTGTACTTCCTTGTAGCTCTCTTCACTTCCTTGAAGCAACTGTTTCAAATTCTTTATTGGGCACATCACAAATATTCATTTATTTGGAGTAAATTAATGGAAAATTATCATGTTCCTTTGGTGATGTCAGGTTGCCTTGGGTTTTCACATTCTTTGAAGTTTTGTGTTGCTGTCTTTGCACTGAAGAAGCAGTCATCTTTTCCTCTTTACTGCCTGGGTTTGGGAGAGTAATGCCTTCCATCAGCTCTGTTCTGAGGCTCAGAACTTTTCCAGATGGGGAAAGAATAAAGTGGATCTCTTTGGCAGCACTCCACACTTCTGGGAAAGCTGGATGGTTTCTCACATGCTTTCACTTTCCCCTGTGGGAGAAAACACAGAGGAAGAAGAGCTCTCTTGTCATTGAGTTGTGCTTCTTTAGGGGAGGAGTAACATTAGTAAAATGAAAGTATTCTTACCATCTCAGTTCATCCAGTCTTAGATTATTTTGCTCTAACACTTTGCTGGAACTTCTCTGCTGACAGTCTACACTTCCATAAAAGCACTTACACAGGTAATTGTTACAATTAGGTTGATTTGATGGGAAGATAGTAGAAAACATCTCTTTCAACTATTTGATGATGCAACTCCTGTATAAACTTTTTTTTTCTTTTTTTAAACTTTATTTTACTTTACAATACTGTATTGGCTTTGGCATACATTGACATGAATCCGTCATGGGTGTACATGAACTCCCAAACATGAACCCCCCCCCCCACCTCCAAACCCACATCATCCCTCCGGATTATCCCCATACAACAGCCCCAAACATCCTGCATCCTGCATCCTGCATCAAACATAGACTGGCGATTCATTTCTTATATGATAATATACATATTTCAATGCTATTCTCCCAAATTATCCCACCCTCTCCCTCTCCTTCTCCCTCAGAGTCCAAAAGTCCACTCTACACATATGTGTCTAGCATACATTGACATGAATCCGTCATGGGTGTACATGAACTCCCAAACATGAACTCCCCCCTCCCACCTCAGGTGGGAGGTTTTCAATGAAGAGGAAAATCTGGACGAGTATTTAAGCTCAACTGTATTCCTCCCAAATTTTTGATCTTGAAGAGAAGAAAGACATAAGAAAGACCACGTGGTTCATGTGAAGAGCGCTGGCTCTGGAGCTGGGAGGCTGAAATTTTCATCCAGGTTATACCATCAATGATCTGTGTGACTTTGAACAAGGTTTATTCTTGGTTCTGGCTTGAATTACAGTTTTTCTCCACCCCACCCACAACAATTGTAGAAGAACAATAATAAAATAGTAGAAGACTTAAGACTTTCAATCACGATTTTAGAGATACAAACAGTTTCAGGAAATAGTTCTGAATTCTATTCCTATACCTATTCTAGAAAATGAAACTAACTAATGTATGTTTTATCTGTTCATGAAAAGTCAAGTCTGCTCAGGGGATTCACTAGCTTCTACCTTAAGTGAAAAGGAATGATAAGACCAGACTATGAAAAAAATTCAGCATGGGAGAATCAGAGAAAATCAGACTGACTTACCATGGGAACATTTTGGAGAAACTAAACAATTAAAGCAGCATAGGGGTTCCTAGGTGCTCCTGGTAAGGAACCGGCCTGCCAACGCAGGAGAGCAAGAGAATCAGTTTCCATCCCTGTGTCAGGAAGATCCCTTGGATGAGGGCGTGGCACTCCAGCATTCTTGCCTGGAGAAATTCGTGGACAGAGGAGGCTGGTGGGCTACAGTCCATAGGGTTGCAAAGAGTTGGACATGACTGAAGCAACTTAGCATGCACGCATGCAAGGCAGCATAGGCTATGCCGAAGATGTCTGCTGTTTACTGATGTTATCCATGATGATTTTTACATATAATTTAGATGATTTGTGGCACATTTTCAAATAGGAGAAAATTTGTGTGAATTCCGTAAAAAAAAATTCAAGAGAAAAAGAGGATAATCTTTCCAGGAGGATAATAATGATACTATCTCCTTCGTTGCTGTTCAGTTACTCAGTTGCGTCCAGTTCTGCAACCCCATGGACTGCAGCACAGCACACCAGGCTTCTCTGTCCTTCATCATCTCCCACGGCTTGCTCAAACTCATGTCCATCGAGTCGGTGATGCCATCCAGCCATCTCATCCTCTGTTGTCCCCTTCTTCTCTTGCCTTCAATCTTTCCCAGCATCAGGTCTTTCCTAATGAGAAAAGGGAGTTGCAGACATGATTAAGTTCAAGATCTTGCATTCAGAAATTACCCTGGGTTATCCAGGTGAGTCTAGTGTAATTACAAGGAGGAAAGCATGAGGCTGAGGCTAAGAGAGAAAGAGATGTGACAACACAGGGAGAGGCTGGAGCGATGCCATTGTTGAAGGGGACCATGAACCAGGGAAGCACACAGCATCCAGAAACTGAAGAAGGCAGGGGATGGATGGTCCAAAAGAGCCTCTAGAAGGATTGCAGCCCTGCTGACACCTTGATTTTATCCCCCTAAGGCCCATTTTTGGACTTCTGATCTCAGGTACTTCAAGATAATCAAGCTGTATTGTTGTAAGCCAGTGAATTTATGGTAACTTGTTACAGCAGCAGTAGGAAGCAAATACAGGCTTGCTGAAAGGTCCTAATCCTCTGGGTCGTATACTCCTCCTGGTCTACTTCTTTCTGCCCCTAGTCCACCCCACATCACTTTCTCTTCTAGTTCTGGTCACTTTCTTTTGTAACTGCCCCTGTGACCGTCTTCTCATAGGACGAATGCTTCCTGAGTGCAGGGAATTGTCTTCTTCACTTTTATGTCTCAGCTGTGGGAGCAGGGCCTAGTGGGGAGGGAGAGCTCAGCCACTGATTGGGTGTACTCAGTGCCAAATGAGGAACTTTCAAACGGGTCAGAAGAATAGAGCATAAGGAATCGTGCCTGCCATTTCTGACTTGGTGAGATCTGAGTGTCACCCTTTGATGACACCAGCCGAAGGTGAAGATGCGTCGGAAGGGAATGTGGGACATGCCTTTTTATCTGTGAACTCCTTGGTTCTGGGCACTTTCCTCCCCTGTTCCCTCCCTTTCACCACGCTCTCCTGAGGTCTGGTGTGAACAGCTGGCTTGTGGGTGACTGAATCTGAGTGGGCTGGTGATTCATCTGAGAGAGAGCTCTGCCAAGCCCTGTTCAGCTCGCATGGCCTGATGATTGGTGGGAAGCAGTGTCGGATCCTCCATGTGCTGATTCCTCTCCCATTCTCAGTGCTGGGTCTCCTGGGGCCACAGGCTTCCTGGAGACCCCCATGTAACTTCTGCTCTGGAGGTCTGGACCTGGATGCAGCCCTCGGGCTATGCTTGACCAGTGGAACAAGAAAAGGAGTCTTTTCTGTTCTGACAGCAGTTGCACCTCCCTTGAGCCTTTGACTGAGCTCCTGTGAGAACTGTTATTTCTCTTGCTGCCTCCTGTCCTTTCTGTGAACCTGGACAGGGGTTCTCTAGAGGCTGAGCTGTAAATTCCAAACTTCAGATTACTCTGTACCTGCAGCTCCTGGATGACTTTGCCCCAAGATGCCACAGAAGTCCTATGCCTCTCTCCTGTTTCTCCTTCTTCTAGAAGTCACTGTCTTTTCTCCTCTTCCATTAAAACAAGCAAACAAAAAACCCCCAGTTTATTAATTTATTTTTTGCTGCACTGGGTCTTTGTTGCTGTGCTTGGTCTTTCTCTAGTTGCAGTGTGCAGGCTTCTCTCTGCAGCGGCTTCTCTCTTTGCAGAGCACAGGCTCTGGGCGCATCAGCTTCAGCAGCTGTAGCATTTGGGCCCCATCGTCGTGGTGTGTGGGCTCTAGAGCGCAGGCTGAGTAGTTGTGGCACACAGGCTCAGTTGCTCTGCGCCATGTGGGATCCTTCCCCTGGATCAGGATCAAACCCATGTCTCCTGCATTGGCAGGCAGATTCTTAACCACCGGGCCACCAGGGAAGTTTTTCTCTTGCATCTTTTCCTCTCCCTCCTGGATGACTTGATCAGAGAAAATCCATTCAGCTTTCTCTGAAACGAAGGACACCCAGGGGGTCCACCTGAGATGCCCTCCTCTACCCAACCTGGCCATCTTTTCACCAGCCGCCAAACTGCTTTGGAAGGTCACCTCATACATTTCTTAAAGAAGTCCCTAGAGATTTAGCAACTCATAACATTAAAAAGTACTAAAGAACACGGGGTGTTTTGGCCGCCGCTCCTGTCCTTCTGCTGTTTGCCAGCGCTGAATTAACTGATGCTGATGAGGAGCTTCCTGCTTCCTCTCTCACCAGGCTGATGACAGCTCTCTCAAGGGTACACACTAGGTTCAAAGAACAGTCTTCTCTGATAGAGGAAGGCGTTTTGGTGAAGCTAATTAAAGTTACATGGAGGGCATGTACCCCAAAGAATTGAAAGCAGGGAAACTCGGACAGATGTTTGTACACCCACATCCATGACAGCATTATCCCCAACAGCCAAAATGGGAAAACAAATCAAATGTCTTTAGACAGATGAATAAGCAAAATGTAGTCTATGCACACTATGGAATATTCAGTTCAGCTCAGTTGCTTATATATGGAATATTCAGTCAGTTCAGTTCAGTCACTCAGTCATGTCCGACTCTTTGCGACCCCATGAATCGCAGCATGCCAACCGTGGTGGATTCATGTCAATGTATGGCAAAACCAATACAGTATTGTAAAGTAAAATAAAGTAAAAATTTAAAAAATTAGGGAAAAAAATGAAAATCTACATTCTTTTATAAGTGAGATGTCTGATTATATTTTAGTAGACATTTATGGAAATATATCATAGATATAGGAAAGGACACATATTGAAATTGCAATAACTGAGATGACTTATCACATGATTAATATGCTTACACGGTGACCCCTCAGATTAAGACTTAGAATTTAGTGCAACTCCAGAAGTACTCCATGAGGCTTCTCTCCATCTGTGTCCCCCTCCAAAGATAGATATAATACGACATACGACAACATAAATTACAGTTACCTGTTGCTAAAATTCATAAAAATGTAATCAAAAGTGATACTATTAAGTATTGCTATTTTAATGATATTTCATAATTAATATTACAACATAATTTTAGAGTTTAGGAATGGTCTTATAGTCTGACACAGTTTTCCATTTATAACCTCTTTTCAAATTAGAAGAGTTTATATTCATTAAATCAAAATAACTTTCTCATATTCTCTACTTAATTTAGTTCTGCTTGATGTGGCATAGGCTGACAAAAGATAGTTAACAATTCTTATTTCTGACTGTTTTCATTAACTCTTTCATTAACTCTGTGTTTTCATTAACTCTTTTATTCCTCTCCCATGCATGCATTACAAATTAAAGGCTATCATATTTGGGTCATAAATATTTGTATTGCTTTCTCATTGTGGATTGTAAATGTTATCTTATAAAAATACCTTTGTTACCTCTTTAATGCCATTTGTGTAGTTTGGAAACAATATTGATATTTAATTTTTCTTGTGCTATTTTATTTTCAAAATGTTCTCTAGTTTTTATACTTTACTTTAAATTAAAACACATTATACAAACCAATAATTAAAAATCAAATTTTTATAATTAATCTGTCATTTTCCTTATGTTAACCATTTACTGTTTGGGGTCTGGGGATAATTTCAATACATATGTACCCATATTGTAAATGATTAACTGAAGTAGTTAGATGAACCAGATAACTTGCCAGGTATTTTCTTCTTCATAGATTTCTCAGAGATAATCCAATATTTGGAAGTTCCTCTGCTTTATCAAAAGTGTATAAGGCACTAATAATTTTCTACTATAACCACCATTTACATTTTGATGATGTCTTTGTAGTAATAAGTAGCAAGTTCTTGGTAGATCCTGTATGAAAATATGAAATGTAAAATGATTTCTTAGCAGGTTCAATTTGTCAACTTCAAAACTATATTTCATCAGCATACATAAAATTGTAAATTCTGAGATCCACAAACAAAATTACTTGTGTAAATGATTTGTGTACATTCAGACACTTTGAAAAATTAATATCAAAGTCAACTTTCCTAGATAAAAATGTCCTATACAATTTTTGTATTAGCTTAAAACTAGTATAAGATATTTTGGAATAACTCTGGAAATGTAGTATGAATATTTCCCTATAGGAAAAGGAGTACGTCAAGGCTGTATATTGTCTCCCTGCTTATTTAATTTATATGCAGAGTACATCATGAGAAACGCTGGAATGGAAGAAACACAGGCTGGAATCAAGATTGCCGNAGAAGACTCTTGAGAGTCCCTTGGACTGCAAGGAGATCCAAACAGTCCATTCTGAAGGAGATCAACCCTGGGATTTCTTTGGAAGGAATGATGCTAAAGCTGAAACTCCAGTGCTTTGGCCACCTCATGCGAAGTGTTGACTCATTGGAAAAGATTCTGATGCTGGGAGGGATTGGGGGCAGGAGGAGAAGGGGACGACCGAGGATGAGATTGCTGGATGGCATCATGGACTCGATGGATGTGAGTCTGAGTGAACTCCGGGAGATGGTGATGGACAGGGAGGCCTAGCGTGCTGCGTTTCATGGGGTCGCAAAAATCGGACACGACTGAGCGACTGAACTGAACTGAAATATGAAATAGGTTTTTAATTTTTGTCACAAAAAATCTATTTCTTCTCAACTTGTTCTAGTTTGCTCCCACTTTCAAAAAGCTGCATAAAATAAATAAGTAGAAATGCATAACTCTCTTGGGAGAGTTTGATTATCTAAATACTGTTATGCATGTAAATACTGTTTGTTCAAATGATATACTTCAAAATACAAGAAAAATCATCAGAATGGTTTATAATTTCATTATAGAGAAGCTACAAAATTTGTCATTGAAAATATTCCTCTCAATATGCAATAAGGTATCATGAGATAAACATTAAATGGGCATTTTAAAAAGAAAGGTGGGGTCATAATTTTATGTGTGCCAGTTATAGCTTAAATAACTCAAATTTAATTTTCTGTTCTGTTAAATAAAATTAATAACATTTATCTAATACCCGTATAGATTTCTTGGGAAAATAAAATAATGTTGAAAAAAATCATTTTAAATTATAAAAATCCACTCAAATATTAGATGGCATTATGTGGACTCAGTGACATAACTCCAGTTCAGTTAATTATTACAGACTGAATATTTCATTTATATATTTTAAATATTATTTCATTTTTTATAAAATTATATATGTTAAAATTGACTATGCATTTCTATTCAGTTATATTTCTATGAGAGAGAAATTGTATTAAAACAAAATATTATAGCTAATTTTTCTAGATTTTACTCCATTTAAATTGAACTGCTCCTTTCTTACATTAATTTAAAACATTATTATTATTTTATCTTATTCAATATATCAGAAAGTCTATTGAATATAATCACAATTAATGATCACATTTTATTTTAATATAAATCATGTCAATATTTATAATAAGTAATATAAAATAAGGCCCCAGGTTATATATTAATATTTAGATGAATTTTGTATATGTCCACATAGTTTTAGAATACTTATTAATCAAAGGAGTAAAGATGGATAGCATCAGGATTTCAATAAATAGTTTTCTTTAGTAGCAAACTTAATCCTAATTCCCAAAGCACTTATTGGGTACATATTGATAGAAATTAGCTTGACATTTGGACATTTCCCGTTAGCTTTAGTAGATTCTGAAATTATGTCTGTGTACTAGTGTAGGCAAGTTGAGAATGAATCTTTACTTATCCTGCATGTATAGTTTCAATTGTAAAGTCTATTTACATTTTAGTTAGTGATAATTGCAGGCCCATGGCTTTAGTTGCAATACGAAATCTGGAAGAATTCTAATAGATTGGAAAAACAGTAGAAGATTGCTGAAATTTCCTCTAGAAACTTGTAACATCTACAAACAGAAAAGACTAGTTCTTTTTTACCATATGGAAGAAACTGTTTTGTTATGCACATTAGTCAACTGTTTTTTTGTATTCTGAGAAGCTGAAATAATGACTTTTAGGAGGTTTGCAAGAAAGAAAATTCTCACCATGAACACAAAGACAACAAACCATTTAAATTTTTTCGACGTAAATACATGTTATGATATATTAAGGCACATTTCTTTTTTAGTAAATATAACTCATTTTTAATTTTCAAAATGGTAAACAAATAGAATACATTAAACTTTTGAAGCATTTGAGCAAGCATTGATTGTAACTGTACAGTGCCAAACCAAAAATGGTTGGGAGCAGTCCATCAATAAGTGCTGGGAAAGGTTTTTATAAAAGAAGATGTGGAAGCAAAACAAAACCAAACAAATAAATAATTGACTGTAGCTTAAGTAGTTAATTTTTTGTTATTAGCTCTTCCAAAGTTTTGTATACTTGACTTTGGATTCATTGGTTCTCTAGTTTTTATTTACTTGTATAAGCTATCAACACATTGGAGCCACTTCAGGTTACTGGCCATCTTGTTTACTATTTCCCCTCTTTTGGTCATCCTCTCCTATGTGACATCATGAGCAAAATTTGATACTAGTACCATTCTCAGTAACCATCGAGATGCAGTCGTTGGTGTCTAATGGTGAAACTTATAGGTACAATATAAAGTTTGTGGAAGAATTGATTTTGCTGGTCACCTCATTGTCTTGTTTCTGTTGCTCCAAGTTCAGTGAGAACATTTCTTACACTGCTGATGGCTACTAACATATATTTAAGACCCTGAAGAGAAGACAGTACACCAGGGAGTCCACAGTGCTGATTTCAGGAGGGTAATGCCAAGAGACTGGAGTATGCTCCTTAGCAAGGATCCCTATGACCTTAGCCTGCTGCTGCTAAGTCGCTTTAGTCGTGTCTGACTCTGCGACTCCATAGACGGCAGCCCACCAGGCTCCCCCGTCTCTGGGGTTCTCCAGGCAAGAACACTGGAGTGGGTTGCCATTTCCTTCTCCAATGCAAGAAAGTGAAAAGTGAAAGTAAAGTCACTCAGTCATGCCCGACTCTTTGCGGACCCCATGGAATGCAGCCTACCAGGCTCCTCTGTCCATAGGATTTTCCACGCAAGAGTACTGGAGTGGGGTGCCATTGCCTTCTCCGATGACCTTAACCAGTTGGTATCAAACAAATCAAAGACTATATCTGAATAGGAGTCAAATAGCTTGTTTATTTCTTGTCTCCGGGTTTCTATAACACCAGAAGTATTGATTCAAATACAGTAGGAGGCATTTGCTTTGGTAGAGCTATATCCTAATTTGCTTCAGTGGTGTCCTACTTTTTGCGACCCCCATGGATTATATAGCCTGCCAGGCTCCTCTGTCCATGGGATTCTCCATGCCTGAGTACTGTAGTGGGTTGCTAGGCCTTTCTCCAGGAAATCTTCCCAACCCAGGGTTGGAAGCTGAGTCTCTTATGTCTCCTGCATTGGCTGGTGGATTTTTTTACCACTAGTGCCACCTGGGAAGCTTTGGTAGAGATTCCTTCCTTTTCAGCCAAAATGTAATCTAAAGCAATTATATTATCTAATACCACTTTATCAACTCAAAATAATTCTATTCAAAGGAGACATATTTGGAGGTAACCACTCTTCATTCCCTGCCTTCGGAACTTCCCTGAGAAATTTTACAGTTTAGAAATTGCACTGGTATATTGAAATTCCATCTGGTTTAAGCAGTCTCTTAGTCCTGAGAATAGGTCAATTCAGTTAAACAGTTCTCTAATTTCAATAGATAATATTGTAGATGGATTTCCAAAGTTATATGTTGCAAGCAGTCAGATGTTTAATAAGAGGTATATCTCTGGAAACAAAGGAAAAACAAAAGTCAATTGTTGAAATAGGTTATATACCAATTTCTGACTTCAGAGGACAGCCAGTTGATATTTCCAGGTGGCAGGCCCCCAGAGACTTAAAGCATCTTTTGTAATCTGAAAGTCTTTGGTGATGTCATCAGATGCTCTATTGAACTTTTTTGAGTGATCTACACAGTAACAGATGCAAAGATTGTCCAGACATGAGCTGCTTTTGTGACTTCTGAAATTCATATCAAGTCATCTAGCTTCATTTTAAAAGGCTTCAAGAAAAGGATGTTTTTGCTATAATTTCAAGTCAGAAAGATGGAAGAAAATTAGAAAAGATAGTTTAGAGATTTGTATCCAGATATTGAAGGAAACTAGAAAAACAAATTAGGATCCAGTCCAAGAATAGTAATTTTTGTATATTCTAAAATATTATGATATTCCAAGTACAGCTTTGATGATACCTAATGGCTTTTAAGTTCTGAAACCAGAACATTTAAAAGATAAACTGAGGTACATTAAGAGTTTATTTGAGCGAACATTGATTCCAATCAGACAGCTGTTAAACTGAAAATGGTTAGGAACACTCCATTGACAAGAGCCAAGAAAAGGCTTTTACAGAAAATGTGAGAAGCTAAGCAAACAAATTAGCTTTGACTGGCTGTAACTTAATGGATCACCTTGTGTGAGGGAGTCTAGTTAACTGTTTGTGATTAGGTGTTCTTCAATTTAATTTTCTCAGATTTGAGGGCATTAATTCTGGCTTAGGTTTCAGTTTGCTTACATAGGCCACTGAGGTATCACAGTTTCCTCAGTATAATGAGGCCCTGTTTAATTACATTAACAAATGTATCATTTTCAAGTATAGTGAATTTTCCGTCTGTAGTTCTTTTCTTCTTGGCCTTTAAAACGACTCATTCCACCATTCTTATTTTCTTTGAGAAATATGTAATCATCTGATGGGCATTTTCCTTTTATATACAAAAAAGTAGATAAGTATATAAAACTTTTTCTCCTCTTGCTGTTGTTGTTCAGATGTTAAGTCATGTATGACTCTTTGGACCCCATGGACTGCAGTGCACCAGGCTTCCCTGTCCTCCACTCTCCACTCGCAGTTTGCTCAAACTCATGTCCACTGATGCTATGTGATGCTGTCTGACCATTTCATCATCTGCTGCCTCTTTATCTTCCAACCCTTAGTCTTTCCCATATGAGTCTTTTCTGATTAGTTACTCTTCACATCAGATGGCCAAAGTATTTTTTTCTCTATTTGTATACATTGTGTCTATACATGGTTTTCTCTGAGTTTAGCCTTTTTAGGGGTTGCTGTGTGTTTTAAATTTGTATATTTCCATCTTTTACCAAATTTAGGAAGTTTTTGGCCATAATTTCTTCTGCCAAACCATTATTTTTTTTTCCTCTCTCAAGAATGTTATACCTTTAATATGGGTACTCATTAAAAAAAAAAACAACAACTCTTGTTTCTTGTTCTTCAGATTGTATAATTTCTATTGCTCTATTTTCAATTTACGTCCTCTTTCCTACTCAACATCATCCTGTTATGGAACTAGTGAAACCTCTAATTTCAAATATTTTATTTTTAAACTCTATAGTTTTCATTTGGTTTTATTTTTTACTTCATTTTTCTCTGACAATAATTTCTCTCTTTTTTTTTTTTTAATTTAAATGTTCATTTCCCTCTTGGTGCTTGATTGTAACAGTGGCTTCAAGACTCTGTCTAATACATATACCACTTGGGAATCTTATATTTGACATTGATTTATCGTTTCTTTTGATAACTGGCAAGTAAATCAAGAAATTTTCCATTGTATCCTGGATATTTTGAATATTATGTTATGAGATTTTTAGGTGCCATTAAAATATCTTCAGGAATCTAGGTTTCTTTATTTGTTTTAGCAGGCAATTAGTCTGACCAGCCCATCTCAGTTCCTATGGGTGATTCCAATGCATCAGCAGTTTTCTAAGCCTTTCCTGTGCTATGCACATCTGCTTTTTGGGAAGTATGCCATGTGTGATTTCAACTTTGGCATATGAGTAAGTTCCCAACGTTTTTGTTTATAATGTTCCATGTGTGTTCCAGGCATGCACAGCTTGAGTGTAAACCCAAGGCTTGATTAGTTTATATAAAAGTTCCTCTTCCCTGACTCTCCCAACTCCAGGTCTTCTGTTATACCCTATGGCTCTGTGTCTCATTTTAAAATCTACTCTGTTCAGAGGGATGGGATTGTTACAGGTTTTAGCTCCTTGTACTATTGATCAGGAAAACATACCAGGGACCAACCTTGGAGTTAAGCTTTAAGTGAAAAGAGAGGTAAGTTACAGAGATTATTCTAACTCTTTCTCAATTCTCTTGAACATAAAAATCTGACTTTCTCTCAAGCTCTGCTGTGCCTGTGCCACCTTCCGAATTTCTGTCACTTCTGAAGCCATGTGACTTTAGGGCCAGACTGGAGACAGGGCCAAGAGAAAAAAAGAGAAAATGGGGACTCAGTACCTCTTACAAAACAATTCACTTTTCTTGACTTTTCTATATATGGAAGAAATTTTTCTCTCAGAGCCTTCAGTGCCTATTACATCCACAGCCTGTCTTCCTGCAGCCATGCAGCTCAAGACTTCAGCACAGGATTGGGAGAGAAAGATGAGAGGGGAGAGAAAGGAAAATTTCCCTTCACAGGCTCTATATCTTAGTGGAAACAAAACAGGAAATTCATTGTTGCCATATTAGTCATTCCTCTAAGTGTTGACTTCCCTACGTAATGCACGTACTAGTGTTTAGTTTTCAGTCTTTCAAACAGGTCGTTGTTTTGTTGTTGTTGTTGTTGTCTTTTGTTAACAGTTTTTAGCTCTAATCAGTGGAAAAGATGAAATTACTCAATGATGGTCAGCATACCCCAAAGCTCCCATTATTTAATTTTGAAACAAGCAGTGGAAAAGGATAGAGAAGATATTTATAAAAAAATGATCAGAGCACACTGACTCATACATAAGATCTGATTTTTAAAATTTTAGGCAAGATATAGGTGGTGATAAATAGATATGATCTGACTTTCCCCTCATTTTCCTTCACATAAGAAAATTATGAGTGAAACAGTGACACTGCATCAAAATTTATTTAGTCGGGAATTATTGAGTCTCTTAAGAATTTCTTCAGTTATGTATAACTACTGCTGCTGCTGCTGCTGCTAAGTATTTTATGCTTGAGGAATACACTCAGTGTAACCGAAGTTTAACAGAACTCTTAAACCCCTGATAACAGGATATCCATCTTTTGGGGTGACTACAGGAGTCAATAAGTATGAAACAGAAATGTTGAAAAAGAAAAAAATATATATGTATATTATATTCAGTAAAATTAAGGACTAAATTTGATTTTTAAATGGATCAGACTGTTTCATGAAAATCAGTCCATTGTTATAAAATATTAGTCCTTATCAGTACAACAGTGTTGTTGTTCAGTCACTAAGTCCTGTCTGACTTTTCATGTAACACAATAGGGTCTAGGCAAATAAGTATAACTCATATATAAAGAATACTATAAACATCAAGGCAAACAGAGCTTCTTTTATGTACACATAAAACTAGGCTGGATCAACATGAGATATGTGTGAAACCAAGCAATCTTTACCTGGAAAAACTGACATTTATATGTGACTGCAACACAGGAAAATATAAAAAATTAAAAGATGCATATATTTATTCTCTATTAAAAATCAATTAGAAATTGCATGACTGCCAGAGGTCCCAGTCTAAAATGCCTGACAACAATTACAATGAAGCTATGAAAAAGAAACTTGAAATAATAATATGATTGTAATTATGATTATGCAGTGTTGGAGGTCATAATACAACTTATTGTTTTTTACTCTTTTAACTGTGCACACTGTAGGATTATCTTTCCCTGATCCTTAGAAGTTAGGCATGACCCTGTGAATTGGTATATTT
The DNA here is from genome assembly GCA_006410675.1 of Oreotragus oreotragus. Classification (NCBI taxonomy): domain Eukaryota; kingdom Metazoa; phylum Chordata; class Mammalia; order Artiodactyla; family Bovidae; genus Oreotragus; species Oreotragus oreotragus. Next base: position 21,098 of record SJYX01023765.1, read on the forward strand.
AATGATTTATGAAAGGAGACTTAAGATCTTCTATCTCCATCTTCTCTTCCAGTTCTTCCAACAAACTGAAGACAAGTGGTGAGTGATGCGTTAAGATAGTGCAACTGTCTTCAACTTTGATACCAAGTGACACAATAAGACAAATTGGCCATAACCATGTGGTGTGAGGGAGAAATAAATCTTTGCTATTATTAGTAACTGAGATTAATGTTGCCTATTATTTCAGAATAGCCTATTGTATAGTCATTGGTAAATATAATATAATATGGATGTCTGAGTCCCTTAGAGCTACTGTAACAAAATATCACAGAAATTTTATATTATAGGCAGTGGATTTACTTCTTACAGTTTTGAAGGCTGAAAGTCTTAGATAAGGGTTCCAGAATGGTCAAGTGAGGGCCTTCTATCCTCACATGACAGAAAGGCACTAGGGAGCTCTTTTCTGGGAGCATCAGTTTCATTTAGAGGGCTTCACAACCTCAACACTTAATCCCTCCCCAAAGGACCCTCTTCCTAACACCATCACACTGTTGTTTAGCCACTCAGTCATGTCCAACACTTTGTGACCTCAAGGACTGCAGCACCCCAGGCTTCTCTGTCCTTCGCCATCTCCTAGAGCTTGCTCAGACTCATGTCCATTGAGTCAGTGATGCCATCCAGCCATCTCATCCTCTGTCTTCCTGCTCTCCTCCTGCCTTCAACATCAGGGACATATCTAATGAGTCAGGTCTCTGCATCGGGTGGCCAAATACTGAAGTTTCAGCTTCAGCATCAATCCTTCCAATGAATATTTAGGACTTATTTCCATTAGGATTGACTGGATTAATCTCCTTGTAGTCCAAGGAACTCTCAAGAGTCTTCTCCAGCACCACAGTTCTAAAACATAAATTCTTCAGTGTTCAGTTTTCTTTATGATCCAACCCTCACATCTACATATGACTACTGGAAAACACATAGCTTTGACTAGAAGGATGTTTGCTGGCATACTAATGTCTCTGCTTCTTAATATGCTGCCTAGGTTTGTCATTACTTTTCTTCCAAAGAGCAAGCATCTTTTAATTTCACTCACCATCTGCAGTGATTTAGGTGCCCAAGAAAATAAAGTATGTTATGATTTCCATTGTTTCTCCATCTATTTTCCATGAAGCAGTGGGACCAGATACCTTGATCTTAGTTTTTGAATGTTGAGTTTTAAGCCAGGTTTTCACTCTCCTCTTTCACCTTCATCAAGAGGCTCTTCAATTTCTCTTAGCTGTCTACCATAAACATGATGTCATCTGTATATCTGAGGCTATTGATTTCTCCTGGCAATCTTGATTCCAGCTTGTGTTTTTCCAGCCCAGCCTGCATAATGTTGCATAATGTACTCTGTGTATAAGTTAAAAAACCAAGTGACAATATACAGCCTTGACATACTTCTTTTCCAATTTGGAACCAGTCTATTGTTCCATGTTTGTTTCTAATGGTTGCTTCTTGATCTGCATACAGGTTTCTCAGGAGGCATGTAAGGTGGTCTGGTATTCCCATCTCTTGAAGAATTTTCCATTCTTTTGTAATCTACACAGTCAAAGGCTTTGGCCTAGTCAATAAAGCAGAAGTAGATGTTTTTCTGGAACTATCTTGTTTTTTTGATGATCCAACAAATGTTGGCAACTTGAACTCTGGTTTCTCTGCCTTTTCTAAATCCAGCTTGAACATCTAGAAGTTCACAGTTTACATACTGCTGAAGCCTGGCTTGGAGAATTTTGAGCATTAATTTGTTAAAGTGTGAAATGGGTGCAATTGTGCAGTAGTTCGAACATTCTTTGGCATTGCCTTTCTTTGGGATTGGAATGGAAACTGACTTTTTTTAGTGCTGCGGCCCCGGCTGAGTTTCCCAAATTTGCTGGCATATTAAGTGCAACACTTTAACAGAATTCTCTTTTAGAATTTGAAATAGCTCAACTGGAATTCCATCAACTCTACTAGCTTTGTTCATAGTGATGCTTCCTAAGGTCCACTTGACTTCACAGTCTAGAACATCTGGCTCTAGGTGAATGATCACAGTATTGTGTTTACCTAGGTCATTAAAATCTTTTTTGTATAGTTTGTCTGTGTATTCTTGCTACCTCTTCTTAATGTCTTCTGCTTCTTTTTCTTTCCTTCATTGAGTCCATCTTTGCATGAAATATTCCCTTGGTACCTCTAATTTTCCTGAAGAGTTATTTCATCTTTCCCATTCCATTGTTTTCCTCTATTTGTTTGCACTGATTACTTAGGAAGGTTTTCTTTTCTCTCCTTGCTATTCTTTGGAATTCTACATTCAGATGGGTATATATTTCCTTTTCTCTTTGCCTTTTGCTTCTCTTCTTTTCTCAGTTCTTTGTAAGACTTCCTCAACAACCATTTTGCCTTTTTGCACTTCTTTTGCTTGGGGATAATTTTCATCACTGCCTCCAATTTCTGTCCATAGTTCTTCAGGCACTCTGTCTCTGAGATCTAATCCCTTGAAACTATTTGTCACTTCTACTGTATAATTGTAAGCAATTTTATTTTTGTGATACCTGAATGGCCAAGTGGTTTTTCCAACTTTCTTCAATTTAAGCCTGAATTTTTCTATAATGTGTTCATGATCTGAGCCACAGTCTGCTCCTGGTCTTGTTTTTGCTGACTGTGCAGAGCTTCTCTGTCTTCAGCTGCAAAGAATATGATCCACTGTTTTCGGTATTGACCATCTAGTGATGTCCATGTGCAGAGCCTTCCCATGTGTGGTTGGAAGAGGGTGTTTGCTATGACCAGTCTGTTTTCTTGACAAAATTCTGTTAGCCTTTGCCCTGTTTCATTTTGTACTCCAAGGCCAAACTTGCCTGTTACTCCAGGTATCTCTTGACTTCATCTTTTGCATTCCAGTTCCCTATGATGAAAAAGGCTTTTTTTTTTTTTTTCATTTTAGTTTTAAAATNCAAAATTCTGTTAGCCTTTGCCCTGTTTCATTTTGTACTCCAAGGCCAAACTTGCCTGTTACTCCAGGTATCTCTTGACTTCATCTTTTGCATTCCAGTTCCCTATGATGAAAAAGGCTTTTTTTTTCTTTTTTTCATTTTAGTTCTAAAATGTCTTGTAGATCTTCATAGAACCATTCAACTTCAGCTTCTTCAACTTTAGTGGCTGGGACATAGACTTGGATTACTGTGATACTGAATGGTTTGCTTTGGAAGCAAACAGAGATCAATTCTGTTTTTGAGATTGTACCCAAATAATGAATTTCAGACTCTTTTGTTGACTATGAGGGGTACTCCATTTCTTCTAAGGGATTCTTACCCACAGTAGATATATATAACAATTATCTAAATTAAATTCACCCATTCTGGTCTATTTTAGTTCACTGATTCCTAAAATGTCGATGTTCACTCTTGCCATCTCCTGTTTGACAACTTTCAATTTAACTTGATTTATGAACTTAAAATCCCAGGTTCCTATGCAATATTGTTCTTTATAGCATCAGACATTATTTTCATCACTAGACACATCCACACTTGGGCATTGTTTCCAGTTTGGCTCAGCCTCTTCATTCTTTCTGGAGTGATCTCTGCACTCAAAGATGGCAGAGTACAAGGATGTGTCATCACATTAGGTATTAGAATTTAAAATATGAATTTGAGGGCAATGCACATATTTAGACCTTTGCAATAGATATTCAAATACTTGAAGTAAAAATCTTAACAGATAAAAATGTTACTATAACGGGAATAATATATATTCTCCATGTCCCCCCCAAAAAAATCAAGGAAAGAAAGACTTTTTAGGTGTTCTAATTGCTCATAGTCAATGGCTAATTCTTCATAGTCAAAAAAAGGCTCTGAAATTTGGTAATTGGGTGCAATCTTAAAAATAACAGAATGATTGCTGTTCGTTTCCAAGGCAAACCATTCAATCAGAATAATCCAAGAATATGCCACAACCAGTAATGCTGAAGAAGCTGATTTGATCGGTTCTATGAAGACCTACAAGAACTTCTACAACTAAAACCCCAAAAAGTTGTCCTTTTCATCATAGGGGACTGGCATGCAAAAGTAGCAAGTCAAGAGATACCTGTAGTAACAGGTACATTTGGCCTTGGAATACAAAATGAAGCAGAACAAAAGCTAACAGAGTTTTGCCAAGAGAATGGAAAGGTCATAGCAAACACCCTTTTCCAATGACACAAGAGAAGGCTCAACACATGGACACTGCCAGATGGTCAATACCGAAATCAGATTGATTATATTCTTTNTAGGGGACTGGCATGCAAAAGTAGCAAGTCAAGAGATACCTGTAGTAACAGGTACATTTGGCCTTGGAATACAAAATGAAGCAGAACAAAAGCTAACAGAGTTTTGCCAAGAGAATGGAAAGGTCATAGCAAACACCCTTTTCCAATGACACAAGAGAAGGCTCAACACATGGACACTGCCAGATGGTCAATACCGAAATCAGATTGATTATATTCTTTGCAGCAAAGATGGAGTTCTATACAGTCAGCAAAGACAAGACCAGGAGCTGACTGGATCAGATCCTGAATTCATTGCCAAATTCAGACTTAAGTTGAAGAAAGTAGGGAAAACCACTAAACGATTCATGTATGACCTAAATCAAATAGCTTGCAATTACACAGTGGAAGTGACAAATAGATTCAAGGGATTAAATCTCATAGACAGAATGCCTGAAGAATTATGGATGGAGCTTCATGACATTGTACAGGAGGCAGTGATCACGACCAGTCCAAGAAAAAAAGTGCAGAAAGGCAAACTGGTTGTCTGAGGAGGCTTAACAAAGAGTTGAGGAAAGAAGAGAAGTGAAAGGCAAAGGAGAAATATACCTATTTGAATGCAGAGGTCTGAAGAATACCAAGGAGAGATAAGAAAGACTTCCTCAGTGAGAAATCCAAAGAAACAGAGGAAAACAATAAAATGGAAACAACAAGAGATCTCTTTAAGGAAATTAGAGATACCAAGGGAAAATTTCATGCAAAGATGGGCACAATAAAAGAAAGAAATAGTATAGACCAAAAGAAGCAGACTATATTAAGAAGAGGTGGCAAGAATACACAGAGGAACTATACAAAAAATATCTTCAGGACCCAGATAACCATGATGGTGTGATCACTCACCCAGAGCCAGACATCCTGGAATGCAAAGTCAAGTGGGCCTTAGGAAGCATCACTATGAACAAAGCTAGTGGAGGTGATAGAATTCCAGTTGACCTATTTCAAATCCTAAAAGGGGATGATATGCCAATATGCCACTCAATATGCCAACAAGTTTGTAATACTCAGCAGTAGCCAAATGACTAGCAAAGATCAGTTTTCATTCCAATCCCAAATAATTTTCAAACTTCTGCACAATTGAGTTAATCTTACATGCTAGCAAAGCAATGCTCAAAATTCTCCAAGTCAGGCTTCCATAGTACGTGAACCATAAAATTCCAGATGCTCAAGCTGAGGGTACAAAAGGTAGAGGAACCAAAGATCAAATTGCCAACATCCACTGGATCATTGAAAAAGCAAGAGAATTCCAGAAAAACATCTACTTCTTCTTTATTGACTACACCAAGCCTTGACTGTGTTGATCACAACAAACTTTGGAAAATTCTTCAAGAGATAGGAATACCAGACCACCTTTTTTCCCTTCTGGTGGTCTAGTATTTCCATCTCTTGAAGAATTTTCTTCATGTCATGAAGAATTTAACTTCATGGCAAGTAGATGGGAAACAGTGGAAACAGTGACAGACTTTATTTTCTTGGGCTCCAAAAATCACTGCAGGTGGTGACTGCAACCATGAAATTAAAAGATGGTTGCTCCTGGGAAGAAAAGTTATGACCAACCTAGACACCATATTAAAAAGCAGAGATGTTACTTTGCCAACAAAAGTCGGATTAGTCAAAGCTATGTTTTTTTCTGGTAGTCATGTATGGATGTGAGAGTTGGACTATAAAGAAAGATGAAAAAGCAAGAGAATTCCAGAAAAACATCTACTTCTTCTTTATTGACTACACCAAGCCTTGACTGTGTTGATCACAACAAACTTTGGAAAATTCTTCAAGAGATAGGAATACCAGACCACCTTTTTTCCCTTCTGGTGGTCTAGTATTTCCATCTCTTGAAGAATTTTCTTCATGTCATGAAGAATTTAACTTCATGGCAAGTAGATGGGAAACAGTGGAAACAGTGACAGACTTTATTTTCTTGGGCTCCAAAAATCACTGCAGGTGGTGACTGCAACCATGAAATTAAAAGATGGTTGCTCCTGGGAAGAAAAGTTATGACCAACCTAGACACCATATTAAAAAGCAGAGATGTTACTTTGCCAACAAAAGTCGGATTAGTCAAAGCTATGTTTTTTTCTGGTAGTCATGTATGGATGTGAGAGTTGGACTATAAAGAAAGTGAAGTCGCTCAGTCATGTCCAACTCTTTGCTACCCCATGGACTGTACCTACCAGGCTCTTCCATCCATGGGATTTTCCAGGCAAGAGTACTGGAGTGGGTTGCCACTTCTTTTTCCAGGGGATTTTCCCGACTCAGGGATCAAACTCAAGTCTCCTGCATTGTAGGCAGACACTTTACTGTCTGAGCCACCAGGGAAGCCAAAAAGAAAGCTGGAACATAAAGAAAGCTGAGCACCAAAGAATTGATGCTTTTGAACTGTGGTGTTGGAGAAGACTCTTGAGAGTCCCTTGGACTGCAAGGAGATCCAACCAGTCCATCCTAAAGGAAATCAGTCCTGCATATTCATTGGAAGGACTGGTGCTGAAGCTGAAACTCCAATACTTTGGCCACCTGATGCGATGAACTGACTCATTGTAAAAGACCCTGTTTCTGGGAAGGATTGAAGGCAGGAGGAGAAGGGGACGACAGTGGATGAGATGGTTGGATGGCATCATTGACTCAATGGACATGAATTTGAGTAAACTCCAAGAGTTGGTGATGGACAGTGAGGGCTGGTGTCCTGCAGTCCATGAGGCTTCAAAAAGCTGGACATGCCTGAGGAACTGAACTGAACTGAACCTGCCTCCTGATAATTCTGTATGCAGGTTAAGAAGCAACAGTTAGAACCAGACATGAAACAACAGACTGTTTCCAAATTGGGAAAGGAGTACATCAAGGCTGAATATTGTCACCCTACTCANAGTCCATGAGGCTTCAAAAAGCTGGACATGCCTGAGGAACTGAACTGAACTGAACCTGCCTCCTGATAATTCTGTATGCAGGTTAAGAAGCAACAGTTAGAACCAGACATGAAACAACAGACTGTTTCCAAATTGGGAAAGGAGTACATCAAGGCTGAATATTGTCACCCTACTCATATAATGTATATGCAGAGTACATCATGGAAAATGCTGGACTGGGAAATCATGCATTGGAATTAAGATTGCCTAGAGAAATATCAATAACCTCAGATACACTGATGACACCACCCTTGTGGCAGAAAACAAAGAAGAACTAAAGATCCTCTTGATGAAAATGAAAGAGGAGACTGAAAAAGTTGACTTAAAACTCAACATTCAAAATACTAAGATCATGGTATCTGGTCCCAGTACTTCATGGCAAATAGATGGGGAAACAATGGAAACGGTGACAGACTTTATTTTCTTGGGCTTCAAAATCACTGCAGATGGTGACTGCAGCCATGAAATTAAGAGACACTTGTTCCTTGGGAAAAAAAGCTATGACAAACCTAGACCACATATTGAAAAGCAGAGACATTGCTTTGCCAACAAAGGTCCCTCTAGTCAAAGCTATGCTTTTTCTAATAGTCATGTATGGATGTGAGTGTTGGACCATAAAGAAAGCTGAACATCGAAATTGATCCTTTTGAACTGTGAAATAGACTTGAGATTTCTTGGACTGCAAGGAGATCAAACCAGTTAATCCTAAAGGAAATCAGTCCTGAATATTCATTGGAAGGACTGATGCTGAAGCTGAAGTTCCAATACTTTGACCACCTTATTTGCAGAACTGACTCACTGAAAAAGACTCTTGATGCTTGGAAGGGTTGAAGGCAGGAGGAGAAGGGGATGACAAATGATGAGATCAGTGAATGGCATCACCAACTTGATGGACATGAGTTTGAACAAGTTTCAGTTGTTGGTGATGGACAGGGAAGCCTGGCCTGCTACAGTCCATGGAGTCACAAATATTTAGACATGATTAAAGGATTTAGCTGATTCACTGAATTGCAGACATAATTCAGTATTATTCAGCATGAGTGTTTTTTTTAATTGATAAATTGCAAAGTAGTGGCTAAAATGAAAAGTAATTTTTATCAGATTTTTAAATTCCAGAATTTTAATTGTGGAAAATAATTAATTAAACCATTGTCTGTAGAGAAAAATATATAAATCAATAAATTCCAAACACATTTAGTTTGAAATTTAAAGAACTTTGGAAACCAGATCAGTGATAGCTATTAGAACAAAAAGTTAGCTTAAAACTCATATTAAAATAACTAAGATCATGTCATCCAATCTTATCACTTCATGGCAAAAAGCAGGGGAAAAAGTAGATGCCGTGACAGATTTTATTTTCCCAGGCTTCAAAATCACTCTAGATGGTGACATTAGCGATGAAATTAAAAGTAACTTGCTCCTTGGAAGGAAAACCATGACAAACCTAGACAGTGCATTAACCTTCAGCAGCCATGTATGGACATGAGATTTGGACTACAGAGAAAGCTGAGTGCAGAAGAATTGGTGCTTTCAAATTATGGTGCCTGGAGAGGTCTCTTGAGAGTCCCTTGGACTGCAAGGAGATCAAACCAGTCAATCCTAAAGGCAATCAACCCTGAATATTCATTGGAAGGACTGACTTTGAAGTTGAAGCTCCAACACTTTGGTCATCTGATGCAAAGAGCCAACTCATTGGAAAAGACCCTGATGCTAGGAAAGATTGAAAGCAAAAGAAGTGGGTGGCAGAGGATGAGATGGTTAGATAGTATCACTGACTCTATGGACTTGAATCTGAGCAAAAACTCTAGGATATAGTGAAGGACAAGATAAACTGAAGAGCTGCAGTCCATGGGG
>SJYX01023767.1:10219-23065 GCA_006410675.1 Oreotragus oreotragus
ACTTAAAAGAGTTTCATGAAACAGTATTGTATATGGTTTGTTCTATTTCTGCTGCTGCTACTGCTAAGTCACTTCAGTCGTGTCCGACTCTGTGTGACCCCATAGACGGCAGCCCACCAGGCTCCCCCATCCCTGGGATTCTCCAGACAAGAATACTGGAGTGGGTTGCCATTTTTCAATCTTGGAAATTTCTTCCATCTAAAATAAATGGACTTAACCATAGCATCTCCTGACCCTCTCACCCTCTCCCATCAATTACAGCCCAGTTCTATGCTGTTCCTTTGCCTCCTCCCACATGGACTCCCTCCTTACAATCCAGACTCAGAAGCAATGTACACAGCAAGGAGAGCCTGGCTCTGAGCCAGAAAGCTGGAAGCTGAGTCCCAGCCCCGACACTTGCTGTCTGTCCATCCTTAAATGACTAATTTTTCTCTTAAGGACTCAGTTTCTTCATTTGTTCAATGAGGTTTATATGAGTTAACATATGTATAGCCTGAGAACAGAGTCTGGCCCCCTAGTAAGTGCTCAATAAATGTCAGTTATCACCATCAGCACCATCATCATCCTCTCACTCCAGAATGTGTGCCCCTAAAAACATTTTGATTCCCTGTTTATCTTTCATCCCCAGAGGTCAGGGTAAACTGCTATAGGGTTATCAATAGTGGGACTAGAAAGAAAGATTAGGACTCTGTTCTGAAGGGCCCACTCTGTAAATAGTAGGAATAGCTCTGTGTTGACTGTCAGCCTCCTTAAGTGCAGCTGTTTTGAGCAGCTGAGGACTTGCAGTTAGGAATGTTCCAGAACTGCTCTGACCCAGCTTTGCCAAAACTTCCCTGTGTATAGAGTTGGCTTGGCAATTGCTCTTGCTCCTACATCATCTAAAGAACATCAGGCATCCATAACTGGTTGAGACGGCTGTTGTTTTGAGACTGTTCTGTTGTTGGTGTGGGAAAGAGTGATCATGTTTGGTTGATGGCAAATTGTTGGGAATAAAAATATCTCAAGTTTTCTAGCTAAGAAATAAACTTAGCAGCACAGAATTACCTGTTCAACAAAAACTTTCAAAGTATTTGCTCTGTGCTAGGGGTTGTTCTAGTTCCTATGAGTTGAGTACAGTACTGTTATTATCCCCATTCTACAGATGAAGCAAATGAGAAGTGACAGAGAAAAGCTTTGCACCCGAGGACTCTGCTCAGAGTCTAATATGAGTCAGGGTTCTCCAGAGAAACAACTAATAAGGATTGGCTTATGAGACTGTGGGGGCTGGCAAGTTTGATTTATGTAGGGCAGGCCAGTGGGCTGGAAGCTTTCAGGTGGGAGCTGATGTTGCAAGGACCCCATAATGGTTAGTCTTAAAGCAGAATTTCTTCCTTTTCTGGGAAACCTTGATTTTTCTCTTAAGGTCCTTCAGCTACATTTGACTACAATGTATTAGGCTCACCTACATTAATGGGGAAAATCTTAAAGTCAACTGGCATAACCATACCTATAAAATACCCTCCCAGCAACACATAGAGATGTATGTTTGACTGCATGACTGACTACTGTAGCCTAGCCAAGGTCACACACACAAAAAAAAACTATCACAGGGTCCATGCTTTTTTAAACACTACCCCAAGCTAAGAGCCTTATTTGCAATAACTCCAGTACTTTGGCCACCTCATGCGAACTGTTGACTCATTGGAAAAGACTCTGATGCTGGGAGGGATTGGGGGCAGGAAGAGAAGGGGACGACCGAGGATGAGATGATTGGATGGCATCACTGACTCGATGGACGTAAGTCTGAGTGAACTCTGAGAGTTGGTGATGGACAGGGAGGCCTGGCGTGCTGCGATTCATGGGGTCGCAAAGAGTCGGACACGACTGAGCAACTGAACTGAACTGAAAGAATTAACAATGGCCTATTTATCCCACTACAAAATGCTGCTCCTTACCTTGTTGAAAATACAATTTGGATCTCTCTTTTTCATCCATGTAGCTTCTAGCACAAATTGTTGCTCACAGCAAGCATTTAATAGATAATATTTAATTTGACTCAAGTGAGTTTGAGATTTTACAAATGACTAGATTCTGGATTCTCTTGAATCAAGGCAAGAGAGGAGGTACTTCCCTGGCAGCCCAGTGGATAAGACTCACTTCCCCAGCAGAATGCACCAGCAGGAGGCACAGATTCAATCCTCAGCTGGGGCACTAAGATCCTGCATTCAGGACCGGCCAAAAAACAAAACAATACAACAGGAGAATATCTGCATTCTGAATTAGGTGTTGTGTCACTCTTCATGTCCCAACATCTGTCCATTTTCATTGGCTCAGCAAAGATTTTGGCCTGTCACCGTCTCCACTCCTTGTGAAAGTGTCTCGTACACAGTAGCAGTGCCCAGGACTCAGTCACACTACCTTTGTGTCCGTTCAGTGTCCCCTGACTGGCATTCCCTTTGTTGATTTCAGATTCACCAGGGGCTCCCTCCAGTTTCTCAGGCCTTTGGTCTTTATTCTCCCTGCCTTTGTCTGGTCTGCTCCTTCCCTTTGTCATCCCCCAGAGCGTGACCCACTATTGATGGAGAAGTCGCCTCCTTTCTCGTTTTTAGCACTTTAACTAGATTTATGTCTTTGTGGATCGATACATCCATTCTGTTATAAAATTCACATGTAGTCCCCGATTTTTTTCTATACTGCTTTTTTTGTTCCTTTACTGCTCTTTTTCAACAGATGTGAAACTCAACTTTAAGGAAGTTACTCAGAATGTTTTGGCAGCTCAGCATGTTGCCAAATACATGGGCCACACACATACATAAAATGGTAGTTTAGGGGGCTGAGTGTGTATTTTTAAAGTATTTTCATTTTTTAAACTTTTTAGTAAAGTGTAACAGATATATATACCTGGAGTATGCAGTCCATGGGGTCGCAAAGAGTCGGACACAACTGAGCAACTGAACTGAACTGAACAGATATACAGAAAAATATACAAATCATAAGTGTATAGCTTACTGAATTTTCACAAACTGAACATGGCCGTGTAACCTCACCTGATCAAGAAACAGGTTACTAGCACATACCCCAAAGCCCCCCTTGAGTCACCTCCTAGTCACTACTCTTCCTCCAGGGTCTCTAATCACTATCAGCATAGATCAGCTTTGCCTATTTTTGAACTTTTTACAGATGGAATCATATACTGGGTACTCTTTCAGAAAGTGGCTTCTTTTGGTCAGTATTACGTTTGCTGCATTTCGTATGCTCATTTTCATTGCTATATAGCATTCCATTGTGTAAATGTACCACAATTTACTATCCATTATGTTGTTAATGGATATTCGGCTAGTTTTTGTTTGATGCTACTGTGAATAGTTTTATTGTGACTATTCTCGCACACATCTTTTGATGAACAAACATGTGTTTCTCTTGGGTATATATTTAGGAGTAGAATTCAGGTCAAGGATATGCATATGTTATGTTTTAGTAGACCATGCCAGAGTAAGACTAATGATGAAATTTTAAAAAAAAAGTCAATCCTAAGGCGTGCAATGCTGTGATTAAACTTTTTAGAAACTCTGAATGTTGGCATCATTTTGTGGCTTGATCAGAGATTGGTTTTAAACTCTTACTCTTCAGTAAAAAATAGAACTCTGGCTGTGTCTGACTCCAAGGTAGCTGAAATGAACATTTTAAAACTAATGGTTGTGCTTGGGCTTGCTACAGCTACTTCCTTACTTCTGTTTCTTAAGGAAAAGCTGAGAATCAGGTTATAGTTGCAGTGTGGGTCCAAAGATCATTTGGGAGATGACCAGTCAGATTTGAACAAGATTAACAAGTGATTTTTATTCTGTTAAGTATTCTTGCTGCTGCTGCTGCTAAGTCGCTTCAGCTGTGTCCGACTCTGTGCGACCCCATAGACGACAGCCTACCAGGCTCCGCCGTCCCTGGGATTCTCCAGGCAAGAACACTGGAGTGGGTTGCCATTTCCTTGGGTCAAATTGCAATTTTGAATTGTGTGGTTTTGATGACTTTAAAAATTCCTCAAAAACTACCAACTTGGAACCAGAAAGTTTAGGGTTTTTTTTTATTATAACTATTTTTGGGTATTTTTCTGTCTTTAAGTTTATTTATTTACGTATCTTATTTATTTGGCTGTGCTGAGTCTTCATTCTCTAGTTGTGGCAAGCTAGAGGGGGCTACCCTATTTGCTGTGTTCAGGCTTCCTGTTGTGGTGGCTTCTCTTGTTTCAGAGCACAGGCTCTAGGTGTGCAGGGAGAAAGTTCAGATTTCTTATTTGGGAATAAGAATTATAGCATATATCCTATTTTTGTGGGTTTTTTAAAAAGACTCAAACTGCACAATTTGGGGGGGATGTTAATCTTATTTAGGGTTTCTCTGGTGACTCAGGTGATAAAGAATCTTTCTGCAATGCAGGAGACCTGGATTCGATCCCTGGGTTGGGAAGATCCTCTGGAGACGGGAATGGCTATCCATTCCAGTGTTCCTGCCTAGAGAATTTCATGGGCAGAGGAGCCTGGCAGGCTATAGTCCATGGGGTTGCATAGAGTCGGATACAGCTAAGCAACTAACACTTTCACTTTTCACTAATCTTATTTATTTACTTTTTCTCTCTTTTTAATTCAAGTATAGTTCATTTACAATGCTGTGTTCTACTTCAGGTATACAGTAAAGTGATTCAGATATATCTCTATCTGAAAAATATATATATACACAACATACATATATATTCTTTTTCAGATTCTTTTCCTTTATGGGTTTTTACAAAATATTGACTATAGTTCCCAATGCACATTATTTTTTTACAATAGGATTGTAATGGAAAAGAACCTCTGCAACTTACTGAAAAACAATACAGATGAGGCACAAAGACATGAACAGTAGCCTCCAGATTGTGGGTATAGGCAAATCCATCTCTTCTCCATAGCTGGTCTTCACTGTTGGCCCAGGAGAGATGGCAATGATAAATGTGGCCAATGCAGATCAAGGGCAGCAGTTTAGGTACAATTAGAGGATGGTTTTAAGAAACCTTTGCCACCAAAGCAGTGTGACAAGGCGGTCATGAACCCCTAAATGGCCTGGTTTTTTTCTTATGACAGTCATTCACAGCCCAAGTTGTTCCTAAAAAAGAATTTTCTCTTGCCATGTAGCTTGCCATGTTTGATTGCTCCTCATACAAGCAAGTGAGATCAGATTTATCCACTGCTTTAAAATATAGATTTATTGCTTAATCTCTGAGTCCCTTAAGCACTTGGATATTTTCACATCTCTTTTAATATAGGACTTAGTTTCACACTTTAAAATGTATGCTCCTTCAATATTTAATCAGTTATAAAACCACTTATTGACCATTTTGCTGGTATAGCTAGTGAAATATTTGCTTGTTTCATCCAACTCTCATCCATATACTCAACATAATTTTTACAGAGTTGTAACCACAACATGGATCCACTATTGTGGATATTGTATTTTGTTCTTTCATTTGACATGAGAAACTTTTCTGTGTCTCTGCCTAATTTAGAAATGTAAACTTTCGATGACTGCCTGCTGTTTCATTGAAATGTGCTATATTTGAGTGTTTACTTATGAATATTTAGGTTATGGTCGATTTTTAAATTTTTAGGTAGTGTTTACATCATTGTAAACATCACATACATGATTTTTTATACCCAGCTGATATTATGTTTTTGAGAATCAAGATTCCCTTTAAAAAAAAAAAAAAGGGAGTGGTGTGGGAGATGCAATTTTAGTCATAATACCAGAGAGTTTTCACATGAGGAGAAGTGCATAAATGCATTTAATTCCTTGAAATGGATAATACATGTCAGAGAATTCCTTGATCAGAGAATGCCTTCTAATTAGTCTTAACTGGCAAGTAGTTTATCAAAGAATTTGTGTAAAGGTAGGAATAATGTAAGAATTTGTGTAAATGTAGAGGTAACCAATCATTTTACAAACAGTACCTGTAATAATAATTTGGAAGACAAAGGACTCCAAGTAAAGCCAATTTTACTAATAAATTTTATAAAATTGTATTATCTTTTAGTAGCAGATAGCACCAAAAGTTGGTCATTGTGGAAGAAAGGAAATGGTCACCAAGTTGCAAAGAGATGAAACAGTTGTGAGAGGCATCCAATACTTTGTTAAATTCTAAATATCTGCCAGTAGAGTGCAAATAGCCAAGACCCAGAAATGACTGTTGGAACAGCCTGGCAAATGAGAGGTTTATTCACAACCCAGTAACTGAACTTAAATTGCACTGAGCTGTTTTTGGAGGTGGGCTCAAACTTCCTCTCACGTATTTTCTGAGTGCCTGCAAAGAAGAGTGCAATTTCCAGGAAGGAGCTTGCACATGGGAGAGAGATGGAGTTTGAATCCTGACTGCTACTTTCTAGACACGAGAGACCTTAGACAAAGTCACCTGATCCTCCCAAGCCTTGGTTATCTTGTGATTTAAAGATCATAGGTTTATGAGGAGGACTCAGGGGAAAATAAATATACAGGGAGCCTGGGGGTCACATTGTAAGTACTCAGTAAGTGGAGCTAATATATTCTCTGAATGCTGAAGTTAGGTGCTTTTAGATACATAAAGATATATAACAATCTTGTCAAAGTGCATGCTTGTCAAGTGAATAGGCTGGACAACATGATGGCTGGTGCAGAGGGAGTAGAGAGCACCCGACAAGTTCAGCCACAAAGACTCAGTTCCCTCCTCTGTTTGGTGAGGAGGTAGAGACTAGATTCTATCTGGCAGCTCAGATGGTCTGTGCCAGCCATACTGTGCTGCTGCCGAGACCATCATGATTCCTTCCCAACTCAGACTAGCAGACTTGCAGAACCATCTATCAAAATGAGAATGGCTTACACCCTTTAACCCAGCAATACCGCTTCTGAGAATTTATCCTAACCTAAAGATGTGCAAGTGTGTGTGCACAATGAAATATAGGAAAGGATATTGTTGCAGCATTATTAGTACTAGCAAAAAAAAAAAATAGACCCAACCTAAATTCTCAGAATTGGAGAGCTAGTTAAATACATCATGATCCATCCTTACAAAGAATTTTTTTGTCCCTCCATATGTGGGATCTTTGTTCCCTGACCAGGGATCAGATCCATGTCCCCTGTATTGGAAAGGCAGAGTCTGAACCACTGGACTACCAGGAAAGTCCCAAGGCAGATAATTTCTGATCTGATAAAGAACAACCTGTAGGACGTATCACTGAATAGGAAGAAAGCAGGCAGACCAATATTAAATGCATGTTGCCATCTAGGTAAAATGTATGTGTATATAAATGTATGGACTTACCTGTAGCTCAAACAGTAAAGAACCTCCCTACAATGCAGGAGACCAGGGTTCGATCCCTGGGTTGGGAAGTTCCTCTGGAGAAGAGAATGGCAATCCACTCCAGTATTCTTGCCTGGAGAATTCCATAGGCAGAGAAGGCTGGCGGGTTACAGTCGTGGGGTCGCAAAGAGTCGGACACGACTGAGCGACTAACACACATGTCAAATATATACATATGGGCTTCCCTGGTGGCTCAGCAGTGAAGAACGTGCCTGCCAATGGAGGAGTCATAGGTTCGATCCCTGGGTGGGGAAGATAACCTGGAGGACGGTGTGACGACCCACTCTGGTGTTCTTGCCGGGAAAATCCCATGGAACAGAAAGGACCTGGGGGGCTACAGTCCGTGGTGTTGTGAAAGAATCGGGCACAACTTAGTGACTAAAAAACAGCACCACCACAGTGGGCCAGGTGTCAGCACAGGATATTAGGGCTAAAAAGAACCACAGACAACACTTAATCATTTCACAGAGGAAGGACCTCCAGGGCAATTTAAGTTCAGTGAACTGGGCCAGTGTGGACAGCTTCTGACTCTTTGGTCTCCAGTGACAGATGAAGAGACTGCTGCATCCGCCTACAGAATTAGTTCCCTTGTGTAGGGTTACCTGTGGGCATGTTTTCTCTGTGAGGACCATAAAGGCAGACTCCTGAGTTCACACCTTGGTGTAGTCTTTTCCTGTGACTTGCTTTTAACCAAGAGAACACAGTTAACATGATGGGGATATCATTCCATGACTGTTACATGATTTAAGACCCCATCTTGCAAGCAGACTTGCTCTAGAGACGTGACTTGATGAGTAAGTGGCTGTGCTGAGAAGGTCCATTTGGCAAAAAATTATGTAGCCTCTGGGAGCTGAGTGGCCTCTAGCTAGAAGCCTGTAACCATAAGGAAATGAATTGTGTCAACCTGAGTGAGCTTGCAATTGAGTTCTTCCCCGGCAGGCCTCCAGATGAGAGCACAGCCTGTCCAACACCTTGACTGTAGTGTGTGAGGCTCTAAGCCAAGAACTTAGGACTCCTGACCCACAGAAAGTGAGGTAATAAATAGGCATTGGTTTAAGCCACTATGTTAACGGTAATTTTTAAACAGCATAGGAAAGTAATTTACAGCTCTCCTGTATCCCTGTTTCTAGTCCTTGTTTTCTTCACCCATTTTACCCTCCATGAACCCACTGCTTTTTTATCATTATCTTTCTGAGTCTTTGCTCCCCACCGCCCCACCGCCCCATACCTCCCTCCACCACCACATGTGGAATCTTAGTTCCTAGGCCAAGGATTGAACCCACGTCCCCTGCATTGGAAGGCGGGTTCTTAACCACTGGGCCACCAGGGAAGTCTCTTTTCAGTTTTCATTGTTGACATTTTTTTCTTTATTAAAAATTAGATTCCCCCATTTCCTCTCTCTTCCTCTTCTCCAATTAAATACCACCTCCTCACCCTCGGGTAACTCTAGTGTTTTCACTCATATTTCATTCCTTATACATTGCTGTGTATAAACATATACGTGCCTGTATGCTAAGTCATTTCAGTCATGTCCAATCTTCGTAGCCCACCAGGCTCCTCTGTCCGTGGAATTCTCCAGGAAAGAATCCTGGAACAGGTTGCCATTTCCTTCTCCAAGGGATCTTCCCGACCCAGGGATCAAGCCCTGACTTAGGTCTTCTGCATTAGCAAGCAAGTTCTTTACCACTAGTGCCACCTGGGAAGTCCATATTAATATATATAACTAGGTATTCTTCACCTTTGTTTACTTTACAAGAGGATCCTTTTGTTTATGTGTAGATATCATGGATACATAATTTTTATTGGTAAAGTATATCATCTATATAGCTTGTCTTATTACATCTTGGAAGAACCTTTAAGCCAATTGGTATAGATCTAACTTTAAAAACTGCATGATATTCTATGGCATGGATAATATGATATTGTGATATAATAAGAATATTTGGTTGTCATTCTTAGTTGGCACAGAGTTCATAAAATTCTTAATTTTCTGAGTGATTGGGGTGAGAGGGGTATCTTGTTATTCATAATAAGCCCCTTTCGACCTTACCTGAGTTTATGCTAATAAGGTAACTCTGAGGCTGGGAGCTGGTTGCCAAGGGAACCAACTAGGTGATTGATAGCTGGAACTTTCAGTCCCACCCCTCAGCCCTCACCCTGCTTCCAGAGAGAGAGGAAAAGGAGCTGGAGACTGAGTTAATCACCAATGCCCAATAATTTATTCACTCATGCCTTTGTAATGGAACCTCCATAAAAACCCAGAGGAGTTTAGAGAACTTCCATATCGCTGAATGCATTGAGGTGCTGGGAGAGTGGTACACCGGAGAGGGTATGGGAGCTCCAAGTCCCTTCCCCAGACCCGGCCCTGTGCGTGTCTTCCATTTGGCTGTTCCTAAGTTATATCCAGTGCTCTGCTGTGCTGTGGTTAGTCCCTCAGTCGTGTCCGATGCTTTGTGACCTCACGGGCTTGCAGCCCTAAAGGCTCCTTTGTCCATGGGGATTCTCCAGGCAAGAATACTTAGTCGTAAGTTAAGTGTTTCTCTGAGGTTTGTGAGCTGTTCTAGTAAATTAACAAGCTTGATGAGGGCATTGTGGGAACCCCAGATTTATATTTGGATGGTCGGAATTACAGGTGACAACCCAGGACAGGGGACTGGAGTCTGCAGTTGGGGACAATCTGATGGGACTGAGCCCATAACCTGGGAGCCTGCACTAACTTCCGGTGGTTAGTGTCAGAAGTGTTGTAAGTAGAGACACAGTTTTCCTCCGGAGAGCACCACAGGCTTTTCCTCCTTTCCGCACTGGTGGGTATTCAATTTGTTTCCAGTTTTCTAGTTTCACCCTACCAGCCACGCTGCAGTGGGCTTTCTGTGCATGCCTCCTTGCGTTCTTGTGCTTTTATTTCTATGGATGGAACCCTATGAGTGAAGTTGCTGAGTCAGAGATCTTTTTAAAATTTTAATAGAGGCTTTCAGACTGTTTCCCAAAAGCATGTAATAATTTACATTTCTGCCAACAATGCCTCTCCAAGCTCTCCCAGCCTGCACCCTCTGCCCCCAAGTCCTGCCAACATCGGGTATCACCCTGGATTTTTTGCCAGTTAATGAATGTGAAAGGATGCCTTATTGTGGCTTTTATTTACATCTCCTTGATTACTGGCGAGGTTGAACATATTTTCTTATGTTGTTGGTCATTTAGATTTGCTCTTCTGTGTCACTTATCCGTGTCCTGTCGCTATTTTTCTCTTGGTTGTGTTTTGCTTATCAATTTGTAAGGGTTATAGTTGTCATGCATTCCACATGTTTTCTCAGGCTATTTACTACTTATTGACTTTATTTCTATATCACTTCTATGTCTAATCGTATCATTTTCTGTAATATCACATTTAAAAATTTTTATAAAATCAGAAATGTGACTTTTTGGGCTTCTTGGTTTCTAGATTGATGTAAAAGGTCTCCCCTGCTGCTAAGTTGCACATGTATTTTCTTGGCCTTCCTTTTAATATTTTTAATTGCTTGATATTTTACATTTAAATTAAAACCAGATGGATTACAGATTGGGATATATGCTGTAAGGTAGGGAGCCTGCTTAATTTTCTTCCAGACAAATAGCCAATGATGCCAGCCCCATCTATTATCAAGTAAATCATTTTCCCCTGCTGAACTGAAATATCTCTTTTGTTGGATTTAATTGAAACCTGCTACCAACCACCTTACTCTGTTCCACTTATCTGTCTCATCATATGCTGATACCATACAGCTTTAATTACAGTAATTTCATATAGTATCTTTTATTATTCCAGTGAAGTCCTTTATCTACCCCATAGTGTTTCTTTTCACAATTTTTTTACTCTTCTCAATTGCATTATCCATTTCAAAATTAACCCTTTGGGAATTCTGATAGGACTGCTGTTACATTTATCTATCACTTTGCAAAGAATTGACATTTTATAATATTAGCTTTTCCTGTCTGAGAATGTATTTGTTTCATTTTGTTTAGATCCTATTTTATGTACTTTGAGAAGTTCTATAGGAGTCTGTGCCTCAGTTTTTTTATTCTTGGTCTCTTTTTGTGTGAATTTATATTGAGATATAACTTGCATACAATAAAATTCACACATTTTAAGTGTACAATTTACTGACTATTAGTGGATTTAAAGAGTTACGCCACCATCAGGCAATTTAATTTTAGAAAATTTCTATCACCCCCCAAAAATTCATGCCCATCTGTATTTACTCTCATTCCCACCCTCAACACTGGGCAGCCTCTAAACAAAATAGATACAAACAAATAAAATACTTTATATTTAGATTTGCCTTTTCTTAACTATTAGTCTTTTTTTTTTTTATGCTTAAGTGTTTTCCAGTGTTTTTCACTACTGTGAACACAATATTTTTTCTTATTTCTATTTCTAGCTGGCCGGCTACTAGCATAGGAAATAATATTTTACTTTTATTATGTTTGCCTTATAATTGGTTATCTTACCAATTTTCTTAGGCTTTCTAGGTATACAATCATAGTACATGTGTGAAGTCACATCAGTTGTGTCTGACTCTTTGTGACCCCATGGACTATAACTCTCCAAGCTCCACTGTCCATGAGATTCTCCAGGCAAGAATACTGGAGTGGGTTACCATTTCTTTCTCCAGGGGATCTTCCAACTCAGGGACTGAACCTGCATCTCTTGAGTCCTGTACATTGGCAGGCAGATTCTTTACCACTAGCACCACCTGGGTACCACATAGATTGTATGATTCTAGTTATACAATCATAGCATCAGTTCAGTTCAGTTCAGTCACTCACTCGTGTCCGACTCTTTGCGACCCCATGAATCGCAGCACGCCAGGCCTCCCTGTCCATCACCATCTCCCGGAGTTCACTCAGACTCACGTCCATCGAGTCAATGATGCCATCCAGCCATCTCATCCTCTGTCGTCCCCTTCTCCTCCTGCCCCCAATCCCTCCCAGCATCAGGGTCTTTTCCAGTGAGTCAACTCTTCACATGAGGTGGCCGAAGTATTGGAGTTTCAGCTTCAGCATCAGTCCTTCCAATGAACACCCAGGACTGATCTCCTTCAGAATGGACTGGTTGGATCTCCTTGCAGTCCAAGGGACTCTCAAGAGTCTTCTCCAACACCGCAGTTCAAAAGCATTAATTGTTTGGCGCTCAGCCTTCTTCACAGTCCAACTCTCACATCCATACATGACCACAGGAAAAACCATAGCCTTGACTAGACGGACCTTAGTCGGCAAAGTAATGTCTCTGCTTTATAGTTTACCTCTTTTTCCATGTTTATCTTGAGGATTTAATTATCTTATTTGCATTTTTTAGGAAACTGAAAGTCATTCAATAATTGTGGTCAGAGAAGGCATGCCTGCTTTTTTCCTGATTGTAATCTATGTGTGTGTTAGTCACTCAGTCATGTCAGACTCTTTTCAACTCTATGGATTGTAGACCACCAGGCTCCTCTGTCCATGGGATTCTCCAGGCAGCAATAATGAAGTGGGTT
>SJYX01023767.1:24984-41121 GCA_006410675.1 Oreotragus oreotragus
CTCAGTCGTGTCCGACTCTTTGCGACCCCATGAATCGCAGCACGCCAGGCCTCCCTGTCCATCACCATCTCCCGGAGTTCACTCAGACTCATGTCCATTGAGTCAATGATGCCATCCAGCCATCTCATCCTCTGTCGTCCCCTTCTCCTCCTGCCCCCAATCCCTCCCAGCATCAGGGTCTTTTCCAGTGAGTCAACTCTTCACATGAGGTGGCCGAAGTATTGGAGTTTCAGCTTCAGCATCAGTCCTTCCAATGAACACCCAGGACTGATCTCCTTCAGAATGGACTGGTTGGATCTCCTTGCAGTCCAAGGGACTCTCAAGAGTCTTCTCCAACACCGCAGTTCAAAAGCATTAATTGTTTGGCGCTCAGCCTTCTTCACAGTCCAACTCTCACATCCATACATGACCACAGGAAAAACCATAGCCTTGACTAGATGGACCTTAGTCGGCAAAGTAATGTCTCTGCTTTATAGTTTACCTCTTTTTCCATGTTTATCTTGAGGATTTAATTATCTTATTTGCATTTTTTAGGAAACTGAAAGTCATTCAATAATTGTGGTCAGAGAAGGCATGCCTGCTTTTTTCCTGATTGTAATCTATGTGTGTGTTAGTCACTCAGTCATGTCAGACTCTTTTCAACTCTATGAATTGTAGACCACCAGGCTCCTCTGTCCATGGGATTCTCCAGGCAGCAATAATGAAGTGGGTTTCCATCCCCTCCTCCAGGGGATCTTCCCAACTCAGGGATTGAACCCAGGTCTCCCACATTGCAGGCAGATTCTTTACCATCTGAGCCACGAGGGTAGTGTTCTTTAATTTTGGAACAATAGCTGAGGGGAGGGACGTGGGGAGCATGACCTTGGCTTAGGGATGGCTGGGGATGGAATGACCTAACTAGAGGAGCAATATTTAGACATCTTCCTTACCATTACCAGTTGGAGGATGTCCAATATATATTTGTACTCTCTTTTTAGTGTAGGTAAGAGCACCAGATGTAAATTTATAATTGGACTATATCACTTTAACCTCCAAAGAATGTCATTGCTAAGTTAAAATTTAATAGTATTTCCCCAGCCTTTTATTGATGTTTGTTCTGTATTAAAAATGGCCACTGGGAAAATATTTCTGCACCTTCTGCAAAACTGCAGTCAGATACATCTATGCTTAATTTCCTCAGAGTAATCCGATAAATTCCTTCTAGAATTAACTACATAGAGAACAGAACTGCTTTCTCTAAAACATTCTGACTGAAGCCTTCTTTTGACTGTTCCATTAGATAGAGAGGAGCAAGAAATTATTGGGGATTCAAAGTGCCTTTCCTGGTGGGTGAATCAGAGCTACCCTTTTATTCAATAATAAAAAGAGTTTTCACCTTCCCTCCCAAACCATTTCCCCAGTTACTTGAATTGCCAGGAAGCTTGGCTTTAAATATAATTCCTACTAAATTACATCCCTTCTTTTTCTGAGTTCCCTTTAGCAGTCCTCTTTTTTAGTGCGTTTTGTTGCTTTTAGGTTAACTTTGCTGAGGTGTAATTTATATGCAATGGACACAACCATTTTTAACGTTCATTTAAGACATATTTATGTACCTGAGTAATCACTACTAAATTGAAATATGGAATATTTGTATTACCACCCAAAGTTTCCTTATACTACATATATATATATATATATATATACTTTTTTAGCCACACTGCCTGGCATGTGAGCTGTTAGTTCCGCACCAGGGACTGAACCCATGCTCCCTGCGTTGGAACCAAGGAGTCTAATCACTGGTCCGCCAGGCAAGTCCCCCCTTGTGCCTCTTTCTGTTCAATCCCCTTCCTCTCTCCTCCCCAACCAGTGTTGTGCTATCACTGCAGATCTGTGTTCCTCTACCATGGGAGTAGAGAAGGAAGTGGCAACCCACTCCAGTGTTCTTGTCTGGAGAATTCCATGGACAGAGGAGCCAAGCAGGGGGCAGTCCATGGGGTCACAAAGAGTCGGACATGACAGTGACTCACTCACACACTCACTCATTACCATGGGGGAGTTTGCCCCTTTAGGGGCCATATGGCAATGTCTGGAGACATTTTTAGTTATCACAACTGTGCGGGTACCACTGGCATTAGTGGGTACGGGCCAAGAGTACTGCTAAATATCCTACAAGGCACACGGTAGTCCCTACAACAAACAGTTAACCAGCCCAAAATTTCAGCTGTGCCAAGACTGAGAAACCCTACTAAATCTATAGATTGGGCACACAAATGATAGCCCACGGCTCAAATCCAGTCTCATTGCCTGTGTTCATACAGCCCATAAATTACAAGTGGTTTCTGTATGTACTCCAGTATGAGTACTGCTTTCACTAGGCATGATATTTTCAAGGTCCACCTGTGTTGTATCATGAATCACTATTTCTTCTCTTTTTATTGCTAAATAATGTCCCATTGCATGGATTTGTAAACATGATGTTGCTATAGACATTCTTGTGTGTAAGTTTTTGTGTGGACACATCTTTTCGTTTCTCTTGGGTATAAACTTAGAGTGGAGTTTCTGGGTTGTAGGGTGATTCTTTAACTTTCTGAAGAATCGCCAGATTGTTTTCTAAAGCAGTGCATCACTTTACATTTCTACTGCAGTGTATGAGGGTTCCAATTGCTCTCCACATCCTTGCCAACACTTCTTATCTGTCTTTTCTATTATAATCATTCTAGTTGGTATGAAGTGGTATTGCACTGTAGTTTTGGTTTGCATAGCCTGATGGCTAAATGAACATCTGTTCATGTGTTTATTAGCCATTCATGTATCTTCTTTGGAGAGATATTGATTCAGCTCCTTTCCCCCTTTTTAAATGGGGTTATGTCTTTTTATTACAGAGTTGTAGCAAATCTTTATATTCAGAATTTTCTTCCATTCTCTGGGAGTTAGTTTCTTTATTATTATTGTTAGTTTTATTTGGAATTAGTAGTATATTCACAATTTGTTTGTCCATTCACCACCAAGTAGACACTAGGGTTGTTTCCAGTTTGGGGCTATAATGAAAAAAGTTACTACAAGGATAAGTCTTTGTGTGCACATATCTTTATATCTCTTGGGCAACTACCTACAAGGTGGGCTTGCTGAGTACTATGTTAACTTTATAAGAAATTGCCAAAATATTTTCCAGAAGAGCTGCACCATTTTAAATTTCCATCAGCAATGTACAAGAGTTCCAGTTGTTTCATATCCATTTTAACCTTCGTACTTATTGGTCTTTATAGTGGGCAATGATATTTCATCGTGGACTTCCCTGATAGCTCAGCTGGTAAAGAATCTGCCTGCAATGCAGGAGACCCTAGTTCAATTCCTGGGTCAGAAAGATCCTCTGGAGAAGGGATAGGCTACCCACTCCAGTATTCTTGGGCTTCCTTGGTGGCTCAGCTGGAAAAGAATCCGCCTGCAATGTGGGAGACCTGGGTTCGATCCCTGTGTTGGGAAGATCCCCTGGAGAAGGGAAAGGCTACCCATTCCAGTATTCTGACCTGGAAAATTTCATGAATTGTATAGTCCATGGGTTGCAAAGAGTTGCAAATAATATAAAAACTTTCATATTANGAGACCTGGGTTCGATCCCTGTGTTGGGAAGATCCCCTGGAGAAGGGAAAGGCTACCCATTCCAGTATTCTGACCTGGAAAATTTCATGAATTGTATAGTCCATGGGTTGCAAAGAGTTGCAAATAATATAAAAACTTTCATATTATTGGTCTTTTTAATGGACAACGATATTTCATTATGGATTTAATTTGCATTTCCCTGATAATCAATGATGTTGACATCTTTTCATGTGCTTATCTGCCATCTGTACCTTCTTTGTGATGTGTCTTTTCAAATCTTTTGCTCATTTAAAAAAAAATTATTTATTTATTTGGCCACATCGGGTCTTAGTTGCAGCACATGGAATCTTTGTTGTGGGACACAGACTCTAGTTGGGGCACGTGTGCTCTGGAGCACAAGAGCAGTAGCTACCTCTGGCTTAGTTGCCACTGCTGGCAGGGAACCCAGGCACATGGCAGAAAACAGCAGGTAGAGCACAGTGACCGGAGTGTGGGCATAGGTGGTGAGAGGAGGCAGTTGGTGGCAGGAGTGTACCAACAGGTGGAGGGGCCTCAGATGCAGATGAGCAGGCCCCAGCTCCCAGAAAAGGTGATAGGCAACAAGAAGGATGAATGTGCCAACCTACTGGGAATGAGATAGTGGGCCCTTGACCAAGCCAGACTTGGGCACAGGGCATTGAGTACCTAATGTGGAATCTGGGGTTCTGACCTCCAGCAGCAGAAGAGGTGAAGCACACAGTCAGAGCTTGTCCCGAGCCAGGTGTCCTAACTGGGTGCCTTAGCATGTTCAGCTCCAGTCTTTAGTCCCCAGAGGTAGCCAGGGACTGGGAACCTAGGGAATCTGGCCAAGCCTTCTGGGAAGGAGGGGGGGAATAAATTGTGTTTATAAAGGTAATTGGGCATCTATCATCCGTTCCAATCCCTCCTCTTTGCTAGTAGGAGCAGGTGAGCAAGAAAAAGAGGAAATGCTGGCATTCAGAGTGAATTAGATGGGCAGACAACCAGACTTCCATTACTCCCATTTATTTGCTTTCAAAGATATAGACTTATTCACCCCTTTTGTCAGCAGTTACTCAGCAGGTGCTCCACAGCCCTGCAAGCACTGAAGGAAAAGCTCATTACCTTTTTTTGTTTAAGTGAATGAAGGTATCTCTACTTTTTCAGACTCAGCCACCAGGAAAAGCTTTTGAACCCCAAACAATCCATCACTCCCTCTCTCCAACTGTTCATTCAAGAAAGGCAGCAGCCAGATGGGCTGGGTTAGAGAGGGTGTTCAGCTTCTATTTTGCAGCCATTTGAAAAGATGCTGTCTTGTCTGGGGCCCAGGTGAAAAGAGTAAAAAAAGGGGGCCATTCACTATTGCCTGTGGAGGTGGCCCCCATCTGCTCACCTCCCTGAAGATGCTGCCCCTAATGCTGGCTTGGTCCCAGGGTGGGAGATGCGGTGTCTTTCACTGAGATGGGAGACACTGGGAGAGGAGCCAGGTGCCAGCTAGAGTGTGATGAGTTTTAGATGCGATGAGTTTGAAGGGCCAGTGAGACATCTGAGCAGAGCAAACCCGTAAGCCACGAGATACTGTACTGATGAATGGTAGCTGAATAAATGTACAAGAGATGTTGACTTGCTCACAGATTGCCTGCCCTGGCACAGACTTCCTCCGGTACTACCGCCCCCTTGACCAGGACTATCATCGATTCCACAGCTAATTTTTTATTTTAAAATATATATAATCAAATAGTACAAAGAGATTGAGTCCTGATACAATCCTATTTCTCCAAGACTGTAGCAGTTAATAGTGTTTTATGCAAAAAACTCATTATGTGTGAGTTTATGTACATATATATGAATATTTATACATGAGATTTCATATATATATATGAAATTTCATTTATATGTAAATACACAAGTAAATAACATACCATGGTCCTGTTCTATAACCTACTTTTCTTCACTTAATGCTGGATCATAGACAACCTCCCCTGTCAGTGTTTAGAGATCTACACAGTCCTTTACAGTGGCTGCATAGCCTTCTGTTGTGTGAATATGCCATTATTTATTTAAATAGTCCTCATATTGACAGACCTTCAGCTTGTTCTTAAAATATTTGCTATTATAAAAACAATGCAACAAAATGCCCACATAATACATTTTTGTGTGATGGTCCAATTATTTTCTTAGAAGAAGTTTTTGGATGTGGAATGCACATTTCAAGTTTTCATATAGATGTTCAGATTTCCTTCTGGTAAAATTGTACCAATTTGAACTGCTGTCTGAGTGCATGCTTTTCTCATTTGTTCTGGGCATTATTCTCTCTTATTTGTGCCATTATAGTAGGTGAAAAATGTGATTTCATTGTTTTAATTAACATTTCTGTGATTAGTAATAAAAATGAGCATCATCTGCTTTTTAGCTGTCTGTATTGCCCCCACTCCTGTAGGTTACCTATTCATATCCTTTGCCTGTTTTTTTATACTGGAACACTTGTCTTTCTCTTAAGATTTATAACTGCTCTTATGTATTATAGGTATCCTTAGTTATATGTTGCAAACATGGCATAACCAGTTTTTATTTGTCTTTATCATGATATCTTTTGCTGCAACACAGTTTTTTTTTTAAATTATTTTAGTCATATCCATATCAATCTTATGTTTTATAGTCTCTGCCTTTGAATTATGCTAAGAAAAGCTTAACCTATCAAAAAATTTATAGAAGTATCTTTCTATATTTCTTCTATTTTATACTTTTATTTTTTATGTAAAATGCAAATATAATGATGTCACTTCCTTGCTTGCCATATCAGCAAGCCTTCCTGCTGCCCTCAGCATCTAGTCCACCCTCTTGGCATAGCCCACCAGATGGTGGATGATCTGGGCTTTGCCTCTTCTTCATCCTCATACATCACATATATAAACCATCCCAAATGCACCTCTCTGCTGCTGTTTGAAATATGCATGCTTGTCTTCTCCCCCACCTTGCTGGTGAACTCCTAATTATCAAGACTCCCCTCAAGGGCACGTCCTCTGAGAAGCAGTCCTTTATCCCAGTCAGTGTTAAGTGCTTCCTGCCCCTCCCGACACTGACACAGCTATCCTCTTAACTCATATTGAAATTATCCATTTATGAATTTCTTTTCACTACAGACTTGTGAGCCCTGGGACTGGGGGGGTGGGGTTCAGCATCTGGCACTTTAATACAGTACAATTTAGCAGGTGCTAAGCCTGCCCCCTGTAATGTGATTTGCATCTTAGCAAGCTCAGTGCACCAACAGTGTGAAGGCTGGGGGACCAATTAGAATTATCCTGGTAACAGTGCTTTCTTATCCAGGTAGCTGACAAGGGCCTGGACTCAGGGGGTGGGTTTGGAGAAAAGAGGATAAAAAACAGACTTAGTGGGTAGAATAGACACTGTTTGAGTAGAGTGTTTTGTTTGCCGTGTCTTCTAAAAGTTCAACACACAAGTGAATAAAACCGTTAGCCCATTAGAATAGCCCACACCTTTTGATTCTAGTATTTTTCGGTGTATATTTACCCCTACCCCAATTCCTTTCCATGAAGCTGTGTCACCGAGGTTAATCATCCCCTCCGATCTGTCTAGGGAGGTAGCCTATCACCTCCCAGGACAAGTATGACATTGTTTTAATTAAATGCCCTGTGTTAAGAGCCTTCACAGCCCCGACACATAGTACTATTGTCACCAAGTCACGTCCGACCCTTTGCAACCCCGTGGACTGCTGCGTGCCAGGCCTCCCTGTCCCTCACCATCTCCCGGAATTCGCCCAAGTTCATGTCCATTGAATCGGTGATTCCATCCAACCATCTCATCCTCTGTCACCCTCTTCTCCTTCTGCCTTCAATCCTTGCCAGCATCAGCACTCAGTAAATATAAACTCACACTCTGGGCTCCTCCACCTCCTTACCTTGGGTGGTTGGGTCAGTGGCCATCTTCTGACTGATCTAAGAGATTCCTGGAGAGAGAGGCGTGAATCACTGTTTATTAGTGTGTTTCCACAAAGTACAGGCGTGTCCTGACAGCTGGGCTCCATCTGTCCTCAGCTCTCTGCTTGCTGTCTGCCCAGCCTGCCATTCTTACTGTCGTCCCCACTCTATTTCCTTTTCCTCCAGAGACCCAGCATTTGGTCCTTTCGAGCTCTGCTCCTTCCTTTTCTATTCTGTGAGCATCCTGTAATTAACCTACTGCATCCTCAGGCCAAAGTCACCACCACTGTCACTGTTCTCCTAGCCTCCCTTTAGCCTGTTTCAGGTAAGAAGCAGGAAGATCAGCCCCTACATCATGGTTCTATCCCCCAACTTATGTGGCATCCTTCTCTGAAGGCTCCAGGGCCCCCCAGGCCCCCCAGGTCTCATTCAGAAGCCAGAGCCTCTTGCTCTACACTCTGTGACTTCGCACCCTGGCTCTCCAAGCTGCTTCCTCATCCCCACCTACCCTCTTGGCCCCGAGGCAGTTCCCCAAGTGCCATTCCCAGCCCATCCTTGCTTACTTCTGCCTCTTGTCATTTTTTTCATCCCAAAGAATGCCTGCTTTGTTCTTCTGCCCCCAGGCTTGCACCAAACACCCTCACAACCATCATGGAACTCTCTTTTGAGACCCTTCCTTGCCATCGCTAGCAGCTGGTTCCTGTAGCTAACACTTCATACTTGTAAAATGCTTTCCCACCACTATCTCCTATGACCAATCCTCCTGCTTTCCTTCAACTGACATTTAATGAGCCCGCTCTGCATCCCAAGCCTTGGGAAAGATAAAATAAGGTATAGGCTTTGCTTTCAAGGCACTCCAGTCTAGTCTGTTTGAATTCCATAAAATGGGGATGATAATGTTTAATGACCAGTTTCCTCTGCCATAAAATGGGGATGATAATGTTTAATGACCTCATAGGGTTTTTGTAAGATTTATATGAAATTGTGTGTGAGCCTGACACAAAAAGAGCTTTATAGTGCTGGTGTGTGGGTGGTGCTGATGGCCACTTTGCAGCTGGGAAGAGGGGCTTGGAGCAGTGAAGGATATGCCCACAGTCACACAGCTAGAGGGACAAACCCAAGTTTGGTTGTGGCACTGCTCTACCCATTCCCCCCTCCATCTCTTCTTCATACCCTCCCGGCCTCGTTTGTGTCCCACTCACTCTCAGCTGCTGGTCCCTTAAACAGGTCTCTGAAATGAGGACACAATCAGGTTAATGGGATCACTGTGCCCATCGAGGGGAAGTTGGTCATGTTCACCCCCTAAGTATGCCCACTTGGCCCAACACTCCTAGTGCACGGTGCTTCCCGCAAGTGCCCAGCTGTTTCACCCATGTGAGCTAGTCTCCAGCAGTTGGTAAGCTTGCAGTGGCTCACTCACCCTACTGTGCCCACCTCTGCAAAGTTGGGTTCCATTAGTCACTCATGTCCACAAACACTGATGAGATTTTCTTCTCAGGCTCCAGGCATTCTGGATTGGGGTAGAAATATCCATTTGCCTCATGATGGTGATGAGTTGGGTCCGTGAGAAGGCAGCTGGAAGAAGCAGGCACGGGAGGGGTGAGCTCATTGATTGCGCGGAAGCACCAGTGGTGTAATTCAGCAGCTGATAAAAGCATCGCATTTGGGAGAGAGAGGGCTGGAAGCACATTTTAAGCTCAAGATGGAATATCTGACTCCTCTTTAAAGGAGTCAGAGAAAAGAAGTGTACGTCCTTCTGAATCTATTTAAGAGTCAAAATAAAGGAGGAGATTGGTTTGTCCTAAAGCCTGGTCATTTTAGGCTTTAGGTGGCAGAAGGTGGCAGGTTGATGGCAAGACTTCCTAAAAAGAGGAACTTTTTCACCTTATGTCAATTTTTTTTTCAAACAATACAGAAGGATATTGTTTTAAGTTATCATATTTTTTCATTATAAAATTAACATGATATTATATAGAAAATTTGAAAAATTAGAAGGGGAAAATCACTGATAATCCCATAACAAGCCTTGTTTATTTTCATCTGGTCTATTTTTTGCATGTATGCTTTCACCCAGTTTTAATAATGCTTGATATATCATTTTTGTGTACTAGCATGCAATTCAGTTTTTTTTTTTTAATTTTTAAATATTTTGTGAGATACATCCAGAAGAGCACAGAAAATACATGGACAGTTTAAAGAATAATTTTAATTGTCTTAGTTCCCACCCTAATAAAAGACTAGAGTCTTTATAGCTCTCAAGAAAGCTTGTGGTTGTCCGCACACATAGCCCCTTCTCCAGGAGTTCTTCCCCACCCAGGGATAGAACTGGCATCTCTTGCATCTCCTGCACTGGCAGGTGGACTCTTCATTGCTAGCGCCACCTGGGAAGGATTCCACTACTATATGCCTATCAATCATCTCTGCCTGGTTTTGGATGTTAAGTGACCTTACTTTATGTGTCTTGCTTCTTTCCTTTTCTTCAGTTATATTGTTTTCAAGACATTGTACGTGGCTGTGGTTTGTTCATACTCATTTTCAGTTTAAAAGAGAAAAGAGCATTTTTATTTTCCTGCTCTATTTCTTTGCAAATCCAGACTTTATCGGGTAGCCCAGGTCTGTGATGCTTTTACAGTTGGAAAAACGCATTCCTTTCCTCTGTTTGGCTTTCCCGTCCGCCACCTGAGAATCTTGGTCGCAGGGTGAAACGCACTGCCCCCTTCTTCTGGCCACAGACCTGGCCCTCCCTGCCATTTGGCTGGCGTTCTAGGCAGCAGCCACTCGGTGGGCCGCTGGACACCCTTAAGCTGCAGCTGCTGTCCTTCCACGGGAGCTGATGGAATTATTTCTGGGGGCTGGAGACAGCTGGCGAGAGCATGGACAGCGCAGCAGGGCTGAGGAATCTGCCGGAGAGGGGCGACCAGAGCCGGGAAGGTGGCAGTGGCGGTGGTGACTCCACTGGCCGCGAAGAACCAGGCGTCCTCTGGCTAAAGCCTCGATCAGGAGGCAGGAAGCCATGTCTCCAGTGTGTGCGCCCCTTCCTCTGCCCTTCTTCCGGGGCCCTGGAGCAGCTGGGCTCATGGAAGGGAGATTTTACATATACTTACTGGTGTTTGCTGGTGTGCAGCCTCCCAGGATCTCACATGAGCCGCCTGACCTCAGTGAGTCAGTGGGTGACTGACTGGTCATGCCAGGCCAGGATGCCCACAGCAGGCACACGGAGAAGCCCGTCCTGGATCAGCAGTACACACACACACGCGCACTCGGCTTTGCCTTCTAACAACTGCTCGATTCTTGTAGCTAATCTCGTTGAACAAATGGCCTACAGCTCCGTTTCTTACCACCCTCTCATGGCTAATCCTTGGAATTTTGCTTTTGCCCTCTTACACGCTCATGGTGCTTGATCAGTAAGCCCACCCCTCAGGGCCAGGCTGGGCTGATGAACCTATGGGATTAAAAGCACTTACTTGATCTTAGCTTCTTAAGGACTCACCCCTGTTGGATTCACATATGTCTTCCCAGAAGCCAGGCCCGCCCCTTGGGCTCCACTCAGGGCACGTTCCTGGTCTAAGCTGGTAATTCACACTTTCTCAGGAGCATGCCCTTCCTCAGTCACCACATTCACATCTGTCACTTGACAGACTGCTTACTGAAGAGGCTGCCCTGGTGCTGAGCCCTCACCTGTAGTCTTGCCCTGTCCTGCCCTACCTGTCCCGTGCTACGTTCTCTACCACATGGTGACCACGTTGGTGGCAGTTTTCCAGATGCAGATGTTTCATGGTCCCCAGTTAGAAACATCCTGGGCCAGCTGGCACCTGCCACCCAGAACCTAGATCCTGCTCAGCCCTTGGGTTATAGAGCCCCTGGGGTGTTAGCAACTTCCTGCCTGGCCAGTTTGATGCAGAAATAGTGTGTTGCTACTGGATGAAGGATCCACTGTGTCTTGGCGGGAGGGATGAGGGTAACATCGGCCACGACCACTCTAGCCTCTGCCCTCCCTGTGCTACCCCTCAGCCTCACTAGCTCTTCTTCCTGTCCAGGCCTGGAGGACCCAGCCTCCAGGTCCCCACTAGCCTTTGATGAGCCCCAGATGAGAGATGGAGGACCTGCCCTTTTACCTTTCCCAGTTCTTCTCCCCGTAGTTGGCTTCTACTTCCAGAATCCCACAAAATATTTCGCACAAAGCTCTGAGGTGCACACCAGCCCTTCTGAACACTGATACTGGCCTAGGTTGGAGAGGAATCCAGGAGAAGCCCCAGATTTCTGGATGGGTGATAGGGACAGTGCAGTTGGTTTTGAACTGATTGATGCTGCCTTGGGACAACTCAGCGGAATGGTCCAGTGGGCCTTTGGATGATGTCAAAATGCCCCATGTGTGCATGCTCAGTCACTTCAGTCATGTCCAACTCTTTGTGACCCCATGGACTGGAGCTTGCCAGGCTCCTCTGTCCATGGAATTTTCTAGGCAGGAATACTTAAGTGGGTTGCCATACCCTCTGGGAATCTTCCTGACCCAGGGATCGGACCCACTTCTCCTGAATCTCCTGCATTGCAGGCAGATTCTCTACCCACTGAGCCACCTGGGAAGCCCTAAAATGCCTCACTCCCTCGTTATTAGCACAGTGGAGGTTCTCCGATTTCTTCTTCAAGCAGAGAACTAGGTGGTAAAGAAAGCAGTCAGGAGTAGGTGAAGCGTGACTGCGGGATATGGGGAGAGGAACATCTGTGATCTTGTCCTTTCTTTGTTACTTGTCACTTAATTGTTATTAGTCATTAGTTCATACAAATCCACTAGAGAAGTAGTTACCTCTGAGGAGGGGGTTGTGAGCTAGGATGAAGGAGGTACCAGGATGAATGGTAATGACGATGCTGAGTACTCTGGTGTTTTTGTCATTATTATTTATATTAATACCTTACATGTAGGTTATAAAATTGTTTAAAATCTACTCAAGAGTTTATAAAGCCAGTTAAGAATTAGTTATAAAATTACACTGCACTTTAATATTAGTTAAGAATTGTTTAGTGCTTTACTACATAGAAAGCAATTTACTTTTTAAAAAAATCGAATTTATTAATGTAAACACTTAGCTGTTTCCCACTCACCTCAAACTTCCCTTTTTGGTTTTTGTGCTGTGTTGTACCTTTAATTTGTTCTCATCTTTCAACGCCAAGAGAATCCCCTTTCAGAATCATCCCAGGATGCACTAAGCACAAACACCCCTCCAGGGATGGCTCTCTCATTAGTCTGTTTCTCTTCCCCATGTGCTGATCAGAAGAAANAGGTGCACACCAGCCCTTCTGAACACTGATACTGGCCTAGGTTGGAGAGGAATCCAGGAGAAGCCCCAGATTTCTGGATGGGTGATAGGGACAGTGCAGTTGGTTTTGAACTGATTGATGCTGCCTTGGGACAACTCAGCGGAATGGTCCAGTGGGCCTTTGGATGATGTCAAAATGCCCCATGTGTGCATGCTCAGTCACTTCAGTCATGTCCAACTCTTTGTGACCCCATGGACTGGAGCTTGCCAGGCTCCTCTGTCCATGGAATTTTCTAGGCAGGAATACTTAAGTGGGTTGCCATACCCTCTGGGAATCTTCCTGACCCAGGGATCGGACCCACTTCTCCTGAATCTCCTGCATTGCAGGCAGATTCTCTACCCACTGAGCCACCTGGGAAGCCCTAAAATGCCTCACTCCCTCATTATTAGCACAGTGGAGGTTCTCCGATTTCTTCTTCAAGCAGAGAACTAGGTGGTAAAGAAAGCAGTCAGGAGTAGGTGAAGCGTGACTGCGGGATATGGGGAGAGGAACATCTGTGATCTTGTCCTTTCTTTGTTACTTGTCACTTAATTGTTATTAGTCATTAGTTCATACAAATCCACTAGAGAAGTAGTTACCTCTGAGGAGGGGGTTGTGAGCTAGGATGAAGGAGGTACCAGGATGAATGGTAATGACGATGCTGAGTTCACTGGTGTTTTTGTCATTATTATTTATATTAATACCTTACATGTAGGTTATAAAATTGTTTAAAATCTACTCAAGAGTTTATAAAGCCAGTTAAGAATTAGTTATAAAATTACACTGCACTTTAATATTAGTTAAGAATTGTTTAGTGCTTTACTACATAGAAAGCAATTTACTTTTTAAAAAAATCGAATTTATTAATGTAAACACTTAGCTGTTTCCCACTCACCTCAAACTTCCCTTTTTGGTTTTTGTGCTGTGTTGTACCTTTAATTTGTTCTCATCTTTCAACGCCAAGAGAATCCCCTTTCAGAATCATCCCAGGATGCACTAAGCACAAACACCCCTCCAGGGATGGCTCTCTCATTAGTCTGTTTCTCTTCCCCATGTGCTGATCAGAAGAAAAATAGCTGCATGGTTTTCTTTTCTTTCCCAAACCCCTGACTTATATTACCTTTTGATCCTATAACAAATGTTATCAGCTTGGAGCAAGGGACCAGCCATTGCTGTTCAGCATGTCCCCCGTGACCTGAATGGCTTCACCACACTTCCAGCTTCCACCCCCAGGCTGCTCCTGCTGCTGCTGTTGCTAAGTCGCTTCAGTCGTGTCCGACTCTGTGCGACCCCATAGATGGCAGCCCACCAGGCTCCCCTGTCCCTGGGATTCTCCAGGCAAGAACACTGGAGTGGGTTGCCATTTCCTTCTCCAATGCATGAAAGTGAAAAGTGAAAGTGCAGTCGCTCAGTCGTGTCTGACTCCTAGCGACCCCATGGACTGCAGCCCACCAGCCTCCTCCGTCCATGGGATTTTCCAGGCAAGAGTACTGGAGTGAGGTGCCATTGCCTAAATGCACAGGACCTTCATGTTACAGGGCAGTTGTGTAGCCCTTGTATATTACTGGCTATCACAGTGACCAATTGTCTCTAAAGATCTCATGATTTCCTGTGGATTCTGCCCAAAGAGGAAATGTGAGTCTTCAACCGATGCCTGTTAAGAGGGAATATACATCTTAAACCAATACCTGTTGGGTTAGTTTCATGGTCTTCCTGTAAGAAGTATCCCTTTGTGGCGTGTCTTTTGGCTTGGATGTTTGTGCCGAGAGCCGGAGCCTCTCAGCTTCCGCCGGCTGAGCGGCTGGCAGGAGGCAGCTGTGCTGGACAGACTGCCGCTCTCCTCGTCTCACACCTCTCTGCAGGCTCGGGGAACTGTGGAAGGTGTTGACAGAAGCAGGCAATTCCAAACGCAGTGTTGGGGTTGGCATTTCCTTGGCAGGACTTACATTGTGCACCTTCTAGGAGTGTGGGGTGTGTGCATTTCATGAATGAGAAGCAGAGCTGCTGTAACCTTGACTGTCCACTCGGCAAAGTGCCCCTCCACCCCTCACCCAACCATGCATTTCTTTGCTGGAGCTGCTCAATGACAGTAAAAATTGCAGGAAGGTGGGCAGTGCAGGAAGTTTACTGTCATCCCGCAAGATGGTTGTGGGAGAGCAGATAGCAATAATTGTTACTATTTTAAACACAAAGAAGCTTTCTCAAGAAAGACTGGGCTCCCAGCTCACAGCATTTTCCCTCCCCACTGGGAAGTCCCTCTTTCCCCAGCCAGCACATCACCTTAACTCTGACCCACTACTGGTTCAAGAATATAAGGACCAGGAAACTGGGGAGATACGAGCTGTGTACACTTGGATAAGTCTTTGCATGTTGGAGATCCACCGTCTTTCTGGGGAAGGCATCATTGCTTCCCTGAATATACTGTAAGATTCTTAAGATCTCTGATATTTGTAGCAGAACACCACCCCTTTAGTCCTGGACTGATTCCCTTCGATTCAAGGTCCCTGTTGCTAAAGCACTGGAAGGAAAGTCAGGGTCTGCTTGAATCTGTGCAGCTCTAGAATTTCA
Organism: Oreotragus oreotragus; assembly: GCA_006410675.1. Lineage (NCBI taxonomy): Eukaryota > Metazoa > Chordata > Mammalia > Artiodactyla > Bovidae > Oreotragus > Oreotragus oreotragus. Next base: position 40,362 of record SJYX01023767.1, read on the forward strand.
TCCCTCTGAATTATTTTTTCTAATAGCATTTAACTATCTGGTGTTTTTCCCCATTTCTTCCTAAGAGGACAGACGTGTGATTTGAATGTTTTTGTTTGAATAGACAGAAGAGCTAGATGATCAGTGTTTGGTTAAACCAATGGGAATGTAGGATATAGCCAGAAGTCTTTAAAGGAGGTGTATTTATTTTAAGGCCTAGTTGTTACTTAATGATGATTTGACTATAATGTTGATTATTATCAAATGTGGTATCTTAGTCAGCTTGAGCTGCTATAATAAGAATACCAGAGACTGGGTGCCTTGAGCAACGGAAACTCCTTCCTCATAGCTCTGAAGGCTGAGAAGTCCAAGATCAGTGTCCCAGCCAGTTCAGTTCCTGGTGAGAGAGTTTCTTGCTTGTGGACAGTCTTCTCTCTGTGTCTTCATATGGTGGAAAGAGAGAGCTCTTGTGTTTCTTCTTATTAGGAAACTACAAGCTGTCATGACCTAAGTAGCTCCCAAAGACCCCAGCTCCAAATACCATCACGTTGGGATTAAGGCTTCAACATATGAATGTGGGAGAGGTGAGCCTAAACATTCAATCCATAGCGTGTAATAAGCCAGTGGGCTAGACTGGCTCTATATATACAGTTATGGGGCTTCCCAGGTTGGTGCTAATGGTAAAGAACCCACCTGCCAATGCAGAAGACATAAGAGGGTTCAGTCCCTGGGTCAGGAAGATCCCCTGGAGGAGCGTATGGCAACCTGGAGAATCCCATGG
>SJYX01023768.1:7744-76024 GCA_006410675.1 Oreotragus oreotragus
CACCTCCCACCCCACATCATCCCTTCGGATCATCCCCATGCACCAGCCCCAAGCATCCTGCATCCTGCATCGAACACAGACTGGCGTTTCGTTTCCTATATGATAGTATACATATTTCAATGCTATTCTCCCAAATCATCCCACCCTCTCCCTCTCCCTCAGAGTCCAAAAGTCCGCTCCACACATCTGAGTAACACCAATTTTGATAGGCAATCTAATATAACCTTCCAATGGATCCTTCATGAAATTCTCGCGCAGTATAATAACTTTAAATCTGACAATGATAAAAGCGATCCTTCAGTGGAATTTGCAAACACATTCATTTATATTCAACACAGCAACATTACAGAATTATATAAAGTGGCTTCTCATTTCTGAAGCTCTGAAAAAGGGCCAGCACATGAGAGATGATACCACACATGCAGTGACTTGAAGAAAGGAGGCCTGTAGTGGCCATGAGGTAAAAAGGAATCATTTAGCAAAGAAAATTTCTGATTTGTTAATTAAAACTATAATTCTTTCAAGTATCCAGTGTAACAGCCTTATGTTTTACAAAGACAATACCACCCTAAGAAATATTTCCAGATAAATAGATAACTCCTTTTATCTATCAAGCGCGCTTATAAAGCATCAAGACTAAAACCTCAATGAAAAGGTAGGCTGCAGATAGATGAGTAATTTATGAAACACAAAGAAGACTGTGTAATCTATAATTCTTTCAAGTATCCAGTGTAACAGCCTTATGTTTTACAAAGACAATACCACCCTAAGAAATATTTCCAGATAAATAGATAACTCCTTTTATCTATCAAGCGCGCTTATAAAGCATCAAGACTAAAACCTCAATGAAAAGGTAGGCTGCAGATAGATGAGTAATTTATGAAACACAAAGAAGACTGTGTAACATACGAAAGAAATTAAGAACTACCATATGATCTAGCTATCCTCCACTTCCCAGTATTTATCAAAAAAAATATGAAAACACTAATTCAAAAAATATACACATCCTTATGTTTACTGCACCATTATTTACAATACCCAAGATATGGAAGCAAACTCAAGTGTCAATCAATGGATGAATGGATAAAGATGGTATCTCTCTCTCTTTCACACACATACACACTAACACTATTCAGCCATAAAAAGATGAAATCTTGCTATTTGTGTCAACATGGATGGATCTTGAAGTTATTATGCTAAGAGAAATAAGTCAGAGGAAGAAACACACATACATATGATTTAACTCATATGTAGAATATAAAAAAAACTAAATAAATAAACAAACTGAACGAAACAACAACAGGCACATAGGTACAGAGAACAGAGCGGTGATTACCGAAGTCCTGAGGGGGCTAGGGCAGGAAGGCAAACATAAGGGGCATCAACTATATGAGGAGGGGAAACTAAACTTTTGGTGCTGAGCATGTTATAGTGTACAAAGAGTAGAAACAAAAGACTGTCCACATGAAACTTACATTATGTAAAATACCAATGTTGCCCAAATAAAATTCAATTAATGAAAAAAGAAACCAGATGTTTCACAAGATGCTATTTATATATTTATTTGCCTATCTACTGACAAAGATGAAAACAGAATACTGACCTCTTGGTGTTTTGAGATCCTGGCAAAATCACTATACCCATATATTGCTGGAAGATAAAATGGCAACGTATATCAGAAGATTTGAAAAGTGCAATCTCTGACTTAGTAATTTCACTTCTGCAAATGATCCTAAGGAAAGTAGCAAGTCAGTACATAAACATATACACAGCAACTTATAACGGGAGAAAAAACTGGAAGTATCATATATATTCAGAAACAGAAGACTAGGCAAATAAATTACAGTCTTTAATTGAATCTGTGAAATCCAACAGACATGACTGTGCATTCATAATTATTAAAGAACAAACTACACAAGGCACTGCTAAGTGAAAAAAAAAACAAAAAACTAAGGCCTGGTCTACATATCTCTGTAGCGGGTCACACACTGTTTATTAAATAATGTCTTCAGATCTGCAGCACCACCCTGAACTGCTAAGGGAGGCTGGGGACCCGCTTCTGTGCTGATTCTCTCCTAAGCCTTCTAAGGAGGGAACCAGCGAGCCAATCAGGTGTTTTTAAGATTTCTAAGTCCTGTAAAATTTAGGAACAAATAGGAAGGAAGTGGGAGATAAGTGGCACCAATTTGATACGGGTTGGGGCTTTTTTCAGCGGGAGTTTTATTTGGGGAGAAGTTGCATGTAAAAAAAAAAAAAAAAAAGATGTGGGAGCTGCCCTAGTATTTGAAGGATGTGAAGAAGAAACACCCGTATGTTAGAGGTGATGACCACGTTTCCCACACTTAACCCTTAAACACTCCAAGAAACTAACCACTTCAGGCTACTCTGACTTTCCCTTATTTTGATGGACGTGTTCCCTTGAACACAGTGCTGCTCTGCACCTGGATGGGCCCTGTGAGTCGCAGCAAGGGATGCGTGTCGGTGTAAGATTTATTCCACCTTTACCTCTTGCTGCTCGATGACTTGAACATTTAGGTTTGCATGACCTCAATTTTCTAATTCTTTTAAGAACATTCATCATTAACAATATAAGTATACCTGACAAAAAGTTATTGAAAGCCCACGTTACTACATAAATGCTCCCTGGATGTTCACTTGAGTTTCCCAGTGGTATTCAAATTTCAGGTTGTCTTTCCTCCTCACCCCAGAGCAACCCATGTGACAGGGATTTACCTGAAAGTTGGTTTCTCTGAGACACATTCCTAGGAAGTTCCAAACCGTGAATGACGACAACACCTGCAGGTATAGCATGATCAAGGGGATACAGGGAAGTGAAGGAAGCTGATACACAGAACCAAAGCAGGTTACCCTAACCCTGCAGCCCAGGCCTGCCGGAGACCCCTGGGAGAGACTGTCAGGTACTAAGTCGTCCTGGACTCAGATGCTTGTTCACCAACTCCCTTGCACTAATTGTGGCATTTCCACCTGCCCCTCGGGTCCAATAAGGTTAGCCAGAGAATGTACATGTGAGCCAATGACTGAGTACAGTCATCCTATTTCTTTGAAGACCATGAGGTATCAGCTACATAATAACAATGCCACACACTCCCCTTGAAGTTCCCTTCTTGGCTACCCCATCCCCATGGGAAGCCCTCAAACTGAAAAAGAAGTACTATAAGATAACACTAAGCTCATCTGCAGAGATGTGGATGGACCTAGATATTGTTATACAGAGTGAAGTATATCAGAAAGAGAAAAGACAAATATAATGTCACTTACATGTAGAATCTAGAAAAATGGTACAGATAAACTTATGTGCAAAGCAGAAATAGAGACACAGATGTAGAGAACAAACTTACAGATGCCAAGGGGGGACGGGAGGATGGGATGAATTGGGAAATTTCGGCATGTGTGGCAGAAGATCATACAAAACATTTTATTCTTTTTAATTTAAGTATAGTTGGTTTACAATGTGGATTCAACATATTTTGATTCAGAAGGCAACACAACACAGCAAGCAATTTTATAAATGCAGGGTGTGGTCGCTCAATAGAGGATCAAGTCTCACACATTGAATAAGAGTGAGTAAGGGGAACATGAGAGCATCCTGCCTTCTGTCTGTCCTTCCATGGTGGTGGTGGTTTAGTCACTAAGCCCTATCCAACTCTTGAAACCCTATGGACTGTAGCCTCTGTCCTCGGGATTTCCCAGGCAAGAATACTGCAGTGGGTTTCTATGTCCCTCTCCAGTTCATCCACAAGATAAGATCTAATCCAAATGCTTGGGGTTCTGAGGTCACAGGGAAAGGTCAGAACTCACAACCTTGGATCGTTGAATTTTATTTTACAAGACTCCCATCTGCGAGCTCTGCTGAGTCCTAAAAGTTCCATGAATGGATCTGTTTAGACTGCAAATTATCAGGGACAAAAATCACTTCACTACATCAATGGCAAGTTAAAATTTTCAGCATGTTACAAGACTGATGGCCAAGAGTCTCAGCACTGTTTATAATAGCCAGGACATGGAAACAACCTAGATGTCCATCAGAAGTGAATGGATCAGAAAGCTGTGGCACATATACACAATGGAGTATTACTCAGCCATTAAAAAGAATACATTTGAATCAGTTCTAATAAGATGGATGAAACTGGAACCGATTATACAGAGTGAAGTAAGCCAGAAAGAAAAACACCAATACAGTATACTAACACATATATATGGAATTTAGAAAGATGGTAATGAGGACCCTGTATGCAAGACAGCAAAAGAGACACAGAGGTGTAGAGCGGACTTTTGGACTCTTTGGGAGATGGAGAGGGAGAGGGTGGGATGATTTGGGAGAATAGCATTGAAATATGTATACTATCATGTAAGAAATAAATCACCAGTCTATGTTCAATGCAGGATGCAGGATGCTTGGGGCTGGTGCATGGGGATGATCCAGAGGGATGATGTGGGGTGGGAGGGGGGTTCATGTTTGGGAGTTCATGTACACCCATGGCAGATTCATATCAATGTATGCCAAATCCAAAACAGTACTGTAAAAAAAAAAAAAAAAAAAAAAAAAAAAAAATTGGGGGGGCAGGTAGAAAATAAAACCCATACTCTGCAGTATTGATACTATGAAATAGTTAGGCTATTGTAAACCTGCAGTGTTTGACATTTTGCCGTATTTTCTCCAAACATTAAAAAAATGAGAAAAAACTGCATGCTATTGCCTTAAGTCATCAATACAACATCTGTTTAATGTTTGTCTCATAAAGCTGAATTAACTATGATTTTTTCATTTTTAAAATAAAAGCTGGCTGCTACATGTTTCAGTATTAATTTCATTGACACAAAATATTTGTCACATCACTGGCCACTTGTTAACCACATGTTTTGCTCTTCGTTAATTCTCCCATCAAAGATGTGTCTGTTCTGCCTAATTTGCATGATTATTGAGCATCTCAACTTTCTTCTGAGTACTTTCGTAAAGGTTATATCAAGATGACAGGCCAAAAATATTTTGAAATGGTAAGGAGAAGAGGAAGAAATGAATACAATGGCCGTTAGTTCCATCAACTTCAAATGCGTCTCTAAAAACAGAGGCCTCTCCCTCCTCACCCCACCACACCATTCTGGCTTTGGTTGCTCTGTTTCCCATCTATGTGGAAGGCTAGTTGGCTAACAGGTCGAGTAAGAATTAAAATCCAGGGACTTCTCCGGTGGTCCAGTGGTGAACACTTCACCTTCCAATGCAGGAGGCGTGGGTTCACTTCCTACTCAAAAAGCTAAGATTCAACATGCCTTGCAGCCAAAAAAAAAAAAAAAAAAGAGAGAGAGAGAAAACAGAAGCAACATTGTAACAAATTCAATAAGGGCTTTAAAAATGGTCCACCTGAAAAAAAGAAAAGAATTAAAATCTACGCAACATGGAAGACTACTCAAAGAAAATTGTCAAGTATGCCTTACCTTTTCCATTCCCTTAGGCGTGTATCAAAAATGGGTGACAAGTGGCCAATTAAAAGCCATTATTAGTTTTTGAGTACTCATAAATAAAAATCATGTCTAGACTATAATGGAAAAAATCTGCATTATTCCAACATGATTTATACAGTAGAAATACTAAGGATTTTGCTCTGAGTGTTCCCGAAAATTGCTATCTTTGTGATTAAGTTATGCCAATATACTTACAATAGGCGTGTAATTACAGATAATCACTATTACAATATTCATAGGTCAGGCATGTTCCCAGGTTCTGAAATCAACCATTTTTAAACTATAGAATATTAATTTCAGAAAGCTATTCTCCTCCCCTGAAATTATACTTTACTCTTAGGACAGTGAGTATCAAGAGCCAAGTTTTGACCAAAATACTTTTTGCCCGCCTCACACCTGACTGGAAATTTTTGGCCCCTGAGTTGCAAGGTTCTAATGAATGGACGAATCTTGATGTCCCTTTGGATGGTTACTATGTAACCCTCAACTCTGGGGTTACCAAATCTGTGCTATTTATTATCAACAGGCACCATACTAGTATACACAAATGCAGATTTTTTCTCTCAATTGTACATCTGAAATGACCAAACGTGTTATGAAGAGGGGACCTGGGTCCCAGAGACAAAGCACCGATTAATTCTCTGTAAGTTGCAAATGGAAGATCCCAGGGCCCCTGTGGCCACACAGGGATCTTCACTTTCTCCAATCCCATCTGCTGCTTTATTTTTTCACCACCACATTGTAACACCCATGCAGAACCCCCAACACATTAAACGAGTGACCACACTGCAAGCAAAGTGACTCGTTTTAAATCAAACAGCTACGGAATAAAAATCCACAGAGTGAAAATGCCTCTGGTCCACACACAACCATTTGCTAACTGCTGTGTCTGTCATTCAACAGACTGCCGTATTCTTCTGTGACCTTGTACAGCGTATTCAGTGCCAAGGCATTCCCAAGGATATTTTTATGTAGACGCATGTATCCCTCTAGTCAATGGACTTCCCTGGCAGCTCAGATGGTAAAGCGTCTGCCTACAATGCAGGGGACCCAGGTTCAATACAATCCCTGGGCTGGGAAGATCTCCTGGAGAAGGAAACGGCAACCCACTCCAATATTCTTGCCTGCAAAATCCCATGGATGGAGGAGCCTGGTAGGCTACAATCCATGGGGTCGCAAAGAGTCGGACACAACCGAGCGATTTCACTTTCTTTTCTTTCTTTCTTTATCTCTCTAGTAAAGTGCTTTATGTGTGTTTTGTGGGAATGGAGGTTGGAAAACTCCTTGTCAGTCATCCGTCCTGGTCTTCCAGTCCAGATGCATTCTTCTAACTCTGCATCCACTCTCTGCTCCAGCAGCTCACAACTGCCCCAGTTGAATCATTCAGCTAAAACATAAATGGAATTAACAAATGGCTGAAGTTACCTATGAGGCAGGCACATGGAAATTTGTCCAATACAATAAGCATTGAAAAAAATAAAAGTGAATATTTTCACAGTGGCTCAGAGGTTAAAGCATCTGCCTGGAATGCTGGAGACCTGGGTTCGATTCCTGGGTCAGGAAGATCCCCTGGAGAAGGAAATGGCAACCCACTCCAGTACTCTTGAGTGAATCCCATGGAGGGAGGAGCCTGGTGGGCTACAGTCCATGGGGTCGCAAAGAGTCGGACATGACTGAGCGACTTCACTTCACTTTAGGTTAGTATTTTACAGTACTCTCCATGTACTTTTCTTTAAAAATTGTAGTTGACTTGCAATGCCAGTTTCAGGTATATGGCAGTGATATGGTTACACACATACACATATTCTTCTTCAGAGTCTTCTCCATTCTTCTTGTTGCTCTTGTTCAGTTGCCAAGTCATGTCTGACTCTTCATGGCCCCATGGACCACAGGACGCCAGGCTTCCCTGTCCTTCACCATCTCCTGGAGTTTACCCAAGTTCACGTCCACTGAATTGGTGCTGTCATCCAACCATCTCTTTCTCTGTCGCTCCCTTCTCCTTCTGCCTTCAATCTTTCCCAGCAACAGGGTCTTTTCGGTGAGTCAGCTGTTCCCATCAAATGGCCAAAGTACTGGAGCTTTAGCTGCAGCATAAGTCCTTCCCAAGAGTATTCAGGGTAGATTTCCTTTTAAGATTGACTGGTTTGATCTCCTTGCTTTCCAATGTTAAACTGAATCGTTTGTTTCTTACTTTTCCATTATAGGTTATTATAAAGTATTAAATATATATATATATATACACACACATACACAAAATTGAGAGGTTTCATCTCATTCCCTTTTAAAACTTTAAATTAGAACTCTGAATACTGCACAATAATTTTAATATCATCATTTGTATTCTGCAACCATTTTACAGCAATGAGAGAGCAAAAGGCAAATTAAATTTTTACTGCATGCCAATCAATTTGGATAATGCAGGAGTAAAAAAAAAAAATCACAAACACAAACCTTTAATAACTGATCATTTTGACAGTGATAACTAAAAATATGATTACCACTCTGGAAATGTTGAAACTAGATCAACAGTTGACTTTCTTGGCTATCTGATTTGCTTTTACTTCCCCCACGGAATACGGAAAGATAATAGTTTTTCCATATTTGCATAGAATGAGGCTTTTCTAGTTTTTCCAACAAAGATAATCAGAAGTTAGGTTTGTTTGAGAGAAAGCATTCGAGTAACTTACTGAAGGGAGCAAAATTCAACATGTGCTGTGAACACACCAGAATGCTAAAGAGGAACTGCCCACAACTGGGAAAATTTTCTTAACTTGGTAGAAAAAGCTGACTGCTTTCTCAATGATTGGAAACTGAAGTAAATACATGTGCTTCAACCCCACAGACCCACTGAATAAGCTAAACACACAACCCCGATGCTGGGAAAGACTGAAAGCAAAGAAGGAGGAGGCAGAGGATGAGATGGTCGAATAGCATCACCAACTCAAAGGACATGAATCTGAGCAAACTCCAAGAGAAAGTGAAGGACAGGGGAGGCCTGGTGTGCTGCAATCCATGGGGCAGGGCAAAACGTCAGACACAACTTAGCAACTGAACAACCATAAGTAAAATGTCAGTAGTGACACAAAACATTACTTCCTTATGGCAGAATGGACAGAAAGCAGCCTGCCTAAAAGCAACATCTAAACAAGATACTGACAAATAAGCTGTTCCTGCCTCTGAGGATTCCTCCAAGAAAATAATCAAATTCTAATTGAAAAGACATTAGCGTGAACCATGGAAATGTCTATCAAAACCCCTCTCTTGCACACTGCTAGGTGGTGATGTTGAGATGAGAGGATAGGGAGATGGAAATGTATTGAAGAAACTGATGTCTCCTCAAGCGTGCGTCTAAAAAAGACAACATTAAGATCACTCAGCAGTTGAAGCCCATGATTTATTGTATCAGAATTTATAACCACTGCAAAATTTCTCAATCATTACTCTCCGATGATGGGGTCAGCATTTTGAATATCACTCACAGAAAAGCATCTAAACTTATAAATAAATAAGTATGAAAAATGCACGTGATCATCCTGACCAAATAGTTCAGGGGGGTTACTGAACAGCAGTGGCTCACAGGCATCTGTTCATCCAGCTGTTAGCTGAGAAGACAGAGAGCAGGTGTCAGTTTCAGTGCCACATCAGAGTTAATTTCACATAAGGCGGTGCTGAAAAGAATATCCAAAACAACAGTAAAACTAAACATAAAATCAAAGAAAAATCACCATGTCCCTGAATTTCTCAGGGCTTGGTGTCTGAAAAACCGCATCCTTAGCAGAGAGTCTGTTCTTCAAGTACTCTTGGGAAAAAGAAAGCGGTCTCGGCACTACCCAGATCTGGCCTGCTTGAAAGGAGATATGGAGTGGGCAGGGAAGATCAGCTCTGACCCTCTCTATAACCTGAGAGCTCAGCTACATCACCTGTGATCCTTGGCTAGTCCTCAGCATCCATAGCGCGGAAAAAAGGTCACAGCACTGAATCCAGACACCAGTGAAGACTCCTGCATAAATCCATTAAAACACTGCACCTCTCCACAAGCAATTATAAAACTCCCCCTGGGCATAATTAACCATGATTCAACTTAAAGTTTAGATTTTAGGGAGTGCCAGCAATGTTAAGAAAGTATCTCGTCACACCATATGTCACAGATTCATAAATTTTTGAGCTGGAGGCTCATTCTTCTAAGTGGCAGAGAGGTTAAATGATGTTCCCAAAGCAACGCAACTGATTAGGAAAGTGGTCTTAGCCCTTGATCTAAGATCACTCCTCAAATTACTACACTCTAAAGGAGACACTTAAGAATTGCATTTCCTTTATCTTAGCTCTTTTATCATTGACTCTCCACACTGAAATGGGTATCTATTACTAACTCTTATTAGACTGATTACACCTTCCCTGCATTTTAATATATGAATAGTCTTTCAGAAACTGAAATCACTCATTTGAACCTATCACTTCAAAGGTCGATTGCCTATCATTCTCTGTATGTTGTTAGCTGGTAACTATGCACACAGCTCATGTCCTAAGGAAATATAATAAAAATAGACTTAGACCCTTCTGATGCAGTATGATGGAATAATCATTTTCCACATGAATGAATTTTCCTGAGAAGAAAAAATAAATTTCAGCACTGATAAAATTTTTAAATTGTTTTAAAATTGTTAAAGATTACAAATTTAATTATTTAAAACTGTAAATGCTTACTAAGTGCTTTCCATGAATCATATCATTTAATCCTTCCAATAAACTGGTTCCTTAGNCTTGGGAAAAAGAAAGCGGTCTCGGCACTACCCAGATCTGGCCTGCTTGAAAGGAGATATGGAGTGGGCAGGGAAGATCAGCTCTGACCCTCTCTATAACCTGAGAGCTCAGCTACATCACCTGTGATCCTTGGCTAGTCCTCAGCATCCATAGCGCGGAAAAAAGGTCACAGCACTGAATCCAGACACCAGTGAAGACTCCTGCATAAATCCATTAAAACACTGCACCTCTCCACAAGCAATTATAAAACTCCCCCTGGGCATAATTAACCATGATTCAACTTAAAGTTTAGATTTTAGGGAGTGCCAGCAATGTTAAGAAAGTATCTCGTCACACCATATGTCACAGATTCATAAATTTTTGAGCTGGAGGCTCATTCTTCTAAGTGGCAGAGAGGTTAAATGATGTTCCCAAAGCAACGCAACTGATTAGGAAAGTGGTCTTAGCCCTTGATCTAAGATCACTCCTCAAATTACTACACTCTAAAGGAGACACTTAAGAATTGCATTTCCTTTATCTTAGCTCTTTTATCATTGACTCTCCACACTGAAATGGGTATCTATTACTAACTCTTATTAGACTGATTACACCTTCCCTGCATTTTAATATATGAATAGTCTTTCAGAAACTGAAATCACTCATTTGAACCTATCACTTCAAAGGTCGATTGCCTATCATTCTCTGTATGTTGTTAGCTGGTAACTATGCACACAGCTCATGTCCTAAGGAAATATAATAAAAATAGACTTAGACCCTTCTGATGCAGTATGATGGAATAATCATTTTCCACATGAATGAATTTTCCTGAGAAGAAAAAATAAATTTCAGCACTGATAAAATTTTTAAATTGTTTTAAAATTGTTAAAGATTACAAATTTAATTATTTAAAACTGTAAATGCTTACTAAGTGCTTTCCATGAATCATATCATTTAATCCTTCCAATAAACTGGTTCCTTAGTTACCATCAAACAGATTAAGTGACTAACACAATGTCATAAGCAAATTGATCATACAACTGAAATTTAAGCCAAGTATAATCCCCATATATCTAGCATATAACCCAGTCATTCCACTCAGAGGTATTCACTCAAGCAATTGAAAGCATGTCCACACGAAGATTTTGCACGTGAAAGTTCTTAACGGGTTTACTTGTGATAGCCAAAAAGTGGAAACAATCCAATGTCCATCAATAGGCCAACAGATAAACACTGTCACACAGACACACAATGGGATACTGCTGAGTCATAAAAAGCAACAAGCACACAGCGCAGAAGAATCTAAAATCAACTGAGTCAAGTGAAAGAATCTGATCAAAAAAAGAACACACACAGTATGATCCCATGTATATAATTTTCTAGAAAAAGCAAGCTTATAGTAATACAAAGGAGATCAGTGATGGCCTGGAAAGAGAATGCAGAAGGGACCTATGCATTCATAAGTGGAATTAAGTAATGATGGGGTGATGGTTAGGTTTATCATCTTAATTGTGGTGATGTTCACACATCAACATACAGGTCAAAATTCACCCAATTGGACACTTTAATGATGTGTACTTTACTATACATTGACTATACCCAAATTTTAAAATCTTGGCAGTTCAACTCCGAAGTCTGTGCCCTTAACCACCAAAGTATATGGCCTCAGATATTATAAAATGTCCTACTGAGAAAAAGAATGCTGAGTTTATTTTTTGCAAACATTTTATTTTATATTGGAGAGTAACCAATTAACAATGTTGTGATAGTTTCAGGTACACAGCAGAGCAACTCATACATATACATGTATCCATTCTCCCCCAAACTCCCCTCCAAGGGATAGTTAGGGAATTGGGGATGAACTTGCACACTCTGCTATATTTAAAATGGGTAACCAATAAGAACCGATTGCATAGCTCGGGGAACTCTGCTCGGTGTTATATGGCAGCCTGCGTGGGAGGGAACGGTATTGACTTTAATTCAGTTTTACTTTAGTGCAATTTCACTTACTTTAGTCTATAGAATATAAAGGGCTACTTGATGCCTGTTGTTCTAATTAGTGATTTTGTTACCTGCCTGCAAATTAAATCCTTAAGGACAAAGCTGGTTTTGATCCATGTTCCTGGACACTTTAAATGACCCCACATTCCTGCTGATTGCATTCACGCAGCTTCTGTCTTTTCCCAGCTGCCTCTGATCTTTACTGTTACTTTTTGCTTGTTTAGGTAAGGTTTTTTTAAACTTATTCTTTTAATCTATTTTCTTCACTGTCTGCTATTCCAATCCCTCGGGTTGTGAAGTTAAATAAAAGCGGAAAGCTTCCACTGCATGCAAAATTAAGTTAAAAAAAATCAAAAAGGTTCTGTTCTGAAGGAGGGCTTCTGCCACACCTTTTCTATGGAGGAAAAACGCCCCGTTATAGGAATTTTTATTGACATTGACGGTTAATTCATTTAGAGTACTTAGCGGTGCATCTGAGACCCTCCCAAAATTTCTAAGACCTTAATGCTGGGTAATTGGCATTTAACCAATCCAAGTTATGGCATTAGCATTTTAAAACATTGCAGTAAAGCATCCCATATTCTAATTTTAGTTTGGCAGGAAGAAATTTACCCTGAAGTTATGATTGTAGCAAATACTAATGTTCCAGGTTCTGAGAGACTTACAAGTCAGACAAAGTAGAATTTGGAAGGGGGCCCATACAAGGAAGAGGTTTAAAGCTTACATGGCTTTAGCTACATAGGAAATCCACTTCTGATCTCAGAGCAGCTTATTCATAAGGGCATCAGAGACTTGGGACAGCTTCTTTTGCCTTCCTGGCTGGAGAATTATGTAGTCAGAGCTTGATTAGAACTGTGTATTAACCCCACTAGGACGCATCATCAAGGCTGGGAGCATGTCAGCTCAGTGAATGCTGGAATGAGGACCAGGGCTTTCTCCTTGTGGTCCTCACACTCCAGCTGCCCAGATGTCAAACTCACTTTCTCCTCTTCCTGTTACCACTGCAGTTATTGCGTGAAGACGGACAGAGCTGAACAGTTAGCACTAATCGCCTATGGCCCAATTATCAAATGCCTTGGCCCAGAAATAAGGTATCTAGAACTTGTTTGATCTTACCCATGACTCTGCCTCTCTCTAACTAACAGTTGACTGGGTATAATTATGAGCTTCCCAGAAGGTGCTAGTACTAAAGAGCTCGCCTGCTAATGCAGGACAGGAAGATTCCCTGGAGGAGGAGGGCATGGCAACCAACTCCAGTCTTCTTGTCTGGAGAATCCCATGGACAGAGGAGCCTGGGGGGCTATGGTCTATTGGGCCGCAAAGAGTTGGGCACAACTGAAGCAACTTAGCACACACGCACGATTATATGTTCAACTGCCAATATTTTATGTTTTAAAAAACCACAGAATTCTCTTGATAATCATGTTCTGACCAGTCATCAGAGTCCAACATATTCAAATGTAGTGAAGAAAACAAAAGAGCTGTCAAAATTCAACAAGAACTCAGATGAAGTCTTTGCATTTTCAAACAATCCTTCACAAAGATTCCCTAAGAAACAAAGGGAGAGATCGCTTCTCATCAGGGTTGTTACTGCCAAAACCCTCACGTGAACCTGAAGATTTGCAGTTGAGAATATGAGACCAAGAACTTTTTGTTTTGGGATTTTTTTAAAATGTGGACCATTTTTAAAGTCTTTTTTGAACTTGTTATAATATTGCTTCTGTTCTGGTTTGGTCTTTTTGGCCAAGAGGCATGTGGTATTTTAGCTCCCCAACCAGGGATCAAACCTGCACTCCCTGCATTGGAAGCCAGAGTCTTAACCACTGGACCACCAGGGAAGTTCCAAGAGTATGAGGCCAAAAACTCTGAACATGAGCTTTTCATAAACCTGCTGTGCTGCTTCACAGGAGAACAATCTCCAAAATGGATTCAGACTGAAAGCTAAACATTGATCTAACATTATTATTTTCAAACACTACTAGAAGTGAAGTGAAAGTCGCTCAGTTGTGTCCAACTCTTTGTGACTCCAGTCCATGGAAGTCTCCAGGCCAGAATACTGGAGTGGGTAGCCTTTCCCTTCTCCAGGGGATCATCCCAACCCAGGGATCAAACCCAGGTCTCCCGCATTGCAGGTGGGTTATTTATCAGTTGAGGCACAAGGGAAGCCCAGGATACTACTAGCATTCACTTTAATTTTAGCATATTTTGGCCTGAAATCAGAAAGCTTGTGATTTTATCCTCCAAAAGGGTACTCATCAAGTCATTATGAAGCCTGACCATCTATTAGATGGGTCAACCGACAGCATCCTTACAGAAATTAACTAACCTCAGGGAAGAGAGAAATCAAAATCCTCAGGAAAGAGAGAAATCAAAATCCTCAGGGAAGAGAGAAATCAAAATCCTCAGGGAAGAGAGAAATCAAAATCATAATAATGATCATCAAACACTGAACACGCACTTTATGCTGGGAACTACACCTGCTGCCACCAGCTTTCCTAAGATCCAGGCAAAAGAAATCTTGTTTTCCTATTAGAAGTATGTGGCAAATGTTCTACAATTTGTAGTGATATAAGCAGGAGGGCAGGCTGAATCCATAGCCTAACTTATTGGCCTATATCAGGTGGTTTGACTGTGTTCAGTGCACTTTCTGGATCCTTCTTTGGGAGAACAACTGCTTTACAAAGGAAATAAGAAAATGATTGATATGTAAAGGCTGGACCATGTTAAATGCCTAGCAACCTGACTGGTAGTGCAAGCTCATATTGCTTATTGTCTCTGCTTAACAGACTGCTTTCAAAGAGAAAAAGGAGTACGTCAAGGCTGTATATTGTCACCCTGCTTATTTAACTTCTATGCAGAGTACATCATGAGAAACGCTGGACTAGAAAAAACACAAGCTGGAATCAAGATTGCCAGGAGAAATATCAATAACCTCAGATATGCAGATGACACCACCCTTATGGCAGAAAGTGAAAAGGAACTAAAAAGCCTCTTGATCAAAGTGAAAGAGAAGAGTGAAAAAGTGGCTTAAAGCTCAACATTCAGAAAATGAAGATCATGGCATCCGGTCCCATCACTCCATGGGAAATAGAAGGGGAAATAGTGGAAACAGTGTCAGACTTTATTTTTGGGGGCTCCCAAATCACTGCAGACTGTGATTGCAGCCATGAAATTAAAAGATGCTTACTCCTTGGAAGAAAAGTTATGACCAACCTGGATAGCATATTGAAAAGTAGGGACATTACTTTGCTGACTAAGGTCCGTCTAGTCAAGGCTATGGTTCTTCCTGTGGTCATGTATGGATGTGAGAGTTGGACTGTGAAGAAGGGTGAGCGCCAAAGAATTGATGCTTTTGAACTGTGGTGTTGGAGAAGACTCTTGAGAGTCCCTTGGACTGCGAGGAGATCCAACCAGTCCATTCTGAAGGAGATCAGTCCTGAGATTTCTTTGGAAGGAATGATGCTAAAGCTGAAACTCCAGTATTTTGGTCACCTCACGCGAAGAGCTGACTCACTGGAAAGACTCTGATGGTGGGAGGGATTGGGGGCAGGAGGAGAAGGGGACGACAGAGGATGAGATGGCTGGCTGGCATCACGGACTCGATGGACGTGAGTCTGAGTGAACTCCGGGAGGTGGTGATGGACAGGGAGGCCTGGCGTGCTGCGATTCATGGGGTTGCAAAGAGTCGGACATGACTGAGCAACTGAACTGAACTGAACGAACTACTGAACCAGCAGGCAAGCAGTGCAAACGACAGGAGAGATAAAGAAGACAATTGGACACAGCACGCGCCTGTCCATTGGTCTGAAGGTCCCCCTGATCTTTACGGCCACTGCCACCTGCATAGGTGAAGCATTCTACCACACGCAGGGAGAACACGTGTGTTAGCCACTCAGTTGTGTCCGATTCTCTGCGACCCCAAAGACTGTAGCCCACCAGGCTCCTCTGTCCATGAAAATCTCCAGGCAAGAATACTGGAGTGGGCAGCCATTCCCTTCTCCAGGGGATCTTTCTGAGCACAGGGATCTGAACTGAGTAGTCATGCCATAGCAGCTGGGGGAGGACAGCGTCAGTGGGAAGTGTCTGTAAACTGTTAGAGAAGGCAGCTGCCAAAGCCATCAATTTTCATGTTTTAATTTTTTTGCATCATTGACCTTCAAGCAAACCCAATGGCCTCCCCAATATAACTGTCCCACGTCTTTCAACTTTTTCAAATATCTATAAGGCTTATGAATTAATCTCTCTCTCTCTCACACACACACACACACACACACGCACACACCCCTTTGTCTCTGGTCCTTCTTTTTCCTGGTTCTTTCTAAGTTTCTCTGCCTTTTTCTTCTGCCTCTGAAAAGATCTCTTTTGGATAACAATTTCTCAAAAAAGAAAAAAAAAATATCAAGATTATCTTAACTTGGCAAACAACAAACCAACCCACCCAACAGTGGCAACCACAAGCAACCCAGAGAGTCCTCAAAAGAAAGGAAATGAGGTTACAATTTTGGTCTCCCTGGAGCAAAATGCTTTCCCATGCGACAGTGCACTTCACTTTGTACAATCACTTTTAAACTTGCTTATCACTTTATCCAGATTTTGTATAATACAGTGAAGGAGTCCACTTGAAAGCCAAGGCATCCTCGCATTAAGAAGATCTGCCATGGGTCAGATCAAGGTCAATTTTATAGGTCTTTTTATTGCCGCCCCCAGCTCTGCTGCCCTATGGTAATCAAAGTCAGGCTCATTCATATCATCTTATGGATATTTCAGATTTCCAAACTCAGGGTTTGAAGCCTAAATGTATTTTGTTTTTCAAAGACTCTGAAAAATGATAGAGGCCCTGCAAAAACGTATCTAGATTAGATCTAAATGGAATTATACCACTACGGCTGAACTGAAGAGCAACTGGAATAATGCAATAGCTATTTGCCCAATAACTGATGTGTCAGCGAGTGGCTTTGAATTATTTTTCTAGTCACCACTTGTGGTTTTATTCACCAGAGTACAGAAGAGATCTTAAGGCTCATTTTACCAGTCCCCCTTCATTTTACAGATGAAGAAAACCCATAGTCCAGACAGGTGATGTGAATTATTGAGATCACAAAGCCAAACACAGCATCTTTCTAACTGAATCTTTCATCTACTAATTATTAGTCTAGTGTGTTTCAACAGCATACAGACTCTATCTTATTTGGAAATGCAAGAACCATTTGTTGAGCAATTAGTATGTAACATATACTGCACTGGATCATGGAAATCGAACATGAACTAGGGTGAAAGACTCAGCCAATGAAGTCAGAAAAATGAGACAAGTCAGACAAATTAAAAGTCAGACAAATCTGATGTCACTACTGACCATCTCTGTGGCTTTGAACAAATGCCTGAGCAGCTGCGAACGTTCAGAAGTCACTAAATTTCCAAACGTGATTTCGTTGTCTCCTTCCTAAGTATGAACAATTTAATGAGATAATGCAACTGACATGCTCAGCCCCGTGCCTAGAATTTAAGGATTCATCACATGTTGTTGAGCTGTTCAGTCGTGTCTGACTCTTTGTGACCTCATGGACTACAGCACGCCAGACTTCTCTGCCCTTCACCATCTCCTGGGGTTTGCTCAAACCCCTGCCCCTTGAGTCAGTGATGCCATCCAACCATCTCATTCTCTGTCGCCCCCTTCTCCTCTGCCCTCAATCTTTTCCAGCATCAAGTACATGTTACCTATTATTATTACCACAAGTTGAAGAAAGCACCGCTCATACCTGCTCAAGTGCCAGAAATCCAAGTCTAGAAACATGCAGGGAAACATGAATAATAAGAGTGAGTTCAATGCCATCCTGGAGGCACATGCAACGGGAACAAAGCTGCTGATTCTGCTCATGGAGAGGCCACCCTTGGGCAAGCTGGGCTGGGCCCCAGGTACAGACTTTTTGCTTTTATAACTTTTACTTAATTTTTTACTGATTCAGTTTTGTAGCATACCTAATCATGGCCTAATATACAAGGAGGAGTCAGGGAGGAGGAAATATCGAAAGACAGCTAAAATAATCAGCAGGGGATTTCCTGGCATTCTGGTGGTCAAGACTCCATGCTTCTACTGCGAGGGGCATGGGTTCAGTTCCTGGTCAGGGAACTAAGACCCTGTGTGCTGCATGGCACGGCCAAGGGGAAAAAATGCAGCAAACATTTAAAAAACCTAACAGGCAAAATATAAGGCACTATTAACAGAATTTCACATGATGTTCAGCATTTTTCTGGTGATTATTTAGTTTCCAGGCTGATTAGAACTCCAATCTAATTTAATGTTTTAAGGATTCTTATCTCATGCTTCTTTTCTCAGATATAAGTCATCCCTATAAAAACCAAGAAATTGGGAATATTTTCTACCTATATTACTTCTATATGCTGAAAGAGGTCTATCTTATTTTTTCTTGATAAGAAATAAGGAATCTTCCTATATGATGGGAAAATGGGCCAACACACTGGAGACTACAGCATAGAAAATGAAAACATAGGACGCAGGAAGTGAACAATTCCAAAATCAAATTCTGGCTCTGACTTTGAGCAAATTACTTAAGCACTATGAGTCCAATTTCCTGTACGAGAGAGAAAGCATACCTCTTGTATGGGAACTAGTGATGATTAGAGGATATAATTGTTAGGACCAAATTGAAGGCATAACACGCTCCAATGGGTAAGCTAGGCCTGAGTTTCGGTCTCTGGGAAAGCTGAGATGCTGGGAACTCTCACAGGCAGTGTAGCTCGACCAATCAGAAAAAAAATCCCCGTAGCCCCCCGCCCTGCCAGACCCGAGCCAATCCGGATAGGGATGCGAGGTTTAAATGTCCCGTGCACGCGTATGGTTTGGCCAATCAGCTATGCTGTTACGGGAACAAAGAACCGTTGGTATAAAAGTAGATGTGATTCAGAGCCCGGGGCTCTCGTCAAGACTCCATCGCGCTGGATGGGACGGGAGCCCTAGCTCGAGCTAGCAATAAACCCCTTTATGCTTTTGCATTGCTGTGGATGTTTTATTCTCTCCGTTTTGGGGACTTGGACTTTGGGCATAACAATAATACACAAAAGAGATATTTTTTAAAGGCTCTTAGTCCACAAAATTAAAAAGAGAAACCTGGAGAAAAAGTTGACCTTATGAGTAAGGAACTCTATCGACTCACTCATTCATTGGTATCTCAGAAAATAAAGTTGAGATAAGAGGTCAGGGCAGGAATGTGTCACTTTGTACAGCAGAAACTAACACGGCACTCTACACTCCAATAAAAATCCATCTAAAAATTAAATACATGAAAATAAAGCAGGGGTTTGGGGAAAGGAGATGTGAAAAAGACAGAGAAGGATGAACAGTGTAATAAGCATGGGATTGGGGAAGAAACAGAATCCTTCCAAAATGTATTATGAAAGAACCAATTCACTTCAAGGGTCACATACAGAGGGATACCCCTGTGGCCTCTAAGAATAAAGGCAGCTCCTGATATAGATAGTCTGTCTTAGAAGAAGGAGTTTCCACAACGGGCCAATCTGGTTTTATTAAGTTTATATGGGATGTGTAAGCTGGCACATTAAAATTTTCTCTGAAAACTGAGTCTTGCCTGCCTTGGGAACTGCTCTATTACATCAAGAGGCCCAATACCCACTAAAATTTACAAGGAAAGAGATCCATAGACATATCTTTGAAACGGAATTTGGATAATTATTTACAGCAGGAAGAGGGGGAAGGCGGAGAAGCTTGAACCTCTGTCCTGACCGAAGCTATTAACTCCCAAGAATTAACCGAATCTGGGTCCCTGCCAGGAAGTGAATGAATGTCTTGCTTTGAACACTGATGCTTAGATTTGACAATTAAAAAAAAAAAAAAAACAGGCAGCATTGCAAATGATGACTTCATTTACTTCCCTGTGGAGGATAAACGTATTCATCGTCTGAGGCGCAAAACTGTCATGGACTCTACAATCTGTGACTAAAAGAATTGGATCCACTACTTTCTATGACTTTGCACAGGGATTATCTACCCACTACTAATAACAGCATTAGGTCCACACGCAAAAGTAAATCCATTTTTTTAAATGATTTCCAGGATATCTTTTCCAGGGCTTTAAATTTATTTACAAATATACACACACATCTTATTCAAAGGTTGCCTCCACTGAAATGTGAGGTCACCCACATCTCTTCCTGGCACTTGAACAGCAGAAATGTCCATGGAGACCTTTCCTTACTCCAACTTTCCAATCACATGGATGAAAAAATCAAAGACCTTCTTATCCTAATCTTCTGTGAGTTATTTCTCTAAGTAGTGTGTCTAACAGTTGTCACCTCAAACATCCAAATCTCTGGGTTCACACTTCTGATAAATGACTCTTGCAACATTGTACTTGTGAAATCCACTAACCAGCTGGGAGCTCAGAACTTTAACTCAAGCTGTCACCTTCAATCCATCATTGTGGATGGCAGGAGAATCACAGCTCTCCAACTGGGGAGCTTGCCAAACTCAGAAAGAGCAGTAGCAGTCAATTAGGCAGGTTGGGAACCAGCTTCCCAGGCTCCTCCTCCAACAGACAAGCCTCTTGTTCAAAGGAGACATAAGTAGAATCCATGGACAAGACAGAGTTCATACATTTCCCTTGGCAAAAGAGCCCTGCCAAGCCCCACTTGCCATCACAGAAGCCTGGATGAAGGGAAACTGTCTTCCTTCCAAATACAGACTATGTGGTAATTTCCATCAGCTGGGAATTCTCTCTAGGATGTTGGGATGGCCTGACACCAGTGATATGCCCAGATCACTGGTAGGAGATGGGTCAGCAAACATGCCCCCGGTGGAACACATGCAAAAAGGACATTCCAGAGCCACAAGCATCCTCATCTTGAAAGGCCATCTGGTCCAGGTGAAACTTAACTGGTGCGATTTATGTAGCTTCAAGTGACAGAGCTGTACACTCACCACCGAAACACCCTTTGGGAAACATGGTTTAGAAAGTATCGTCATGGCTGTATGTTTCAGAACTCAGTGGGCATCTAATTTTCATGGCTATTTCTTCCCTTCATCTCTCTGCTGAGGCTCCAGGAATAATGCACCTTTGTTGCTTTGCTATTCTTAGCAATACACATCTGATCATTTTTACTCATTCAGGCAAATTTCCCCCTCTACAAGTCAATCCACTGCACTGTCCATGCAATGCAAGGCCCATTTCAACTCTACTAAAGCTGAATCTTTAAAACAGACAAACATTTAAATGATGCAACTTCCGGGAGCTGAACACATTTACAGACTTGTCATCACCCAGGGTTCTGGACCACACATGCCTTGCTACAGTAACTATCACTGGTGGGGAGGAGCGGCTGATTCTGTAGAATATCACCTCAGGATCAGTTCTCAGGGTGCTGATGGCTTCTATCTTATTTCTTTTCCACTTGAAACTGAAACCCTGGTCTGTGGCGTCCTCTGGATCTCCTGCATCGTAACTACCAGCAGGGCTTTCCCTCCCTGTGTCTTCCGGCTTCTCGCCTCCTGCCGTGACCAGTCCCTTCTCTGCCTGCCTTTATTTTCTCTCTTTAGTGATGTTTTACTACACTCTGATGTTCTGTTGGTTTATTCATAAAATCAAGAAACACTTTCATACATTAATGCATATATGTGGAATTTAGGAAAATGGCATAAACTTTNCGGTCTCTGGGAAAGCTGAGATGCTGGGAACTCTCACAGGCAGTGTAGCTCGACCAATCAGAAAAAAAATCCCCGTAGCCCCCCGCCCTGCCAGACCCGAGCCAATCCGGATAGGGATGCGAGGTTTAAATGTCCCGTGCACGCGTATGGTTTGGCCAATCAGCTATGCTGTTACGGGAACAAAGAACCGTTGGTATAAAAGTAGATGTGATTCAGAGCCCGGGGCTCTCGTCAAGACTCCATCGCGCTGGATGGGACGGGAGCCCTAGCTCGAGCTAGCAATAAACCCCTTTATGCTTTTGCATTGCTGTGGACGTTTTATTCTCTCCGTTTTGGGGACTTGGACTTTGGGCATAACAATAATACACAAAAGAGATATTTTTTAAAGGCTCTTAGTCCACAAAATTAAAAAGAGAAACCTGGAGAAAAAGTTGACCTTATGAGTAAGGAACTCTATCGACTCACTCATTCATTGGTATCTCAGAAAATAAAGTTGAGATAAGAGGTCAGGGCAGGAATGTGTCACTTTGTACAGCAGAAACTAACACGGCACTCTACACTCCAATAAAAATCCATCTAAAAATTAAATACATGAAAATAAAGCAGGGGTTTGGGGAAAGGAGATGTGAAAAAGACAGAGAAGGATGAACAGTGTAATAAGCATGGGATTGGGGAAGAAACAGAATCCTTCCAAAATGTATTATGAAAGAACCAATTCACTTCAAGGGTCACATACAGAGGGATACCCCTGTGGCCTCTAAGAATAAAGGCAGCTCCTGATATAGATAGTCTGTCTTAGAAGAAGGAGTTTCCACAACGGGCCAATCTGGTTTTATTAAGTTTATATGGGATGTGTAAGCTGGCACATTAAAATTTTCTCTGAAAACTGAGTCTTGCCTGCCTTGGGAACTGCTCTATTACATCAAGAGGCCCAATACCCACTAAAATTTACAAGGAAAGAGATCCATAGACATATCTTTGAAACGGAATTTGGATAATTATTTACAGCAGGAAGAGGGGGAAGGCGGAGAAGCTTGAACCTCTGTCCTGACCGAAGCTATTAACTCCCAAGAATTAACCGAATCTGGGTCCCTGCCAGGAAGTGAATGAATGTCTTGCTTTGAACACTGATGCTTAGATTTGACAATTAAAAAAAAAAAAAAAACAGGCAGCATTGCAAATGATGACTTCATTTACTTCCCTGTGGAGGATAAACGTATTCATCGTCTGAGGCGCAAAACTGTCATGGACTCTACAATCTGTGACTAAAAGAATTGGATCCACTACTTTCTATGACTTTGCACAGGGATTATCTACCCACTACTAATAACAGCACTAGGTCCACACGCAAAAGTAAATCCATTTTTTTTAATGATTTCCAGGATATCTTTTCCAGGGCTTTAAATTTATTTACAAATATACACACACATCTTATTCAAAGGTTGCCTCCACTGAAATGTGAGGTCACCCACATCTCTTCCTGGCACTTGAACAGCAGAAATGTCCATGGAGACCTTTCCTTACTCCAACTTTCCAATCACATGGATGAAAAAATCAAAGACCTTCTTATCCTAATCTTCTGTGAGTTATTTCTCTAAGTAGTGTGTCTAACAGCTGTCACCTCAAACATCCAAATCTCTGGGTTCACACTTCTGATAAATGACTCTTGCAACATTGTACTTGTGAAATCCACTAACCAGCTGGGAGCTCAGAACTTTAACTCAAGCTGTCACCTTCAATCCATCATTGTGGATGGCAGGAGAATCACAGCTCTCCAACTGGGGAGCTTGCCAAACTCAGAAAGAGCAGTAGCAGTCAATTAGGCAGGTTGGGAACCAGCTTCCCAGGCTCCTCCTCCAACAGACAAGCCTCTTGTTCAAAGGAGACATAAGTAGAATCCATGGACAAGACAGAGTTCATACATTTCCCTTGGCAAAAGAGCCCTGCCAAGCCCCACTTGCCATCACAGAAGCCTGGATGAAGGGAAACTGTCTTCCTTCCAAATACAGACTATGTGGTAATTTCCATCAGCTGGGAATTCTCTCTAGGATGTTGGGATGGCCTGACACCAGTGATATGCCCAGATCACTGGTAGGAGATGGGTCAGCAAACATGCCCCCGGTGGAACACATGCAAAAAGGACATTCCAGAGCCACAAGCATCCTCATCTTGAAAGGCCATCTGGTCCAGGTGAAACTTAACTGGTGCGATTTATGTAGCTTCAAGTGACAGAGCTGTACACTCACCACCGAAACACCCTTTGGGAAACATGGTTTAGAAAGTATCGTCATGGCTGTATGTTTCAGAACTCAGTGGGCATCTAATTTTCATGGCTATTTCTTCCCTTCATCTCTCTGCTGAGGCTCCAGGAATAATGCACCTTTGTTGCTTTGCTATTCTTAGCAATACACATCTGATCATTTTTACTCATTCAGGCAAATTTCCCCCTCTACAAGTCAATCCACTGCACTGTCCATGCAATGCAAGGCCCATTTCAACTCTACTAAAGCTGAATCTTTAAAACAGACAAACATTTAAATGATGCAACTTCCGGGAGCTGAACACATTTACAGACTTGTCATCACCCAGGGTTCTGGACCACACATGCCTTGCTACAGTAACTATCACTGGTGGGGAGGAGCGGCTGATTCTGTAGAATATCACCTCAGGATCAGTTCTCAGGGTGCTGATGGCTTCTATCTTATTTCTTTTCCACTTGAAACTGAAACCCTGGTCTGTGGCGTCCTCTGGATCTCCTGCATCGTAACTACCAGCAGGGCTTTCCCTCCCTGTGTCTTCCGGCTTCTCGCCTCCTGCCGTGACCAGTCCCTTCTCTGCCTGCCTTTATTTTCTCTCTTTAGTGATGTTTTACTACACTCTGATGTTCTGTTGGTTTATTCATAAAATCAAGAAACACTTTCATACATTAATGCATATATGTGGAATTTAGGAAAATGGCATAAACTTTTTTTACAAAGCAGGAACAGAGACACAGATGTAGAGAACAAACATGGATATCAATGGGATTGGGGGTGTGGGGGATGAATTGGGATTGCCATACATACACTACTATATAAAAAGCAGATAACTAATGGGAACCTACTGCATAGCACAGGCAACTGTACTCAGTGCTCTTGGGTGACCTAAATGGGCAGGAAATTCACTGAAGAGAAGATACGTGTATACATGTGGCTGACTCACTTTACTATATATCAGAAACTAATACAACATTGTCAAGCAACTATAGTCTAATTTAAAAAAGAAAGATATACACTTTTAGAGTTAGAAAGGATCCTAAAGGACAGCATTCGAGCCAAGAGGACATCCTGCTGAAGCCTGAATAATTCCTTTCTCCTACAAAAACCTATTTTACAATTAAACCATATGGTAGAAAAGTCTTCATCATACTGGATCCAAATTGCTGTTAAAGTCTATACTCATTGATCTCATTCTAACCCTTCAGGAAACGACACAGTGGAGAATAAGGAATACGGGCTTTAAAGAATAGAAGACCCAAGTTAGGATCCTAGTAACACCACGGTATTGCTATACAAGCTGATGCATAAGACCCAGCCTCAACCAGATTCCGGGCCACCATACAATTTGGGGTGATTTCTGGTCCTTGGACTGATCAGAACACAGAGGACATTAAATAGATGATCTTACTCTTCTGTTTCTCCTTCTTCCACACAAAACTCGATGTTTCAGATGCATTTAAGGTCTTAAATAGCTTATGGTTTCAAATTCTTAATACTAATGGTGACTCTCCCTTGAACATGTTCTAGATGATTCTGTTCTGAACATGGTACCCAGGTGGAAGGCACTGCCTCACGTGTGTTCAGGCTAGTGTAAACTAGAACCAAGCCTGATCACTTAACACAGACTCTGGTTCAATCCCCTCTCCGCCCCAATCCACGTGCCATGTCACTCTACGCTTTTTTCAGTCATACTTTTCTGCCTGTATTCCTTGTCCTGGCACTTGAATCCGTCTCCCTTTGTTACAAAATCATGGATGTTCCTGTTAAATTTTCACTGGGGGTCTGATTTTCAACCTAGAAACATTTAAGGAATATTATCAGGGTAAGATCCTTTTAAAACAATCATTAGAAATTTTATTTTTCCATCCCCAACTTTTGTATGCATGTTTGTATAATCAATGTGTTTGAAGAATGGAGTTTCTTTATCATTAACGTCAAAGGCTGACAAGATGGCTTTGTCATTGCCCTACTGGATTCTATGCCCTTGCTTTAGGCCTGAATCCAAGGGTCTTCTATCTCTGGGTCTTTATTAGTTTCAGCTTTTCACTGGCTAGGAAGATCCTACAGTGTTTCCAAGCTTCTACTTCAAGAAACATGACTATCTCAGATGCTGATTAAAGAGGTGATGGGTGGTTATCACCCGACACAGTTCCTAGCACACAACAATGGTCCTCTGTCCTTTTCTTATGACAGTGTCAGAAAAAAAGGGGTCAAGACCTTAAAGAAATGAGGCCGCTTAACAAACATTGTCCTGGGACAGATATGGGCTGCCTTCTGCAGCTCAGAGAACTAATTAGCATTCATTCTCTGTAACAAGCAAGTTGCTAACTTGATAGAAAAACCTAAGTAAATTTGCAGCTTCCCTTCATCATATAATATTCATTTTCATTTAGCAACTCGGTCATCTCATGCTGAATATTAGTTTTGAAATTTTAATTGACTATGTGTCTTTTACTCAGTAACCACAAACATCAAGTTGAATCATTCAGCTAGAATATAAATGGAATTAACAAATGGCTGAAGTTACCTATGAGGCAGGGACATGGAAATTTGTCCAATATAATAAGCTACGATAAAAATAAAAGTGAATATTTTCACAGCAGTTTAGAATTTATGAAGTGCTTTTCTAATATCCACATTACCCATTTTAAATACTTGAAAACAGCAGGAAAACGAAAGATGAAAATGAAACAAGGGACAACTTAAATGGCATAGGAAATCAGGAAAAGAATTTTTATTATTCGCCTTTTTGTCTTCAAGTACCTTATACAGTGGACTTCCCTGGTGACTCCGCAGTAGAGAATCCACCTGCAATGCAGGAGACGCAGGTTTGATCCCTGGGTCAGGAAGATCCCCTGGAGGAGGGCATGGCCACCCACTCCAGTATTCTTGCCTGGAGAATCCCATGGACAGAGGAGCCTGATGGGCCACAGTCCATGGGGCAAGAGAGTTGGACGCCACTTAGCAACTAAACATATTTTACCTGGTACATAGTAAGTACTCAATAAACACCCATTAAATGAATAGACGGAATGACTCACCATTATTATGTTTGCCCAGAACCTGTGTGCACAGGACATGCTCCTGAGAGATTGAACAGGGACTTTTCTGAACAAAAACTGGACAAAATGACAGCCTACGAATCTGGGAAAGTCAGTGACTTTGCTATCAATCATCTTTGTACAAGTAGTTAAACACAGACTGTATTTGATAGAAGATTCCAGAGACATCGAAGAAGGGACCAGAGCAGATCCCTCTCCTCTGTCTGAACTTGAGGATGTGGAGCCCTGGTACCAGCAGAGGCCCCTTGTGCCCATCCGCCTCTTCAGGGAGTCCAGAGGGATGTGAGTGAGTCTTTCTTGGTTCTCAAAGCTTCCCTGGTGGCACAGTGGCAAAGAATCCACCTGCCAAAGCAGGAGACATAAGAGACGTGGGTTCAATCCCTGGGTCAGGAAGGGGAAGAAATGGCAACCCACTCCAGTATCATTGCCTGGGAAATCCCATCAACAGAGGAGTCTGGTAGGTTACAATCCATGGGGGTTTCAAAGAGTCAGACCTAACTGAGCAACTAAGCAGTTTTGCTTAAATCCTGCTTGGGTACAGATTCAACTCCACCACTTAGAAGTACCTTGGACAAATAAACTTTCTGGGCCTCAATTTATTCATCACTAACATGGGAATAATAAGATAATTATCCCATAATAATACGGGTTAATAATAACATGTACAGGTTCCAAATAAAACTATATTAATATAAGTAAAAATGCTTAGAACCGTGCTCTATTCCCTATAGGTACCATATATGTGTTTTGAGTTAGCAGCAGTCAAATTTCCAGTGCCCAATAGAATGCTTTCCACAAAGAACTGATAATGTGATATTTGTCAAACAAATAAGCCTTCAGACTTGTTTCTACTTGGAAGAAATGTCTATTTTTCATAGTTTATAGTTTTTAGAATCACTCACAAATGGTAAAGGACAGAGTGGAAGGCTGGGCAGACAGGTGATTTGGAAGTTCATTAAAGGTCGTATATGGCATTTCCTTAGAAACCAAGTGACTCCAAGGAAAGGTTGTGTCAAGTAGACTCAACAAAACCATACAGGCAGCCCATTCCCTTTCAGAGAACACCTGCTAGTCTGTGGAGGCAAAGTCTGCTTCTTTAAGGTGGCCCCAGGTCTCATACTGACTGAAGAAAGGCTTTTCTAAAGCTTAATCCACGTATAAAGGGAAAGAAGAAAGCAAAAACAGTGAAATGTCAAGTTGTTCTTAAAGAAAAACAGACATAACTGAGCAACTAAGCAGTTTTGCATAAATCCTGCAATAAGTGTCAGAAATGGAAATGATGTAATGAATTAATATCTACTTCCTCTGATGGAGTGTATTAGCTCAGTTTTTAGATTGATATTGTCTAATTCTCTTCTGATATATGTGAAGATCATATTGGCCCTACTGTTAAATCTGGATTGCCAAAGCAGAAATGCCTGGGCTAAAATAAAAAATGTCTATAGATACATCATCGAGAAATACAGCTTGCTTAATGGAAGGGCTTGCTGGTGTAACTAGATATTATGTGGCAAAAAAAAAGTACTGAATGATTTGTCTCTTTAAACCTGTCAATCCAACCTCTTTGGAGAGTAGTAAACTCATCATATCATTACAGCGATTTAGAAAGATCATTTAAGAAATCATAGTACTGAGCCAAAACCTTGTGCCATGATTAGAAAAAATTAGAAGCATTAGGTTACCTATAAATAGGAAATCAACATATTAACCTTTACTTTATTTAAAGAGGCAGACACAACATGCATTGCAAATGAGGGACATTCGCATACACTTATCCCCTATTTCTATCAGGATTAAATCCTCCTGAGAAGGCAGTGTCAGAGAGGGGATTAAAGCATCATGTTTCATTCAGTCCCCTAGGGGAATTCAACACTATTACCTGCAAGCCACAGGCTGACACAAGGAGTATCAGACCACAAGGAAAGGGATGGACCCAAAGCTGATGCTAATCCCAAGAAGCTAAGGTGAGTTTGTAAAATGAAGATCTACACGTGTTTTTCTCTTAGCCAATTTATGAGCTATGCTGTCAGAAGAACAGTTTTCTGATGTAAAGGAAAAGAAAAAGAGACAGGTAAGGTGGGAGGAAGGGAAAATGGAAGGAAGGAAGGAAGGAAAAATATAAAAGTTTTTTTTTTCAATTCTTTACATGAGGAATGCAAACTATTAATTATTTGCAATTCAGCATGTCTAAGAAATGAGCAGGTAATAAATATTTTTGTGTGCCATCTTTAAAAGAAAAAATAAATCCTGCACCCAGTAGTAAAAATAAATAACCCCTTCCATATAGGTAACTCTACACCAAAATCTGCTTACATAATGATATTACACCTTTCATTCATAGTTGTCATTAAAAATGTTTTCCCTCCAAAAACTAATTATTGATTTCATGTGTGTGTAAGAGCATCCTCAGTCTTGCCCAACTCCTTGCAACCTTGTGGACTGTAGCCCGCCAGGCTCCTCTGTCCATGAGCTTTCCCAGGCAAGAAAACTGGAGTTGGTTGCCATTTCCTCCCCCAGGGGATCTCCCTAACCTAGGGATCAAACCCCTATCTCCAGTGTCTCCAGGACTGGCAGGTGGATTCTTTACCACTGTTCAGTTCAGTAGCTCAGTCGTGTCCGACTCTTTGCGACCCCATGAATCGCAGCACGCCAGGCCTCCCTGTCCATCACCATCTCCCGGAGTTCACTCAGACTCATGTCCATCGAGTCCATGATGCCATCCAGCCATCTCATCCTCGGTCGTCCCCTTCTCCTCCTGCCCCCAATCCCTCCCAGCATCAGAGTCTTTTCCAATGAGTCAACTCTTCGCATGAGGTGGCCAAAGTACTGGAGTTTCAGCTTCAGCATCATTCCTTCCAAAGAAATCCCAGGGTTGATCTCCTTCAGAATGGACTGGTTGGATCTCCTTGCAGTCCAAGGGACTCTCAAGAGTCTTCTCCAACACCACAGTTCAAAAGCATCGATTCTTCGGCGCTCAGCTTTCTTCACAGTCCAACTTTCACATCCATACATGACCACAGGAAAAACCATAGCCTTGACTAGGCGGACCTTAGTCGGCAAAGTAATGTCTCTGCTTTTCAATATACTATCCAGGTTGGTCATAACTTTTCTTCCAAGGAGTAAGCGTCTTTTAATTTCATGGCTGCAGTCACCATCTGCAGTGATTTTGGAGCCCAAAAAAATAAAGTCTGACACTGTTTCCACTGTCTCCCCATCTATTTCCCATGAAGTGATGGGACCGGATGCCATGATCTTCGTTTTCTGAATGTTGAGCTTTAAGCCAACTTTTTCGCTCTCCTCCTTCACTTTCATCAAGAGGCTTTTTAGCTCCTCACTTTCTTACCACTGAGCCACCTGGAAAGCCACTGATTACACAGGGGATAATGAAAGGCAACATCTATGATGTTTATGGCACTGAGCTGAGGATTCCACATACACGTTCCTCATGTTTTCCTCTTAAGAAACTTCTGAAGTAGGTACTGTGAGTTTTCATTTCCTGCCTACAAAATGGGGATCAAAATATCCACTGAGCAGTTCAAAAGGCTTTCTTAAACTGCACCACGGTATTTTTAACCAGCATAAGGGATGGGGAAGGGAAAGCTGATGAGATACATAAAGTCAGCAGCCTTCTAATAACTTCAGGCAGTACTTGTAACTGAAACCCTGGTCACCCAGGGACCCCCAGCTTCAAGGAAGATTCTTGTCCCTGATCTGCTTATGAGGATGTCTGGCCCTAGGATGAGCATGTTATCTCTTTATTTTATTGAAGTATAGTTAATTTACAATATTAAATTAATTTCCACTGTATGGCAAAGTGATTCAACCACACATATTCTTTTCTATTATAGTTTTTCACAGGATTACAGTTCCCTGTGCTCTACAGTAGGACCTTGTTTTTTATCCATTCCGTAAGTAAGAGTTTGCAGGTGCAAACCTTCAACTCCCAGTCCCTCTTTCCCCGCCCCCCCATTTCTCTCCTAGGTAACCAAGAGTCTCTTCTCTCTGTCTGTAAGTCTGTTTCTGTTCGTATATAAGCTCATTTGTGTTATATTTTCGATTCCATATATCAGTGATAAACGTAAAGTAAAGTGGTAGTCAGTCGTGACCGACTCTTTATGACCCCCTGGACTGTAACTCATCAGGCTCCTCTGTCCCTGAAATGCTCCAGGTAAGAATACTGGAGAGGGTTGTTATTTACTTCTCCAGGGGATCTTCCCAACCCAGGGATGGAACCCTGGATCTCCTGCATTTCAGGCAGTTTCTTTATCGTCTGCCCACCAGGGAGTCCTGTGTAAATGAAATCAAATGCTATTTGTTTTTCCCTTTCTGATTTACTTAGTCTGATAACCTCTAGGTCCATCTGTGTTGCTGCAAATGGTATTATTTCTTTTTTTTTTTAATGTGTGAGTAGTATTTCATTGTATATACATACAACAATCTTCTTTATCCATTCATCTGCCGATAGACAGTTGGTTCTATGTCTTAGCTACAGTTCATAGTGGACCAGCATACTCACAAACCTGCTACAGAGTTCACGTTTCACGTCCAGTGCCTGCTGAAGTCATGAGGACACAATCAGGTTCTACGTGAGTGTACGGAAAGGCAGTGTGACAGGCTGGGGCTGCTAACAAATATTCATATGTTGAACAGAATTTGCTGTAAGAACTGCTGTCATTATAGCTGACTTCACAAAAGCAAACGGTGATGTCAAGAATATATAGTCCTCACTTCTCTTTGGTTTCTAGGTACTACTGGTATTTCCCACGAGAACATGAAAATCATGGTAGAACATCTTGTATCTTGTCTTGATCACATATGAAATTTATCGTAAAAAAAGCATCTTGTTCTTTTCTGCCTTCCTCACTATGGAATGGAAATCAGTGTATGTCGGTCTAGGGAGTCTCTTAGCTAGACACTATTTTAAAAGAAAAAGATGCAGAAGCTCACGGAAAGTAAGTGATAGTGGAATGGTCTTCACCTAAATACACATTTCAAAGAGACAAGAACCTCTTATGTCACAGGAAAAGAGACAATCCTATTAAGGAATACAGATTAATCTGACCTTTATCCAAGTGCACATTGGATCAAGAATTCAAACAGCCTCACACACAGCAAAGGGAAACAGACTCATGTTTCCATAAATGAGAAGTTAACTTGGCCTAAAGGGTGTATTTTAAAGGAAGCTCCAATGTGATTGTATGTCTTAGACAACAGGAAAATCCAGACTTGTCACCATACTTGTGCACATGAGCTTGAAGACGCCTCAACAGCTTAAAGCACTGCGTGCATGAGTTATGATTATGAAATGCTACCATGAAAGATCACAGAATCCCCTTCTTTTCCCCCAAAGACCTGAAACGAGAGTAGATACCTTCTTCGGTGAAAGTGAGACCCTTCTCTAAGATTCTAT
Organism: Oreotragus oreotragus; assembly: GCA_006410675.1. Classification (NCBI taxonomy): domain Eukaryota; kingdom Metazoa; phylum Chordata; class Mammalia; order Artiodactyla; family Bovidae; genus Oreotragus; species Oreotragus oreotragus. The sequence goes on from SJYX01023768.1 coordinate 40,370, forward strand.
GCACTTGGGTAGATTTTCTGATACATGAACCTCCTGAGTATTCGTTTATGTAAATTCTAAGAATACTCAGACACACTCTAAATGGATAGGTTACAACTATTCCAGAAACACACACATCTGCAGCTTTGGTACCAAAGGTCACTATTCAAAAATCTGTGCTCTTACTAACAACATACTAACAACTGGGATTTGTATTCAGGCTATCTTGACTTGCTTAGGATACTAAAGCGTTATCCACTGGGAAGTGACTTTCTCCATCTTGAAGTATCTCCAGTTCTCTAATGGAAGAGAAAATACACAAATACTAAACACCTACGTTGAAGCCACATCTGTAAAGCTTTAAGTGTACAAAACTGCTTTAAATCCTAAAACAACTGTAAAAAAAAAACATGTATCATTAAAATGTCATGGATGATGAAACAGTATCATTCGCAAAAATACCTGCCCCAGACCACACAGCTGGGACCCACTTCAAACCCTGAATCTGGTTTCCAAGCCTCTCCTTTGTAATCCTACCTTATAGATCCTTACATTTATCATATGCCTACCTGTCTTGTCCATCTCTTTACTATTAATGGGGGAATGAGAACTAGTAATTCTGGTTCTTGACTGGGTATCAGGAAAAAGACCACTCTTTCTGCATCAGTCCATCTGCTGCTGCTGCTAAGTCGTTCCAGTCATGTCCGATTCTGTGCAACCCCATAGATGGCAGCCCACCAGGCTCCCCTGTCCCTGGGATTCTCCAGGCAAGAACACTGGAGTGGGTTGCCATTTCCTTCTCCAATGCATGAAAGTGAAAAGGGAAAGTCAAGTCACTCAGTCATGTCCGACTTTAAGCGACCCCATGGACAGCCCACCAGGCTCCTTGGTTCATAGGATTTTCCAGGAAGAATACTGGAATGGGGTGCCATTGCCTTCTCTGATCAGTCCATCTAAACACTGCCAAAGAACTTGGACATTTATGTAGAATTTGGACACCAACCTACTGACTGGGAGCAGAACATGGAAGTTAACAGTGAGGTGATGTGATTATCTTCCAAGAATCATGAAATAAAGAGTAGCACATTGTCTTCTAAGAATGAGATAGTAAAATTAGACCAGAGATATGTAAAATCCCCTTTCAGAGACAGACTAGTTCTTATGCCCAACAAAACTTGAAAATATATTAACATATATGGTAGTCGGGATGTGGGAAAAGTGAAAGTGTTAGTCGCTCAGTTATGTCCGACTTTTTGGACTGTAGCCCACCAGGTTCCTCTGTGCGTGGGATTCTCCAGGCAAGAATACTGGAGTGGGTTGCCATTCCCTTCTCCAGGGGATCTTCCTTACCCAGGGATCGAACCTGGGTCTTCTGAATTGCAGGCAGATTCTTTACTGGCAGAAAGAGTGTTAATCAGAAGAGAGGACAGTCAGAAATTGACAAAAGGGAAGACAGAAACCAGAACAAGCTCAGGCAGGGCCAGTTCCCCTACTGACCCAGAAGCTGTGTCATACTCACCCCAAGCCTAAGGAACCTGGTCCCAGCAGAAGAAATTCCTACAGTGAACATGGGCATACTAGGCAATAAAAGCTTGGAACAATAAAATATTTCTCAATTATCTAAACCTACCCTCAGTCTCTTGAGAAACCTATATGCAGGTCAGGAAGCAATAGTTAGAACTGGACATGGAACAACAGACTAGTTCCAGATAGGAAAAGGAGTACGTCAAGGCTGTATATTGTCACCCTGCTTATTTAACTTCTATGCAGAGTACATCATGAGGAACGCTGGGCTGGAAGAAGCACAAGCTGGAATCAAGATTGCCAGGAGAAATATCAATAACCTCAGATATGCAGATGACACCACCCTTATGGCACAAAGTGAAGAAGAACTAAAGAGCCTCTAGATGAAAGTGAAAGAGGAGAGTGAAAAAGTGCCTTAAAGCTCAACATTCAGAAAACGAAGATCATGGCATCTGGTCCCATCACTTCATGGGAAATAGACGNTTGCTGGGAGAAATATCAATAACCTCAGATATGCAGATGACACCACCCTTATGGCAGAAAGTGAAGAGGAACTAAAAAGCCTCTTGATGAAAGTGAAAGAGGAGAGTGAAAAAGTTGGCTTAAAGCTCAACATTCAGAAAATGAAGATCATGGCATCTGGTCTCATCACTTCATGGGAAATAGATGGGGAAACAGTGGAAACAGTGGCTGACTTTACTTTTGGGGGCTCCAAAATCACAGCAGATGGTGATTGCAGCCATGAAATTAAAAGACACTTACTCCTTGGAAGGAAAGTTATGACCAACCTAGACAGCATATTCAATAGCAAAGACATTACTTTGCCAACAAAGGTCCATCTAGTCAAGGCTATGGTTTTTCCAGTAGTCATGTATGGATGTGAGAGCTGGACTGTGAAGAAAGCTGAGTGCTGAAGAATTGATGCTTTTGAACTGTGGTGTTGGAGAAGACTCTTGAGTCCCTTGAACTGCAAGGAGATCCAACCAGTCCATTCTGAAGGAGATCAGCCCTGGGTGTTCTTTGGAAGGAATGATGCTAAAGCTGAAACTCCAGTATTTTGGCCACCTCATGAGAAGGGTTGACTCACTGGAGAAGACTCTGATGCTGGGAGGGATTGGGGGCAGGAGGAGAAGGGGACGACAGAGGATGAGATGACTGGATGGCATCACTGACTCAATGGACGTGGGTCTGAGTGAACTCCGGGAGTTGGTGATGGACAGGGAGGCCTGGTGTGCTGTGATTCATGGGGTCACATTGAGTCGGACATGACTGAGTGACTGAACTGAACTGACCCTCAGTCTAACCCCAAACTCACCAAGTAACCTGGTTTCCCACATCAGTGGAACCAAGAGAGTACACGTAACAGGTCGAAAGGAATGTGTATTTGACAGATGGCTGTGTTTCTCATGCTAACTGCTGGGCCCTATGCTTTCAATCGGTAAAGTCTCTTTTTAAATACTTCAGTGTGATTCAGCATCCTTAGCTGAATTCATCCTGATATTATTACCACATATCTGCTTTCTGGGGCCTCCCAGGTGATTCAATGGTAAAGAATCTGCTTACCAATGAAGGAGACACAGGTTCGATCCCTGGGTCAGGAAGATCCCCTGGAAAAGGAAATGGCAACCCACTCCAGTATTCTCGCCTGGGAAATCCCACGGAGAGAGGAGCCTGGCGGGCTGCAGCCCTTGGGGTCACAAAAGAGTCAGACATGACTGAGCAACTAAACAGCAACAAATCTACTTTCACCTGTTAGTCTCTTTCAAGTGCTTTAATGTCAGTCAGCAACCTTAGTTGAGTTCATCCTGATATTGTTATCACTTAATTTTGGGGTGGTAAGGTAAAAAATATATATATACCTTTGGCCATGGTAAATTTACTAAGATATTGTTATAATGTCCCTTGTAGTAAACAGAGTCAACTGGTCAATAGCTGGCAACCAGAACAACCAAAATCCCTTTCCTTTAAGCATCTTCAGACATTCTCTATCAGTGAGTGGACAGAGATTTGTTTGTAAATTTTAGCAGTAACAGGTACACCAGTTCCCTTATGACATATACTATTTTGGGATGAATTACTCATAACTATCATGCACCACTGCAACAACAAATGATGACAGAATATGTATCATACAGGAACTAGAAAGTTGGTTTATTGTCTCAACTCTGCTAATTAGCTACATAACCTTGGAAATGCGATTTAACTGTTCCGAACCTCAATGTCTTTACTCACAAAATGGAGGAACCGAAATATATACTAACGATTCTACAAGCTCTAATATTCTCCCACTGTATGTTTAGATATTAGTTTATCCTCGGAAAGTCAGAACAATTACTTTATGTTGTACAATTTCACTTTCTTTCAAAGACTGGCTTTGTGGCTGTCATGGCTATTCACAATGATTAAATCAATGTCCTCTTGTAGCCCCCAACAGCCCATCTGACAGTATACTTCCTAAAAAGTGCAAAGTAATATAAGCAACGAAGACAACGAATCTGCACCGTCTCTGCATTATCTCTGACCTCACTTACTCATCACACTGAAACGCAGGCTCAATAAAAATTTAACCTAAATCATTATACTCTCGATTAAATCTGTAATCACTTTCATTCAGGCTCACATGAACCATTCCAGAAATCAAGAGGCCAGAAATCACTCAATCAAATAAGATAACAAAATCCTCCTTTCATCCTCAAATAGGGCGACATATCTGATTTTTCTCAGCTGCTGAGTCAGTTGTTCCCAGCCCTAGGCAACCACTAATTTGTCTTTTGTTCCTATAGTTTTGCCCTTCTTATAGTATAATATGAATAGAATTATAGAGTATCTATAATATGAAGCCTTTTTGTCTGTCTTCTTTCACTTAAAATTCATCCATATTGATGAATGAATCAATAGCTCATTCCTTTTCATTGCTGAATAATATTCCATTGCATGAATGGACTGTAATTTGTTTATCCATTCCCCTGATGAAAGACATCTTCATTGATTTCAGTTATTAGCCATTATGAAAAAAGTTACTATAAACCTTTGTGTATAATATCTTGTGTGGATACAATTTTTCAAATCACTTTACATGTTCGGTTCAGTTCAGTCACTCAGTCATGTCTGACTCTTTGCAACCCCATGAACTGCAGCACGCCAGGCCTCCCTGTCCATCACCAACTCCCGGAGTCCACACAAACCCATGTCCATTGAGTTGGTGATGCCATCCAACCATCTCACCCTCTGTCGTCCCCTTCTCCTCCTGCCCTCAATCTTTCCCAGCATCAGGGTCTTTTCAAATGAGTCAGCTCTTTGCATCAGGTGGCCAAAGTATTGTAGTATGTATATGGGGCTAAAAAAATAAGCAAATCGGTATGTCTAGATTTCTCACTGTCAGAGAACAAAGTTACAGACAAATAAGAAATAAAGCAAGAATGAGTTATGTGATACTGGATTAGAGTCAGAGGCGTACGTATGAACCGATATATATATATACATGCTCAGTCACTCAGTTATGTCCAATACTTTGTGACCCTTTGGACTGTAGCCTGCCAGGCTTCTCTGTCTATGGGGTTTTTCAGGCAAGAATACTAGAGTGGGTTGTCATTTCCTCCCCCAGGGGATCATCCTGACTCAGGGCTCGAACCTTCATCTCCTGAATTGCAGGTAGACTCCTTACCTACTTCCCCATCATATATTTATATATATGTATATGTAGAGAGAAGTACACATATATGTATATACATAGAGAGAAATAATTATAGATATATGTGTATATGTGTGTTAGTATACATACCTATATTACTTAGCTCTGTTCACTGAGCAGGACTAAAAGTGATGTTACCCAATAGCAACAAGCACATCCAGATCTTGGTTTCTTTTTTTTATAGTCCAGTTGTCTTTTTTTTTAATTTTTTTTTAAATTGAAGGACAATTGCTTTACAGAACTTTGTTGTTTTCTGTCAAACTTCAACATGAATCGGCCATGGGTATACATGTATCCCCTCCCTTTTGAACCTCCCATCTCCCTCCCCATCTCACCCCTCTAGGTTGATACAGAACCCCTGTTTGAGTTTCCTGAGCCATACAGCAAACAGACATAGAGAACAGAGAGAACAGACTTATGGGCATGGGGAGTGGGGAGGAGCGGATGAGATGTATGGAAAGAGTAATATGGAAACTTACATTACCATATGCGAAATAGATTGCCAACAGGAATTTGCTGTATGGCTCAGATCTTGGTTTCTAAATACTGTGCTATTAAAAGAACCAGGGATCCTTGCAAAAATAGCTGATTTTAGGATCAGGGCAGAGAGCATCTTGTAGTATTAGAAAATAAGGCAGTATTCAAAAAAACAAAAAGATGGGTACTACGTTGCTTACCTCTGCCTGCAAAAGAGAAAAGTAAACTGCCAATTTATTTCAGCCATTTTTTATTGAGTGTCTATCACTAGCAGATGCACGCAATTCCTAAACGACGCACTCATATCCACATGGTGAGCACCATCTTCTCCCCCCACTCTTCTTTGGATGAGGCCAGTGTGAGCGTGATGTGGAATACTGTGGACCACTAAGTTAGGGGTTCGTCTCATTCAGTCTTTCTGCCCACTTCCAAACATTCTTCCTGACAAATAGGAAGTACTTGGTAAAAATTTATTGACCTATTAGAGGCCTGGCTTAGTCTGGATTCATAACTCTCAGACTCCGGTCTCCAATTTGGTAAGGTTTGCCATGTTCTATAGACATTGCGGTTCCTGCTTGAAAATGGCAAATAAACCTTGCTTCACTTTCAAGGTAGAAGAATCATGAGGATATTTAAAATAGAAAAGGGCCATTGAAAACAGGAGATCAGGACAATTCCCCAAACGATAAAAGGTGGACGATGATAGAGGTAGAAGAAGAGATTCTGGGTCTGTTCCCTAATTCAGCTCTCTGTGGTACATACATTTTATGTCTCTTGCTCATCTTTGGGTACAGATGCTCTGCCGCTTCAACATTTGTAATATTATCATTTAAAGTAAAGTGACCTACATAAATAAGTAATTATCATGGATTAATAAATAATAAGCAAAGAAAGGAAGAAGGAAAACACACACCTGCTCATGGGTGACACACAGTGAATCAGTGGTGGTATTCTGCCAGATCACCAGAACAGGGCAAAACCATGAGGGAAGAGAGAAGAGTGAGATTCAGAATATGCCCAGAAAGGGTTCACATAAATATTAGAGGAAGGAAGTCTTGCAAATCAGATAAATTTTCTCCGACTTTCAAAAGTGCATTTTAAAATAACCTGAAATTGCTGGTATCTAGCATCTAGACCCTGATGCTGGGAAAGATTGAAGGCAAAAGGAGAAGGGGGCAGCAGAGGATAAGATGGTTAGATAGCATCACTGACTCAATGGACGTGAGTCTGAGCAAGCTCCAGGAGATAGCGGGGGACAGAGGAGCCTGGTGTGCTACAGCCCATGCGGATCACAAAGAGTCAGACGTGACTTCACGGCTGAACACCACCACCAAGCTCTCCTTCCAGACTGCGGGAGCTGTGTTAACCCCATAACAAACCTACAACCAAGGAAAAGAAAATTCTGTCGGTTCCTAGAGACGTCTCTAGGAAAGAGGACAGGAAGTAGTTCAGGCTAGAGAATGAACTTCTCAGACAGCTTTTTCTTGGAACACAAGGTCAAGAATTCATAATCCTAACATTATGGGAGTATGTTTGGTTCCTAATTTGAAGACTATGTGGCATATGATAAAATATTCAGAGGCAGCACGGTGGTCTGCAGGAATAGAGCCTGGAGAAATCACAGATTTTGACTTTCTGTCCTTGCTCTGCTTCTAACTTTGTTCATCACAACCTTGTCTCTTGCATTTTATCCTTGGGTCAGCATATTTTTAAATTTTATTTTTATACGATATTCTTTCCAGCTCTTTTTATTTTGAAAAATTTTAATCCTACAGAAAAGTTGCTAAAATAGTACAGTGAATACACATATATCCTCTACTTATATTCACCAGTCGGGGAAGGCAATGGCACCCCACCCCAGTACTCTTGCCTGGAAAATCCAATGGACGGAGTAGCCTGGTGGGCTGCAGTCCATGGGGTCATTAACAGTCGGACAGACTGAGCGACTTCACTTTCACTTTTCTCTTTCATGCATTGGAGAAGGAAATGGCAACCCACTCCAGTGTTCTTGCCTGGAGAATCCCAGGGATGGGGGAGCCTGGTGGGCTGCCATCTATGGGGTCACACAGAGTCGGACACGACTGAAGTGACTTAGCAGCAGCAGCATATTCACCAGTTGTCAATCTTTTGTCAAATTTGTTTTCTCTTTAAGTATGTTTTTGTGTAAATGCTCACACACACCCAGACACACACTTTTTTTATGAATGATGCAAGAGATTTAAGTATAAGTTTCTGCTATCTTGACATTTCACACATATATATTAATACTTCAAGCATATTTTTCTTAAGACATAGGAGACATATGACATTCTTCTATGTAACTATAATATGTATATCACATTCAGGAAAAGTAGCACACTTAGGAAGTCTAACACTGATATACTCTTATTTAATATGTATTCACTACAGCACTGTTTACAATAGTCAAGACATGGATGCAACCTAAATGTCCATCAACAGAGGAATGGATGAAGAAGAGGTGGTACATATATCCAATGAAATATTACTCAGCCACAAAAAAGAATGAAATCATGTTATTTGCAGCAACACCAAGGGACCTAGAGATTATCATACTAAATGAAGTAAAGGAGAGAAAGACAAATATCGTATGATATCAGTTATATGTGGAATCTTTAAAAATGATACACATGAAATTATTTACAAAATAGAAGCAGATTCACAGACTTAGAGGATGAACTATGGTTGCCAGGGTAAATAATGGGGATAAGGGATAGTTAGGGAGTTTGGGATCAACATATACACACTGCTATATTTTAAATGGATAGCCAACAAGGTCTTACAGTACAGCACAGGGAACTCTGCTCAATGTTATGCGGCAGTCTGGATGGGAGGGGAGTTTGGGGGAGAATGGATACATGTATGTGTATGGCTGAGTCCCTTTGCTGTCCACCTGAAACTATACTGTTAATTGGCTATACTCCAATATAAAATTTAAAAACTTTTAAATGAACTCATTTACACACAGAAATAGACTCACAGATATAGAAAACAAACTTATGGTTGCCAAGGAGGATAGCAGGGGGCAGGGGGCTGGTGAATAGACAATTAGGAGTTTAGGATTAACATATACACACTACTATATATGGGGCTTCCCAGGTGGGGCTAGCGGTAAAGAATCTGCTTGCCAATGCAAGAGATGCAAGAGAAATGGGTTTGATCCTTGGGTTAGGAAGATCCTCTGGAGTAGGAAATGGCAACCCACTCCAGTATTCTTGGAAAATTCCATGGACAGAGGAGCCTGGTGGGCTAGAGTCCACAGGGTTGCAAAGAGTCAGACACGACTGAGCACAACTATATAAAAAACAGATAAAACAACAAGAACCTACCACATAGCACAGAGAACTCTAGTCAGTATCTTGCAATAACCTATAATGGAAATAATCTGAAAAAGAATATACATATATATGACTGAATACTTTTGCTGTATACCTGAAACTAGCACAGCACTGTGAATTAACTATACTTTAATTTTTTTTAAATGGTTGTAAAAAAAGAGAAAAGAGATATCATTGAAAACAGTCACTTCAGATGGACTGTGTAAGGATGAATGAGACAAGAATGCAAAAAAAAAGTAAGACTATTTTAAAAGGTAGGTAATAATTCCAATAATGATTTTTATTTGTGTAAGACAATCTAAGTGCATGACACCTAAGAATGCAAAAATTGACACTCAGAGAAATACCAAAAAGCTGTACTGAACATGTCCTCATCAGCACAGTAATATATATTTTCTACATATAATCTAGAAAGTGATTTGTATCACTTAACATAGATTTTAAGCCCCAAATTTATATTTATAGTAAAATTTTCTGCCTAAGTTTTTAATCTCATTTGTATTTACAACTATTTTTAGATTTTATTTGAAGAGGAGGAGAAAAAAATGAATGAAGAAAGAAAAAGGAAACACACAGTGTTTTAATTAGAGAAAATCACTGGATTGCTGGTAGTTGAATTTATCATCTGAATGAGTCTTGGCATAAAACATAGGTTTATAAGGGGATTTCTTTAATTCTCAGGGTTTCTGTGTGACACAGCTATTAACAACTATGCGATATTTTCCACTCCCACTGAAAGTGACATTTTCTCAGTTGTGTCCAACTCTTTGTGACGCTATGGACTATACAGTCCATGGAATTCTCCAGGCCAGAATACTGGAGTGGGTAGCCTTTCCCTTCTCAAGGGGATCTTTCCTACCCAGGGATCAAACCCAGGTCTCCCACATTGTGGATGGATTCTTTAGCAGCTGAGCCACAAAGGAAAGCCCAAGAATACTGGAGTGGGTAGCCTATCCCTTCTCCAGCAGATCTTCCCAACTCAGGAACTGAACCAGGATCTCCTGCATTGCAGGTGGATTCTTTACCAACTGAGCTATCAGGGAAGCCCTAGAACTGAGCAGAGTAGGAGATTTCATAAATTATTTTAAAATAAATAGTAGTTGTATATATAATCCACATAAAGCTGAGCTATATTATGCTCCAGTCTTAACATAGTGCTCTTTTCAAAGAAATGTCAGTTCAAAATTCAAGAAACAATTTCTAAAGAAATTTCTTTTTTTTTCTGATACAAATGAACCTATTTACAAAACAGAAACAGACAAGACTTAGAGAAGGAACTTATGGTTACCAGGGGGAAGGGTGGGAGGAGTGATTGACATATATACACTGCTATATTTAAAATGAATAACCAACAAGGACCTACTGTATAGCATAGAACTCTGCTCAACATTCTATAATAACCTAAATGGGAAAAGAATTTGAAAAACAATAGACACTTGTATATGTGTAACTGAAGCACTTTGCAGTACACCTGAAACTAACACAACATTGTTAATCAAAGATACTCCAATATAAAAGTTAAAAAAAAAATTAAGTAACTCAATTTCTAAATTTTTTTAGCAATTTAAATTGCTTTTATTGTGAAGCTCTAAAAAAAACAAAAATATTTTACAATACACGCAAACTCAAAAACAAAACAAAACAAAAAAACCCCCAAATCTTAAGAGACAAAAAAGGAATCAATCTATTTTGCAAAGAGAAAGCAGGAGAATCAAGAACTTTGGTCTCAGACAGACCTGGGCTTGAATTCTGGCTCCAGTACTCACTAATTATATGACTCAGGAAAATGACTTAACATTCCTGAGACCGTTTTCTAATCTAATATCTCAGACCACACCTACCCTCTAGGGTCACTGTATTAAAGGAGAACAGTATAAGTAAAAGAGATAGTACACAACAGGAGCTCAATAAATGATGGCTGATATTCTCTTCCAGCACTGGCATATGTAATTTTCACATTGTTATAATCACCATCTAGCTACATTCTGTTTTCTTCCTCTTATAAAAATAAAACAGATTTGTCACATTAATAAATATCCTGAAAAAGCAATTTAATTTTTTAATGAAACAATTATCAAGATTCCAAAGAGGGATTCTACTCCTATTACACAGGAATAGGAGATATCCCCCCCCCTTTTTTTTTGAGGTATGGTTGACAGAAATCGTATTTAGGTGTGTGATCTGATGTTTTGATATACACGTTGTTGTTCTTGTTCAGTCAACAAGTCATGTCCAACTCTTCAGAACCCCATGGACTGTAGCACGCCAGGCTTCCCTGTATATGTTGATATATATATACTTCATAAACTAATAACCATAATCAAATTAACTAATATATCACCCCCCATAGTAACCTTTTTTTTTTCTGTGTGTGTGGTAAAGAAACATAAGATCCACTCTTTTAGCAAATTTCAGGTATACAATACAGTATTGTTGACTATAATTCACATTACTATACATTAGATTATCAGAACTTATTCATCCTGAAACTTTGTACCACGTGACCAGCATCTTCCCATTGCCCCCTTCATAGAGCCTCTGGCAATCACCATTCTAGTCTCTGCTTCTACCAATTCAACTATCTTAGATTCCACATTTAAGTGAGATCATACAGTATTTGTTTTTCTGTGTCTGGCATATTTCACTCAGCATGTCTTCCAGGTTCTTCCATGTTGATGCAAATGGCAGGATTTTTTCCTTATTTTAAAGTTGGATAATATTCGATCCTCTACACACACACATCTTTATCCATTCATCTGATGATGGACATAGGTTGTTTTCATGCCTTGGCTATTGTGAATAATGCTGCAATGAACATAGGGGTGCAGATATCTCTTCAAGATGGTTGATTTCATTTCCTTTTGGTTTCTATCCAGAAGTGGGATTGGTGAACCATCAAGTAGTCCTAGATTTCATTTTTTGAGATACCTCCATGCGGTTTTCCATAATGGCAATACCAACTTACATTCCCACCAACAGTGCACAAGAATCCTCTCTTCACATTATTGCCAACCCTTGGTATCTTTTGTTTTCTTGATAACTGCCATTGATGCTTTTGAACTGTGGTGCTGGAGAAGACTCTTGAGAGTCCCTTGGACCACATGGAGATCAAATCAATCAATCCTAAAGGAAATCAGTCCTGAATATTCATTGGAAGGACTGATGCTGAAGCTGAAGGTGGCCAAATGCAAAGAGCCAACTCATTAGAAAGGACCCTGATGCTGGGAAAGATTGAAGGCAGAAAGAGAAGGGGATAACAGAGGGTGAGATGGTTGGATGGCATCACTGACTCGATGGACATGAGTTTGAGTAATCTCTGGGAGTTGGTGATGGACAGGGAGGCCTGGCCTGCTGCAGTCCATGGGGTGGCAGAGAGTTGGACACGACTGAGGGACTGAACTGAACTAATCCTAACAGGTGTGAGGTGATACCTTACTATGGTTTTGATTTGTATTTCCCTGATGATTAGTAATGTTGAGAGCCTTTTATTGTACTGTTGGCCATTTGCCTGTCTTCTTTTGAGAAATGTCTGTTTATGTCCTTTGCCCATTAGACTGTGGTGCTGTTTTGTCTTGCTATTGTGTTGTAGGATTTCCTTATATATTGTGAATATTAACTTCTTATCAAAGATGTGGTTTGTAAATACTTTCTCCTTTTTCACTCTGTTGCTCCCTTTGCTGTGAAGAAGTTTTTAGTCTGATATAATCCCACTTATCTTTTTTTTTTTTTTTTTTTGCTTTTATTGCCTGTGTTTCCAGCATCATAATGAAAAAGTCATGGCCCAGATTAGTATCAAGAAGTTTTTCACTATGCTTTCTGATAGCAGTTTCATGGTTTCAGGTCTTACATTTAAGCCTAATCCCGTTTTGAGTTGATTTTTGCATATAGTGTGAAATAAGGGTCCAATTTCTTTCTTCTACATGGGGACACCCAGGTTTCACAGAACCATTCATGAAGAGACTATCCTTTCTCCACTGGGTGTTCTTGGCACCCTTGTTGAAGATAACAGACTGCAGATGCATGGATTTATTGGGGGGCTCTCAACACAGGAAAACTTATATTTTCCTCCTTTCGCCTTCTCTTTCCATCCCCCAACCTCAATATCTCACAGGCATGACAGAGACCCCAAAAGGTCTCCCTCCAGAATCCTCCATCCTTTCTCAAATTCATTTAGGGGTAGCTTTTTTCTCTTTCTGTCTCCTTGATCACCTTCCAGCTCTCTTCACTTCTCTTCTGCTAATACCTGCTGCCCTTTTTGGTATAAATCAATTAAACTCGTTCAAGTACCTATTACTTGTCCCCTTCACCCATTACTCAGACCTGGAACCTAAAGTGGGTTAGGTTCTGGATAATCTCCCCACTCATATATCTCTTACATATGAGTTATAGTTTAGTGCAGCTGCCAACATATGCCTTATTTAATACAGAACAAAAGTGAAAGTCTTATACTATATTTTACATCCAAAATACTTTTCCATATACAAAAGTAAGTATTTGAAGGAGGGGGATGTTTTGAAAATCCCCATGGAAACTTGACTTTCTGGTACCTTCCAAGGAATTGCTTTTCCTTCTCATGAAAAAGAGACTTTATTATTATTTTTTAAATAATAAAAATAAAATATATGTATTTATTACTAAGTCAATCCCAAACTGGTCACCCTTTCCACTGAGCGATTTTACCATATTTGTGATCACTATTTTAAAGCAACAACTGACAAATATTGGGGCTTCCCTGGTGGCTCAGTGGTAAAGAATCCTTCTGCTAATGCAGGAGATGAAGGAGACCCAGGTTCAATCCCTGGGTTGGGAAGATCCCTTGGAGTAGGAAATGGCAACCCACTCCAGTATTCTTGCCTGGAGAATTCCATGGACAGAGGAGCCTGGCGGGCAACATCCCACTGGGTCGCCAAGAGTCGGACATGACTGAGCACTCATGTGCATTCACGCCAAATGCTGCTGTATCTTTCTATGGAGGTACCTACATGTTTGTACCCAGGATAAATAGCAACTGCAAATCCCATCCTTATGTTTCAGGATCCTAAGGGCAACCCCACTTCATCCTAATCTATGTAGAAAGTTTGTCTGGTTGTTTAAGGTTTAATTTTGGATTTTGCTTTCTTGCTTTTGTCCTGGGGAAAGTGACAAAAAGTCAGAGCACTCCTTCTGTCCCACCAGATCCTAGAAAAGATGGCTCAGAAATTCCCTGAAAAAAGATAATTACAGACCACACACATTCTCATCTAACCTTCTCTACCACGTATGTCCACTTCTTTGTGTAAGTAAGTAGCACTAGCTGGGGACCAAGAACTATTTAAATGTTTAAATTTTCTTGGTCCACAGTCTACAGAGTGCCATCACAGTATTTTTTTCATGTTGCCACCAGGCTAAAATAAATACCTACAGTTTCCATCTATTAAGTAGTTGAATTCAAACAATAGGTATTTTTATGTCCTCATGGTTTACTGGGCATTTGAAAAAATTAATTGAAAGAAAAAAGCATTTTTATTTCATTCTTACAAAACTGAAGCTGTGCATCTCAGATTGGGACTTGAACCCACAGTCTTTTAACTGAGATCACAAGACTTAATGAAGTTCAGTTTCTTGATGTCTCATCACAAAAGAATTCAGTGAGAGACACAGTGATAGGTAAGAAGTGGATTTACTCAGAGAGAAATACAATCCACAGATGGAGTGTGGGCCATCTCAGAAGGTGAGAGGCCCTGAAATATGGGAAATATGGAGAGGGGGGTGGTTAGTTTTTATAGGATGGATAATTCATAGTCTAATAAGAGGGAAAATTATTCTAACTATTTCAAGGATTTCCAGGAATTGGGCCACTTCCCACTTTTGGGCCTTTTATGGTTAGCCTTAGAACTGTTGTGACACTGGTGGTCATGTTATTTAATGCTAATACATTATAATGAGCATAAAACGAAGCTCATCGTCCACTGGAAGTCGAATCTTCCACCATCTCGGAGCCAGTTGATTCTAACCAGTTTTTGTCATGTCCTTTGGCTATGTTGGGGCTTCCCAGGTGGTGCTAGTGGTAAAGAACCCACTTGGCAATGCAGCAGATGGAAGAGACATGGGTTCGATCTCTGGGTTGGGAAGATTCCCTGGAGGAGGGCATGGCCACCCACTCCAGTATTCTTGTCTGGAGAATGCCATGGACAGAAGAGCCTGATGGGCTACGGTCCATAGGGCTGCACAGAACTGGACACGACTGGAGTGACTTAGTACACACATATGGCTATGTCATTCTTTTAAAGGCTGTGCCCTAAAAGGTTGTGTCCTGTTTTGAAACTAGTTACCTACTAATGGGATGTGCATACCTGTTGGGCACTGCAGTTTCTCAAACCTTGAAATCTGACTGGACACCACCACAGTCATTTCTTGTGCCACATTCATTCTAATATGGTATTTGATTTTTTTCATAGCAACAACCAAAACCCTGGCTTGGCAAGAGGTGATCAAAATGATAGAGTAGGAGGATGCTGAGTGCACCTCCGCCCCCCTGCTGCCCACAAACACATAAAAAAGACACCTACATGTAGAACAATTCTCACTGAAAACAAACTGGCAGAAAAGCTCTTCTACAACCAAGGCTGTAAAGAAAGATCCATGCAGAGGTGGGGAGGAAGGGAAGAGAAGCAATCAGATTGGGACCCACACCTACAGGAGGGGGCACCAAAAAGAAGGGTATATCATGGGCTTGGAGATCCTCCCTGGGGAATGGAGGGTTCAAATCACATGCTAGGCACCCCAGCCCTGAGGTCCAACAGGAGGAAGATGAGTTTCCTTGGCTGGTTTGAAAACCAGTGGGACTTACAGAAGGGCTGTAAGAAGCAGACTCTGCTTATAAAGTACATGCACACAAACTTGCTTATGCCTGAAACAAGGTGGAGGAAGCAGACTGAAACTGCTTAGGACTCTGGCCAGTTTCCTGCGACCATCTCAGCATGTGCCCCAGACTCTCTAGCATGGGCACAGCTTCTCACTAGAGTAAAGGCTAGTGGGAAGGAGAATGCACCTTTAGGGGGCAAGAGCCAGTTCAGACCAGGCACAGCATCCGAACAGGGCAAGAGTGGCCAGTAGTGCTGTAATGATAAGGTAGAGGGTCCCCAAGAAAGAGAA
Organism: Oreotragus oreotragus; assembly: GCA_006410675.1. Taxonomy (NCBI): domain Eukaryota; kingdom Metazoa; phylum Chordata; class Mammalia; order Artiodactyla; family Bovidae; genus Oreotragus; species Oreotragus oreotragus. Next base: position 56,531 of record SJYX01023768.1, read on the forward strand.
ATATGGCTTTCTTGACATGAGAAGGCATTTTTGGTTTAAGCCATTTTGTGATCTAATCCTGACCACAATTCTTGTCCTCAAACAGGTCTCAGTAATTAAGGATCTTAAGGGAACAAAAGAATGCAGAAATATTGCCTGTTATCAGACTAAGAGAAGTAACAATAGCAAAGATAATACATCAGTTGTAAAGACTCCCATTTCTGTTTCAGTGGTAAAGATCAGCCTGAAGCACTCAATCACCAGATCAACTGGAACCTAAGGGATGATGATGTAGACTTTTTCTGTCCCTTGTGACTTCAATCAACTAAAGTTTGTACTCTGTTGACCAACCAAACTCCTTCATGAATATGCACATACCCTTTGCTTAAAACTTCCCCAGTTTTGCTGTTTAGGGAGACACTGCTTTGGGAAAGATCCCTGATGTTTTCCATATTTGCTACAGATAGTAATAAATCCTTCCTCCTCCTGATCTTTGGCTTGGTTGTATCTTTTGCCTTGACACCCATCAAGAGGTGAACCCAGTTTTTGGTAACACTGGCACTTGCAGAGGTGGTAGACTGGGAGTTGTCACGAGCTCAGACTGGCATACCAGGACCATCCCAGCATGCACTCTGGCCCACACCTACCTGCTCCAGCCCCTCTTGAGTCACCGCTACTCCTCTCTGCTGAAAAAGGGCTATTGCTGAGAGGGGGGAGACTGCACACATAGAGGGAAATAAACCAATTTGGAGTCAACCCTCAGGGCTTCTTCTCCAGCATCTCGTGACCTGACCCCATCCTTGATAGGGAGGTGATGGCCACTGAGCATAAAAGAAGCTCCTGTTTCTGGCTTGAGCCCCTCTATCTATCTATCTATCTATCTATCTGTGACAGTTGCCAGCACACCCTGGAGAAAGATGTGACCCATGCTCATGTCAGATCCAGATCTCCCACCAAAGTTACACAGATAGCGTAGGGACAGTGCCACACAAGGACACCCCTTCAGGACCAGGAGACATAACTTTCACCTAATTTCACAGAGACAGAGAAAGCTAAAAAAAATGAGAGGACAGAGGAATTTGTTTCAAATGAAAAAACAACAACAAACTCTGAAAAAGCACCTAACGAAACAGATAAATAAATTATCAGATAAAGAGCTCGGAGCATTAATAATAAGAACGCTAACTGAATTTGAGAAAGGAATAGGTGAACATAATGAGACTTTTAACAAGGAATTAGAAAATACAACAAAAGAACCTGTTAGAGTTGCAGGATACAATCACTGAAATGAAAAACACACTAGAGAAATTAATAGCAGACTGGGTGATACACAAGAATGTATAAGTGATCTGGAAGATAGAATAATGGAAATCACTCAATCAGAACAACAAAAAGAAAAACAATTTTTTTTTAAATGAGAAGGATGTCTGAAACAACATCAAGTGCACTAACATTCACATTATAGGGGTCCCAGAGGAGAAGAGAGAAAGGGGTTGAAAATGTATTTGATGAAATTATGGCTGAAAACTTCCTAAACCTGAAGAAGGAACCAGATATCCATGAACAGGAAGCACAGAGAGTCCCAAACAAGATGAACCCAAAGAGACCCACAGCAAGACATATCATAATTAAAATGGCAAAATTTAGATCAAATTCTAAAGGCACTAAGAGAAAAAAGTCATGTACAAGGGCACTCCCATAAGGCTATCATCAGTAGACTTTTCTGAGAAACTTTGCAGGACAGAAGGAAATGGCATGATATTTTAAAAGTGTTGAAAGGGAAAAACCTTCAACTGAAGATATGCCACCTAGCAAGGTTATCACTCTGAATTGAAGGAGAAATAAAGAACTTCTCAGACAAGCAAAAACTAAAAGGGTTCATCAGTACTAAACTGGCCCAAAAGAACTGTTAAAAGGTTTTCTGCAATTGGAAAAGAAAAGGCTATAACAAGAAGTAAGAATTTATAGGAAAGGAAAAATCCCACCAATAAAAGCAAATATACAGTAAAGGTTGTGGATCAACCTCTTTCAAATAAGTTACTATGAAGATTGAAAGAAAAATTAGCATAATTACAATAAACAGTAAAAGGATAAATATTAAGATGTAAAATATGACATCAAAAAAACACAAAATGTGGGTGAGAGGAATAAAAAATGTAGATCTTTTAGAATGCTTTTTAACTTAAATGACTATCTAAAACAAGTAGATATAGTTATCGGTCAATATATATGAACCCTGTGTTAACCACAAATCAAAAACCTTCAATAGATACACAAAAACAAGAGAAAAAGGAATACAAGCATACCACTAAAAAAATCACCAAACCACAAGGGAAGACACTAAATGAGAAGAAAAGAGCGTAGAACTACAAAAATAAGCAGAAACCAAGTAAAAAAGTACATAGCTACCAATTATCACTTTAAAAGACAGTAGACTAAATGCTTCAATCAAAAGACATAGGAAATGTCATATGATGTCACTTATATGTGAAATCTAAAATATGACAGAAATGAATTTATCTATGAGAAAGAAACAGACTCAAAGATATAAAAAACAGACTTGTAGCCGCCAAGGGGGAGGGCTAGTAAGGGCGGGATAAATTAGGAGTTTGGGATTGGTACAATGGATAAATAACAGGGTCCTACTGGGTGGCACATGGTGGTGGTTTAGCCACTCAGTCGCGTCTGACTCTTGCAACCCCGTGGACTGTGTAGCCTCACCAGGCAATTCTGTCCATGGGATTCTCCAGGCAAGAATACTGGAGTGGGTTGCCATTTCCTTCTCCAGGGGATCTTCCTGACCCAGGGATCAAACCCAGGTTTCCTGCATTGCAGGCAGATTCTTTACTGACTGAGCTACGAGAAAAGCCTGTATGGCAAGGGAACAATATTCAGTCAGTTCAGTTCAGTCGCTCAGTCGTGTCCGACTATTCAGTATCCTATGACAAACCATAATAGAAAAGAATATGAAAAATAATGCATATATATATATATATAACTGAATCACTTTGCTGTACAATACAAACTGATGCAACATTGTAAATAACTACACTTTCATAAAATTAATTTTTAAAAGATGTATGGTAGCTGATTGGATTTTTAAAAAACAAGATTCATCTATATGCTGCTTACAAGATACTTTGTTGTTTAGTCACTAAGTTCTGTCCTACACTTTTTGCAACCCCATGGACTGTAGCCCGCCAGGCTCCTCTGTCTATGGGATTTCCCAGGCAAGAATACTGGANGTATGGTAGCTGATTGGATTTTTAAAAAACAAGATTCATCTATATGCTGCTTACAAGATACTTTGTTGTTTAGTCACTAAGTTCTGTCCTACACTTTTTGCAACCCCATGGACTGTAGCCCGCCAGGCTCCTCTGTCTATGGGATTTCCCAGGCAAGAATACTGGAGTGGGCTGCCATTTCCTTTTCGAGGGGATCTTCCTGGGATCTTCCAGGGATCAAACTCGCATCTCCTGCATTGGCAGGTGGATTCTTTACTTCTGAGCCACTGGGGAAGGCCATAAGAATATAAGATTCTACATACTATATATAAATTATTTTTAAAAACTCAAATATATATACTACATATCCATCTACTAATATATTAAATGTATATAATATACACCCTGTGCCTTAGCCATGGCAACTACTATCAACTGATTCATGTTTCCAGACTTTTTCTATATAAAGTAAGATGTCGAAAGCATTAAACATCTAGGTTGCATAAACTTTGTCACCAGTGTTAAGCTTAACTTTTATTTATTAACTAACTCTAAAGCCCCAAGGAGCTTCCCTGGTGGCTCAGAAGATAAAGAATCTGTCTTCAATGCAAGAGACCCAGGTTCGATTCCTGGGTTGGGATGATCCCTTGGAGAATGAAATAGCTACCAGTGCACTCCAGTATTCTTGCCTGCAGAATTCCATGGACAGAGGAGCCTCGTGGGCTACAGTCCATGGGGTCACAAAGAGTCGGCCACAACACAAAGCCCCAAAGTGAAGTTACTAGGTCATCCAAAAAGTGCATTTGGTTTTAAGTAAAAATAAAAAGCATTTTTCATTTTCACCAAGAACTTTAGTGAACAACATATTCACTAACCGAATGAACTTTCTGGCCAATGCAATAAAAGCCCTTTCTAGAAGTTTGTCTTCAACATTATCTTTCACAGTATAAGCTGCCTTGGGTTACTTACTTCTTCTTCCTATGCTTCAAATGCTTGTTTCTTTTTGGATGAATAGTACAGTTAATCACTGGGAGGGCAGGAGCTTTATTCTCTGCCTCTTGCCAGAAAAGAAAGAAAATTCCAAGGTACCACATCCCAGAGTACAGCTCAAGCAGGATGAGGTACGTTTCCAATGTATTCTTCTAAGTCTTCCCACCTCCCACCATCTAGTTAGATAATCTTTTCAGCTTGGCTGGTCTAATATAGCAGACGCTATCAGGACCCACACTTAACGTCTATTTTCCACTCTGGAGGTCACTGCGGGACACTCCCTATGCGCACTGATGGTTTCTTGCATCTCTGTATTTTCTGGACCAGGAAGCACACTGAAAATGTCTGGATATTTTGAATTAACAACCCCAGGGCAATCCTTGGGACTTTAACTAACTAATAAGGGATGAGAATCGAGAAATACTCCAGCTTCCTTAACACTCAGCACAGCGGTTCTGAAGTATGTCGTACTTAGTGTCAAAGGGCTCTGGCTGGATTGAGCCCCAGTTGCCTGCTCATTGACACACCCTTAATCGTTTTCCCTCCTTCTTATCTCACTTCCTCACTCTCACTGTGCTTCCTGGGGTCACCTCCCAAATAAACTACTTGTCTCCAAATCTTTATCTCAAGGTCCTGTTTTGGAGGACTCTAAATGAAGGCAACCACAAAGAAACATGATTGTCTACAACACTAGTTTACATCTCTAAAGGGCAGAACTCACAGCTAGTTTTGCCCTTATCTTGAGATGCCAAGATTAGTCAGGAAGTATGTAAAAAATATTGAAATTTATGAACAATTTCCTTTATTAAGTATGAGTAAGACTAAATTCGAGGTGCTGTGAAATGGTACCATTCTTACTGAGATTAGGTATGAAGTCTGGGCAGGCCACTAGGGATTGGTCCTACCAGTGTCACCCATCCTGTTTCAGTGGAGAAATTCCTAGCTTTTCAGGGAAAAAAGGTTTTTCTTGAAGAGTCTGTATTCAGCCTTTCAACAAGCATTCATTAAGTGCTGCTGCTGCTGCTGCTAAGTCGCTTCAGTCATGTCCAACTCTGTGCGACCCCATAGACGGCAGCCCACCAGGCTCCCCCGTCCCTGGGATTCTCCAGGCAAGAACACTGAAGTGGGTTGCCATTTCCTTCTCCAATGCAGGAAAGTGAAAAGTGAAAGTGAAGTCGCTCAGTTGTGTCCGACTCTTAGCGACCCCGTGGACTGCAGCCTACCAGGCTCCTCTGTCCATGGGATTTTCCAGGCAAGCGTACTGGAGTGGGGCACCATCACCTTCTCCGCATTAAGTGCTAGGATATATTAAAGACACTGGATATTGTATTGAAAGTATTAAGATTTGTATGTGGATAGTTGACAATTATTATACTTGAATCTAGAAATGGGGTATTTGTATATTTTTACTGAGTACATTGTCATGGCTGCCTTATTTCTGACTGACTTTTATCCAACCTTTTTCTGCTTAAACTAGCCAGAATAAAACTGTTGTCTATAACTAAGAACCTTGATTGAGAAAATTGTAAACATCAGGCTAGAAGTAGGTTGCTAAAGATACACACCCTGTTCTGGGGAAGAGGCATATACGTGAAAGCATGAGAGGGGCTCAGAGGGCCATTTTTGTGTGTCTTGCATTAATGACCCCCACAGAGCATCCACTATGTACATGGGATGACTGGTCCCTTGGATGTCACCAGCTTCTTTCCTTGACTACTCTAGTGCCTATGAACAAAGTGGTTATGGTGGCAGTGTTGAAGGCTCTTCATGGCCCCCCAACAACATGGATTTCCTTTCACTATGGCCAGTCTAACTACTGTCACTGCTGAATACCCAGATGGCCAGCAGCAGAAACCAATGCTGTGCACTCAAAACGGACCACTGCTCAGGGAGATTAGGCAGCCAACAGCATATGCTGTCAAACTTTACAATTTTTGCCAGTCTTTAGGTTAGAAACGCTATCTCTATATAGTTTCTATTTGAATTTCTCTTACTATGAGTGAAGTTGATTCTTTTTTCAATGTTTAAGGGCTATTTTCTTTTCTTTTTCTTTTTCTGTGAGTTAGCTGCACATATATCTTACCAATTTTTCTGTTGGGTTTTGTTGTTTTCATCTCAGTTTTAAGCTCATTACATGTTAAAGATGTTTACCCCTTGATTATAACATAAGTTGCAAATTTTTTTTACCAATTTGTCATTTGTCTTTTTACTTGTTTTTGTTTCTGCATGCAAAACTTTTTAACTTTTATTTAATCAAATGTATCTATCTTTTTCCTTATTGCTTCTAAAATTTAAATCATAGTTACGAAAGTTTTCCCACTCTTAGGCTGTAAGGGAATTCACCCATATTTTCTCTTATTATTTGCATACTTTCATTTTTCACATTGAGAACTTTTATCTATATGGAATTTATCCAGTGTGAGGAATAAGTACAATTTTATCTTTTCCCATATGGCTAGTCAACTGTTCCGGTGCCCCTTATTAGAAAATGTTTCTTTTCCTATGATTGACATAAGCCTTTACCATACACTAATTATTCATGTGAGCCTGTTTCTGGATTTTTAATGTTCTATTGTATTTGTCCACTCATGTGCTGATTTCATGCTATTTTAATTATAAAAGCTTTATAATATGTCTTCATATTTGTTAGACCTAGCTGTTTTCATTGCTTTTTTTATTAAGGGATATCTATTCATGCTTATTTATTCTTCTAAATGAACTTTATAATCAACATTGCTGCTGCTGCCAAGTCACTTCAGTCATGTCTGATTCTGTGTGACCCCATAGATCAAAACCCTAGCCTGCCCAGCATCTGAGTTGGAACCGCTGACCATCATCACCGTAGGATCCACCATCCACTGTACAAAGCAGACACCAGCATCCATGGTCCCAACTCCTGGGCAAGGCGCTGACACTTTCCTAACATCCTCTGAAATAACCTTTCTGTTTCATGACCCACAGGTTCCCTGTACACATGTTCACAAGCTCACTTCCATTTGCCAAGGACCTTGCCTCAATCCCCCAACTTCCCTCCTTTCTCACAACTGGCTTCACAGCTCCACAGGCCAATATCAACATAATCCCCACAATGAATCTTTCCTACTGAGTCCAAGGACAGTGTCCTTCTGCCCCAGGCTTTTACAGGCACTGTTTACATTTTTCACTTTATTTATTAGAATAGACATTGCCATTAGTCCAGTTAGCCCATAAAATTGTGTGTCTCTCTTATCTTATATCCTTTGTTACAGAATGAATTATGTATGATCAAAAATTGATAAGCTGAATTTCTAACCCCCAATATGACTGATTGGGAGATAGGGCCTTTAAATGGGTAACTAAGGTTACATGAGGTCATAAGGATGGTCCTAGTCCAACCTGCTGCTGCTAAGTCGCTTCAGTCGTGTCCGACTCTGTGCAACCCCATAGACAGCAGCCCACCAGGCTCCCCCATCCCTGGGATTCTCCAGGCAAGAACACTGGAGTGGGTTGCCATTTCCTTCTCCAATGCATGAAAGTGAAGAGTGAAAGTGAAGTCGCTCAGTCGTGTCCGACTCTTTGCGACCCCATGGACTGCAGCCCACCAGGCTCCTCCACCCATGGGATTTTCCAGGCAAGAGTGGGTTGCCATTGCCTTCTCCGAGTCCAACCTGACTAGATCTTAAAAGATTAGAATTCAGAGAGACTTACTAAGGGTGCGAGGTGGGCCTTGAGAGGAAAGTTCATGTGAGGACACAGTGAAAAGACAAGTCAAGGACAGAAGCCTCAGGACCACCAACCCTGCAGGCATCCTGACCTTGAACTTCCAGCCCCCCAAGCTTTGAGAAAATAAAGTTCCATTGTTTAAACCGCCTAGCCATGGTATTTTGTTATGGCAGCTCAGCAAACTGAAACACCCTTGGAAATCTGGCCATTCACAGTAGACACCTGTAAACACTTAGTGAATTAAATCAGAAACAAATTCATGATATACGCCATATATAGCTGTCTCTTATACACATCTAGATGTGTATAAGAGACAGGACACACTCTAAATGGATAGGTTACAACTATTCCAGAAACACACACATCTGCAGCTTTGGTACCAAAGGTCACTATTCAAAAATCTGTGCTCTTACTAACAACATACTAACAACTGGGATTTGTATTCAGGCTATCTTGACTTGCTTAGGATACTAAAGTGTTATCCACTGGGAAGTGACTTTCTCCATCTTGAAGTATCTCCAGTTCTCTAACGGAAGAGAAAATACACAAATACTAAACACCTACGTTGAAGCCACATCTGTAAAGCTTTAAGTGTACAAAACTGCTTTAAATCCTAAAACAACTGTAAAAAAAAAACATGTATCATTAAAATGTCATGGATGANAAAGTGTTATCCACTGGGAAGTGACTTTCTCCATCTTGAAGTATCTCCAGTTCTCTAATGGAAGAGAAAATACACAAATACTAAACACCTACGTTGAAGCCACATCTGTAAAGCTTTAAGTGTACAAAACTGCTTTAAATCCTAAAACAACTGTAAAAAAAAAACATGTATCATTAAAATGTCATGGATGATGAAACAGTATCATTCGCAAAAATACCTGCCCCAGACCACACAGCTGGGACCCACTTCAAACCCTGAATCTGGTTTCCAAGCCTCTCCTTTGTAATCCTACCTTATAGATCCTTACATTTATCATATGCCTACCTGTCCTGTCCATCTCTTTACTATTAATGGGGGAATGAGAACTAGTAATTCTGGTTCTTGACTGGGTATCAGGAAAAAGACCACTCTTTCTGCATCAGTCCATCTGCTGCTGCTGCTAAGTCGTTCCAGTCATGTCCGATTCTGTGCAACCCCATAGATGGCAGCCCACCAGGCTCCCCTGTCCCTGGGATTCTCCAGGCAAGAACACTGGAGTGGGTTGCCATTTCCTTCTCCAATGCATGAAAGTGAAAAGGGAAAGTCAAGTCACTCAGTCATGTCCGACTTTAAGCGACCCCATGGACAGCCCACCAGGCTCCTTGGTTCATAGGATTTTCCAGGAAGAATACTGGAATGGGGTGCCATTGCCTTCTCTGATCAGTCCATCTAAACACTGCCAAAGAACTTGGACATTTATGTAGAATTTGGACACCAACCTACTGACTGGGAGCAGAACATGGAAGTTAACAGTGAGGTGATGTGATTATCTTCCAAGAATCATGAAATAAAGAGTAGCACATTGTCTTCTAAGAATGAGATAGTAAAATTAGACCAGAGATATGTAAAATCCCCTTTCAGAGACAGACTAGTTCTTATGCCCAACAAAACTTGAAAATATATTAACATATATGGTAGTCGGGATGTGGGAAAAGTGAAAGTGTTAGTCGCTCAGTTATGTCCGACTTTTTGGACTGTAGCCCACCAGGTTCCTCTGTGCGTGGGATTCTCCAGGCAAGAATACTGGAGTGGGTTGCCATTCCCTTCTCCAGGGGATCTTCCTTACCCAGGTCCCATGGGATTTTCCAGGCAAGAGTACTGGAGTGGGGTGCCATTGCCTTCTCCAAATTGCAGATCTACTTGATGCTAAATAGATCATTCCTCTTCCATGTCCTCAATAAAGTAAGTCTTGAGCAGCCCACTGCCACCCAATGTCCACCTAAAGGATTATTCAAGAAGCAGTATTTGAGAGAGACCACCCAGGACCAAAAGATTACCTAGAGGACATATGAACTCCTCACCATGAGGATTTTCTAAGTTCTGCAATTTTACCAGTTTGGAGCTCCAGAAATAATATATATTAGTTTAACCTCCTAAAAAGGAGCTGGGTGGCTTATAGTCACTATCACACCTTCACCTTTTCCTTCTGAATATTTAGAAGAACACATACTGAGAAGCTTCCTTATTCAATATCCCTGACACGAGAATCAATGTAGTAAATCCTCTGGCAATTGAGCATTTTGGATCATTTCTATAGATACATTTTCAAATTCACTAATCTTCTGTAATGTCTGCGTGCAAACATGCTGTCACTTCAGCTGTGTCTGACTCTTTGTGATCCTATGGACTGTAGCCCACCAGGATCCTCCATCCATAGGATTCTCCAGGCAAGAATCCTGAAGTGGGTTGCTATGCCTCCTCTAGAGGATCTTCCAGACCCAGGGACCAAACCCAAGTGTCTTATGTCTCCTACATTGACAGGTGGGTTCTTTATCACAGTGCCACCTGGGAAGCCCCCTGTAATGTATAATCAGCAGTTAATCTATCCATTGTAATTTTCTTTTTAGGTAATGTATATTTCATTTTTAGAAGTTCAATTTGTCTTTTTTATATCCTTATTTCCCTTTGATTTGCTCATATTTCTCTCTTCTTTCTTGAACATATACATTTATAACAAATATTTTAACATCCTTCTCTACTAATTCTGTCATTCTTTATTCTTGTCATTTATATATATATATACACTTCTATTAAATACTTTTTCTCCTGTTTATGGGTGAAGTTATCTTGCCTCTTGGAACAAGTGGTAGCTTATATTGGATTTTAGACATTATGAATTATACACTGTTGGGTTGGATGGCTTTTTTTATTGTAGTTTCTATAACTTTAAATATTTTGGGGGCTTTGTTCAGGAGTGCAGTAATATTACTTGGAATTAGTTTGACTCTTTGAATTTTTATATTCTTAGAGTGAATCCAAAATGCCTTTAGTATAAATTTTGCCGTACTACCGAGCCAATACCTTTCTGAGGACACTACCAAAAAAAATCATGTGTTTCAGTTGTAAAGAACAAACTTTTGGACTATATGGAAGAAGGCGAGGGTGGGATTGTTGGGTTGGATGGCTTTTTTTATTGTAGTTTCTATAACTTTAAATATTTTGGGGGCTTTGTTCAGGAGTGCAGTAATATTACTTGGAATTAGTTTGACTCTTTGAATTTTTATATTCTTAGAGTGAATCCAAAATGCCTTTAGTATAAATTTTGCCGTACTACCGAGCCAATACCTTTCTGAGGACACTACCAAAAAAAATCATGTGTTTCAGTTGTAAAGAACAAACTTTTGGACTATATGGAAGAAGGCGAGGGTGGGATGATTTGAGAGAATAGCCTTGAAACATGTATATTACCATATGTAAAATAGATGGTGCAAGTTTGATGCATGTAACAGGACACTCAAAGCCAGTGATCTGGAACAACCCAGAGGGATGCAGTGGGGAGAGAGATGGGAGGGGGTTTCAGGACTGAGGGACACATGTGCACTCATTGCTGATTCATGTCGATGTATGGCAAAAACCATCACAATACTGTAAAATAATTACCTTCCAATTAAAATAAATCAATTCGTTTAAAAAATTCATGTGCTTGATCATTTTTCACTCTAACTGATACCTAATGGAAACTCCAGTACTTTGACCACCTCATGCGAAGAGTTGACTCATTGGAAAAGACTTTGATGCTGGGAGGTCTCAAAGCCAGTGATCTGGAACAACCCAGAGGGATGCAGTGGGGAGAGAGATGGGAGGGGGTTTCAGGACTGAGGGACACATGTGCACTCATTGCTGATTCATGTCGATGTATGGCAAAAACCATCACAATACTGTAAAATAATTACCTTCCAATTAAAATAAATCAATTCGTTTAAAAAATTCATGTGCTTGATCATTTTTCACTCTAACTGATACCTAATGGAAACTCCAGTACTTTGACCACCTCATGCGAAGAGTTGACTCATTGGAAAAGACTTTGATGCTGGGAGGGATTGGAGGCAGGAGGAGAAGGGGACGACAGAGGATGAGATGGCTGGATGGCATCACTGACTCATGGACGCGAGTCTGAGTGAACTCCGGGAGTTGGTGATGGATAGGGAGGCCTGGCGTGCTGCGATTCATGGGATCGCAAAGAGTAGGACACGACTGAGTGACTGAACTGAACTGAACTGAAGGGAAATGGGACAGGACTTACCCTCTAAGCAGGCAACATATGGAGATATAGACAAGCATGCAAATTAACATGCACCCACGAGAGTGTGAAATGATACTGTTGGTGGCTCAGTCATGTCTGACTCTGTGTGACCCCATGGTCTGTAGACGGCCAGGCTCCTCTGTCCATGGGATTTTCCAGGCAAGAATACTGGAGTGGGCTGCCATTTCCTTCTCCAGGGGATCCTCCTGGCCCAGGGATCAAAGTCGTATCTCCTGTGTCATTGGCAGGCAGACTTTTAACCACTGAGCCACCTGGGAATCCTTCTCAGAACTGGACATTGTCACAAACCAAGGGATAGAGAAGGAAGCCATACCCTTTGGGGAGATGGTCTGCAAAGTCACACAATAGAGGCTGTAGATGTGTAATAGTAACACAGGAAGGGAGTGAAGAAATGAGAATTTTCATCCAATCTACCATACTATTGGGCTTCCCTGGTGGCTCAGAGGTTAAAGCATCTGCCCGCAACGTGGGAGACCTGGGTTCGATCCCTGGGTCAGGAAGATCCCCTGGAGAAGGAAATGGCAACCCACTCCAGTATTTTTGCCTGGAGAATCCCATGGACTGAGGAGCCTGGTGGGCTACACTCCACAGGGTCACAAAGAGACACGACTGAGCGACTTCACTTCACTTCTACCATACTATTGCCTATTTTATTTTGTAAAGCAAGCTTGTATTCATAATGGATATCAGGGACCAAAAAAAATGAAAAAAAGGGTGGGCCCTTGGGAACACAGAAATACTGACTTGACTTCTGCTGCTACTTCTACTCAGAAAGGGAGAGAATCCATTTTAAAGCCTGCAGGGCCCACTCACTAGGACTGGCTCTCATATGTACTGCAATTGTGTCATTTCATACCTTAAGAGTTACTTTGTACTAAAATCTCTCCTGCAATCTTAAGGAAGATTACACAGTTCAAATAGAGGGGAATTTCTGGTGAAAGTCTGCTGGAGACACATCTAGCAAAATTTTACACTCATACTAAAACAAAGTTGCCTATAAAATCTGAGCCTGCGTGCAAAGTGCTCCGCTATAAACTAAGAGCACACTCAGCATTACAGAATCTATATTCATATCCATCAACTCCTTTGCTTTTCAGAAACACACTACATTACCTACCCCCACATAGCCACCACCTAGAGAACAGACACCCCCCAAATCACATACACCTGCACAGGATTGCAAACACAGAAGAGTGAAAGAAGGAAAGCATTCTTGAATCCCAACTCCTTTCAGTTAGAGGGGGCACACCAAGTTGGATCAATCTTACCCTCAGCTTAAAAATAAGCAGTTGCAACAAAAACCTACAAATTGAAAATGGACATTCTATTTCTGCGTCATAAAGTGTGAGATTTTATTATCTTGTTTACCCTAGGACACTGAGGCTAAAGATCATTTTTCCACATTCAGTTCAGTTGCTCAGTTGTGTCCCACTCTTTGCGACCCCATGAATCGCAGCACGCCAGGCCTCCATGTCCATCACCAACTCCCAGAGTTTGCTCAAACTCATGTCCATTGAGTCAGTGATGCCATCCAGCCATCTNGCGTCCTTGGCTCCCCCGCCGCCAAGTCAAGAATTTGAGTGCCAGTTGTTTATTTGGGAGGTAAACCTAGAAAATATCAGTGTGGGAATGAGGAAGTGAGACAGGAAGGGGCAGAAAGCCAATAAAGGGTATGGTCTTGCCAAGAAGTTATCAGGGTCATTCATTCATTTATTTAAAATAATAAGTACTTCCTGGAGAAATTCCAGAAAAAAATATATAGCGACAAAATGTGAAGGGTCTGAGGTTCTGCCCTACTTGTAAGCTATTAAGTTAGCCTGCCACAGATTCATACTCATGAAAGCTGCCAGAAGACAGGGCTGGAGGCAAAGGAATGTGTCACTTGTGGCATGGCTGGCAGCCCCTATATCTCACAGGACAAGGGAGAACGGCCCAGGTGGATGCTGCTTATACAGTATTTATCACCAAATTCCCATCCCCCGTTGGCTGGGGCTGTTCCTGGGGCATTCATTCTGTGCCATTTCCGGCCCACTGATCATTCCACCATACTTAGTTGCCAGAGTCAGTCCTGATCAAAATGTGGAGTTGGCTTTGATTGACAATCTCCCCTTCTTCAAACTTTCCCTAAGGTGATTCTGTCTCCATCTTCCCCAGGAGAAGATGGGTCCACACCTTCATGTATCTTGATCTCTTCTTTTATTCCCAGTGAAGTATGCCTTTGTGAACTCCTCATGGGGGCTTCCCAAGTTGCGATAGCAGTAAAGAACCCACCTGCCAATGCAAAAGATGTCAGAGACGCAAGTTCCATCTCTGGGTTGGGAAGATCCCCTGGAGGAGGAAATGGCAACCCACTCCAGTATTCTTGCCTGGAGAATCNGTGAAGTATGCCTTTGTGAACTCCTCATGGGGGCTTCCCAAGTTGCGATAGCAGTAAAGAACCCACCTGCCAATGCAAAAGATGTCAGAGACGCAAGTTCCATCTCTGGGTTGGGAAGATCCCCTGGAGGAGGAAATGGCAACCCACTCCAGTATTCTTGCCTGGAGAATCCCGTGGACAGAGGAGCCTGGTGGGCTATAGTCCATAAGGTCACAAAGAGTCGGACACGACTGAAGCAACTTAGCACAACGCATGACAAGACATCTGTACTAGGGGGAAATGGCTGGCAGCAGTCATTTTAACCATGGTACTGCGATGGAGTCTTAAAGCTAAAGATATAAACACCCTATCCGTGGAGATTTGAGATATCAGATAGCAAATGGAGGAGGCTATGGGGAAAATGCCTACTTCACCAAAGCCGGGATTTCCTGGGTGATCCCCAGGTGGCCCAGGAAGGTCAGTACCCTGCCCTGAGTGAAGTCTCCTAGGCATTGGGAACATGAGCCCTTGGACTTCCCCGTAGCCTCTTACTCTTCCACCTGACTCAACTCTGCACTAAATCACTTTGATCTGCATGTATGTGTGGGGGTCCTAATAATCTTCCCAAATCTATATTTTGTCCATTTTCCTCTTCCTCCTCTCCCTACATGATACATCAGTAGACTGAGAAACAAAATTCCCTTGTTTCAGATAGCTGGGTCATTGCATGAACAAAGTACACAGAGGCTCCATTATCCCTTATCCCAAAACACTCAAGTGAGAGGCCCTGCCCCCTTCTCCCATAATTCCCAGCCAGTGACATGAGAGGATACACAGCTCAATGTAGCTTACAGATTTGTAATCAGCTAGTACCACCCTCCAGGCCAAGGAGCATCATGGAGTGGGAAGAATCTCAAGTCCCTAAGAAACAAACACTGCCCCCTGGGACTTTGCTCCTTGTGTCCAAAGTTAACACTGCAGCTCACATTGCTGAACTCAATGTCTTTCCACTATTGCTGAGATCTATATGAATTTCAATCCCCCACCTTTCTTATCTTCAGGTTCCCTCTAGGCAAAACATTTTCCAATGCCTTTTCATATTCATGAGATAATTATCTGGGGCACTTAGCAGATTGCTATTACTATTATTGCTGTTGTGGCTTATGATGTGGCTCATAAGCCACATGGTCATAGCAAACACCCTCTTCCAACAACACAAGAGAAGACTTTACACATGGACATCACCAGATTCTCGGTGTGTATGCCGTAAACTCTGATAATGAGAGTAGCTACTTTAAGGATTATTGTGGTTTGTGAGGTAATCATCCCAGAAGATTTAGTTCACAACTTGGCACAAAATAAATGTTCACTAAAGGGTAGCTATTATCATTAAGTGCCAAAATGAATAGTAAAGATAATAAACACCATGAGGGGTCTCTGGAGGAGCGGGGCACTTAAGCTGTTTCCACGAAAGCTGTGTAGGGTTTCAATAGACAGAGGGTTGAGGAAGAAAAAGAGGACTTTTTAGGTAGGAAGGAAAGGATCGCTGAAACTGAAAGGTCACCCCAAAACTAACTGATTTTACTTTGTATTTTTTAAAAGGTCCCACTGCCTTCTAAAAGCATCATTATTTAAAATTTGATTTGCTTTCCTCATTACATTTTGCAGAATACTTGAATATGAATAGCATGTTTTATTACGCATGTGAAAGAAAAACATTTTGAATCAAATTCCAATTCCATGCTATCTTTAAGGCCCCCACTGATCCATCCTTTGTCTTTTATTTTTTTGGTCTAGTTGCTATTTTGCACTTTAATTTGACTCTGTCTGTTATTTAGTTGCACCTATTACCAGAATGCTTATTTAAAGTAAATGTTTTGAAGTGTTCCCTATTCAGTATTTGATGAATGTTTATTACTGTAATTCATTGTTCAGAAAAATGTACCATATCCCACATCAGTCATTCCACTCCATTATCCATGGGGTCTAAACTATTCCACAGTCATTAAATGAATATGTTATTTGGGAATTAAATCAATGGAAAGAAAGGAAAAGGGCATCCAAAGATTGTGAGGAGGGAAGGGAGACAGCAATGAGGCTTAGGAAGAGAACAGCTTTCCCTGCAAGCAGGAAATACATAAAAATCCTCAGGCTTTCCCTTCCTTTCCTTCCTCATACTGTCTCCCAGTCCACATAATGTAGTACAAATTTGTATTAATCTCTCTTCCAGACTAGGGTGGGGAATGTGGAGGGTGGTTGTACAAACATCTATAGAACATATTGTCTTCCCTTGTGTTGTCTAAGAAGACCACCCCCCACCGCCCCCACCAGATGTGTATAAGAGACAGGTCCAAATCCAGATAGCTTCACAGGTGAATTCTACTAAACATTTAAAGAAGAGCTAACACTTATCCTTCTGAAACTATTCCAACAAATTACAGAGGAAGGAATACTTCTGAACTCATCCTATGAAGCCACCACCACCTTGATACCCAAACCACACAAAGATATCACAAAAAAAGACAATTACAGGTACTGCCCTGGTGATTCAGTGGTTAGAATCCACCTTGCGATGCACAGGACGTGGGCTCAGTCCGTTGTTGAAGAACTAAGATTCCACATGCTACAGAGCAACTAAGCCGTGTACCACGACTAGAGAGTCCTGTGCTGCAAAGAAATAGCCCACGTGATACAAGTCAGATCCTGAGTGCTGCAACTAAGATCCAGGGCAGCCAAATAAATAAACAGATAAATACTTTGTTTAAAAAGAAAATTACAAGCTATATCACTGATGAACATAGATGCAGAACCACATTAACAAATTGAAGAATGAAAGCCATGTAGATCACCTCAATAGATGCAGGAAAAGCTTTTGATGAAATTCAACAACCATTTAAGACTCTCCAGAAAGTGGGCATAGAGGGAACATGCCTCAACATAATAAAGGCCATAGACAGCAAATCCACAGCTAATATTCATACTGAATGATGAAAAGCTGAAAGCATTTCCTCTAAAATCAGGAACAAGATAAGGATGCCCACTCTTGCCGCTTTTATTCAGCATAGACTTAGAGGTGCTAGTCACAGCAATTAAAGAAAAAAGAAAGAAAGAAAGAAAGAAAAGGAATCTAAATTGGTAAGGAAGAAGTAACACTATCACTGTTTTCAGATGATATGATACTATACATAGAAAACCTTAAAGACAGCACTGGAAAACTACTAAAGCTCATCAACAAATTTAGTAATGTTGCAGGATACAAAATTAATGTATGGAAATCTGTTGTACTTCTATACACTAGTGACAAAATATCAGAAAGAAAAATTAAAGAAACAATCCCATTTATACCAAAAAGAATAAAATACCTAGGAATAAACCTATCTAAGGAGGCAAAAGAGCTGTACTCCGAAAACTATAAGACACTGATGAAAAAAATTGAAGACAACATAGATGGAAAGATATACTGTGCTCTTGGATTGGAAGGGTCAATATTATTAAAATGGCAATACTATCCACAGCGATCTACAGATTCAATGCAATTCCTATAAAAATACCAATGGCATTTTTCACAGAACTAGAAAAATAATTTTAAAATTTATATGGAAACACAAAAGACCCAAATAACCAAAACAGTCTTGAGAAAGAAAAACAGCTGGAAGAATAATACTCCCTGATTTCAGACCATTATACAAAGCTTTAGTAATCAAAAGAGTATGGTATGGTCACAAAAACAGGTACGAAATGGAGCAGAATAGACAGCCCAGAAATAAATACATACAGTTATGGTCAATTAATCTTTGACAAACAAGGCAAGAATATACAGTGGAGAAAAGACAGTCTCTTCAATAAGTGGTGCTGTGAAAATTGGACAGCTACATGTAAAAGAATGAAATTAGAACATTTTCTCACATCATATACAAAAATAAACTGAAAATGAATTAAAGACTTAAATGGATGGAGAAGGAAATGGCAACCCACTCCAGTATTCTTGCCTGGGAAATTTCATGGACAGAGGGACATGGTGGGCTACAGTCCATGGAGTCACAGAGTTGGACACGACTCAGCAAGAACCACCACCCCCCACCTCACTAAGCTTAATCATTTCTAGCTTTTGATTTAAATAGAAAGACACGTGAATCTTCCTTTGTCAGAATAGGTTATTCATTGGCTTAATATCAATATTGTATCTCAGGGACTAAGGAAGCCCAAGGAGAGGGAGAAAGATGAGGGAACAGCCTGATCCAAGGACCAGTCAGAACACATACAGAATATATCTATTGAGTTCACTGTCTTATATGAGCACGGTTCTTGGAGCCTCAAAAAAATTTCAATTGTAACATCAAAGATCACTGATCACAAATCACCATAACAACTATAACAATAATGAAAAAGTTGGAAATACTATGAGAATTACCAAAATGTGACATAGAGATCTGAAGTAAGCAAATGCTGTTGAAAAAATGGTAAATGGTGCCAATAGATCACTCAAGATTGCCACAAATCTTTAATTTGTGGGGGGAAAAAAAAGAACAATACTTCCAAAGCATAATAAAATGAAACACAATAAAATGAGGTATGCCTGTAACAAATTACCAATACATGCAACAAACTGAATGAATCTTTAAAATATTAAGCTTAATAAAAGGAGTCAGACACTTAAGAGTATACACTGATTTATTCCATTTGTATGAAGTCCTTTCCACAGTAATAGATACCAGATCAAGGGGCTACTTCTAGGGCCATTGACTGATTGCTGGCACACACAAAAAAAACTTTTTAGGGTGAAAAAATGTTCTGTGTCTTGATTGGGGGTTCACTTGTCAAAAATGATCAAAAGCATATTAAAATCGGTGTGTTTCACTGAAAGTTAAGCCTCAATAAACTTTTCAAAAAAAAAAAAAAAGACTTAAATGGAATACCTGACATCATAAAACTCCTAGAGGAAAACATAAGCAGAACACTCTGTGATGTAAATTGCAGTAATATTATGGATCATTTT
>SJYX01023768.1:76066-159447 GCA_006410675.1 Oreotragus oreotragus
AGAGTGCCTGATGAACTATGGATGGAGGTTCGTGACGTTGTACAGGAGACAGGAATCAAGACCATCCCCAAGAAAAAAAAATGCAAAAAAAGCAAAATGGCTGTCTGAGGAGGCCTTACAAATAGCTGTGAAAAGAAGAGAAGTGAAAAGCAAAGGAGAAAAGGAAAGCTATACCCATTTGAATGCAGAGTTCCAAAGAATAGCAAGGAGAAATAAGAAAGCCTTCCTCAGCGATCAATGCAAAGAAATAGAGGAAAACAATAGAATGGGTGAGATTAGAGATCTCTTCCAGAAAATTAGAGATAGCAAGGGAACATTTCATGCAAAGACGGGCTCGATAAAGGACAGAAATGGTATGGACCTAACAGAAGCAGAAGATAATTAAGAAGAGGTGGCAAGAATACACAGAAGAACTGTACAAAAAAGATCTTCACGACCCAGATAATCATGATGGTGTGATCACTCACACTCACCTAGAGCCAGACATCCTGGAATGTGAAGTCAAGTGGACCTTAGGAAACATCACTACGAACAAAGCTAGTGGAGGTGATGGAATCCCATTTGAGCTCTTTTAAACCCTGAAAGATGATGCTGTGCAAGTGCTGCACTCAATATGCCAGCAAATTTGGAAAACTCAGCAGTGGCCATAGGACTGGAAAAGGCCAGTTTTCATTCCAATTCCAAAGAAAGGCAATGCAAAAGAATGCTCAAACTACCACACAATTGTGCTCATTTCACACGCTTGTAAATAATGCTCAAAATTCTCCAAGTCAGGCTTCAGCAATATGTGAACCATGAACTTCCAGATGTTTAAGCTGGTTTTAGAAAAGGCAGAGGAACCAGAGATTAAATTGCCAACATTCGCTGGATCATGGAAAAGGCAAGAGAGTTCCAGAAAAACATCTATTTCTGCTTTACATGGATCACAATAAACTGTGGAAAATTCTGAAAGAGATGGGAATACCAGACCACCTGACTTGCCTCTTGAGAAACCTGTATGCAGGTCAGGAAGCAACAGTTGGAGCTGCACATGAGACAACAGACTGGTTCCAAATAGGAAAAAGAGTACATCAAGGCTGTATATTGTCACCCTGCTTATTTAATTTATGTGCAGAGTACATCACGAGAAACGCTGGACTGGAAGAAATACAAGCTGAAATCAAGATTGTGGGAGAAATATCAATAACCTCAGATATGCAGATGACACCACCCTTATGGCAGAAAGTGAAGAACTAAAGAGCCTCTTGATGAAAGTGAAAGAGAAGAGTGAAAATGTTGGCTTCAAGCTCAACATTCAGAAAAATAAGATCATGGCATCCGGTCCCATCACTTCATGGCAAATAGACAGGGAAACAGTGGAAACAGTGGCTGACTTTACTCTTTGGGCTCCAAAATCACTGCAGATGGTGACTGCAGCCATGAAATTAAAAGACGCTTACTCCTTGGAAGGAAAGTTATGACCAACTTAGATAGCATATTAAAAAGTAGAGACATTACTTGGTCAACAAAGGTCTGTCTGGTCAAGGCTATGGTTTTTCCAGCAGTCATGTATGGATGTGAGAGTTGGACTATAAAGAAAGCTGAGCACCGAAGAATTGACACTTTTGAACTGTGGTACTGGAGAAGACTCTTGAGAGTCCCTTGGACTGCAAGGAGATCCAACCAGTCCGTCCTAAAGGAGATCAATCCTGGGTGTTCATTGGAGGGACTGATGTTGAAGCTGAAACTCCAGTACTTTGGCCACCTTATGTGAAGAGCTGACTCATTTGAAAAGACCCTGATTCTGGGAAAGATTGAGGGCAGGAGGAGAAGGGGATGGCAGAGGATGAGATGGTTGGATGACATCACTGACTCAATGGACATGGGTTTGGGTGGACTTTGGGAGTTGGTGATGGACAGGGAGGCCTGGTGAGCTGTGGTTCATGGGGTCACAAAGAGTCGGACATGACTGAGTGACTGAACTGAACTGTGGTTTATAATTATTCAGAAAAAAATCCTATGGCTTCAGAAATATGTCCTCATCTTATGACATTTATGTTTTTCCAATTGGTGGTAATAGGGAAAATAAGTGCAAAACTGAAGGTCAACAGATACTGATTTCACAGCACCCCTTGCAGTGGAAAAAGTCTACAGAAGAGGAGTTAATCCTCTTAGCAGACCTCTGCCGTGGTTCCCCAGAGCCAGGTTCAGAGGCAGAATTCCCTAGTCCAAACACCAGGTTGGTGATGCCTCCCTCCCATAAGAGCCTGGGACTCTAAATGAGTCATCATCTCTTTCTTCAGAAGTTAAATGCTTCAGTTAAAAGACAGAAAGAAGGGCTTTTCTGGTGGCCCAGTGGCAAGGCAGGAGACACAGGTTTGATCCCTGGTCTGGGAAGATTCCACATGCCATGGGGCAACTAAGCCCATGCGCCACAACTACTGAGCCTGTGCTCTTGAGCCCACAATCCACGATCACTGTGTCCTGCGGACTGCAACTGCTGAAACCCACACGCCCAGAGCCTGTGCTCCCCAAGAGAAGCCACCACAATGAGAAGCCTGCACATCGCAACTAGAGAGTTTGCCCCCGCTCCCCACAACAAGAGAAAGCCAGTGAGCAGATGAAGACCCAGCACAGCCAAAAATAAATAAATAAACAATTTAAAAGACAGAAAGAAAATTGACAGATGGGAACACCGAAGGTACAGCAACCCTAACCTGTGAGAGGATTTTGAACTGTTTAGGAACTTGGACCATAGTGGTCTTTTACTTTGTCCCCTTTCTACCATCTCTGAGATGGAGAAGGTAGACATTTACTGAGTGAATCTGGGCTGTGGAGAAAGCCAGATCTGATCCCACATGAATCTGCTGATCTAAATTATTCTGTCTGGTTGTCTCCAGATAACTGTTAGGGCTTTCCTTGCGACTGCTTGCACAGACATAGCTTTGTGGATTCAAGTCTTTCCTGCTGAGGTTGGGGTGGGGGCGCACGCTTGGTTTCCCCTTTCATTCCTGCCTGCAGCCCCAGCCCCAACCACAGGCTATAGAGCCCAAGGGGATCACGGCAGAGTCAGTCCTCCAAGACAGTCCTATTTGTTTTTTGGCATAAACCACCTCTGAGATAAATGAACGAGAAAAGGTCTGAATGCCCCCAGCCATAAATTTCCCGCTCTGGCTTGTGACAAAAGAAAAAAAAAAAAAAAGACTCATAAATTTGTTTGTCTCTTTAGTCTACCTGGAATTAATTTGTGTGTGTGGTGTGAGATAACAGTCTGATTTCTTCTTTTTCCTTTTTACACACAGATATCCAGTTCTCTCAAATCATCTATTGAAAAGCACATCCTTTCTCCTCAATCTGGACTACCTCTTCTCTGTATCATGTCTATGACTGTGTAGACCTATTTCTAGTGTGTTACACTGGTCCCTGTCTGACTGTGAATCCTCAGCTCGGAATGTTACATGAGAGAAATAAACTTTGCTTTTTAAGCCTTTAAACTTTAGAGGCTCTGTTTGTTACAGCAGTAGGCCTTCCGTAATGAATACAGGAATTGGTACAATGAAAGTAGAGCACCGCTATAACAAAAACCTAAATTTTTCAGCAGTTGCTTAATGCCTAGGTAGCAGATGATGGAGAAATAAATAGAGCAGGCTAGAAAGCTGGGGTCCCCAAGACAGCGGGTATGACTGTAACCCAGCAGGATCCTATGGGGGCCTTCCCGGGACAGACCCCTCCCCCATATCCTCTCCTTTAGCTCCTCTCTGAAGTATCTGGGTAATAGTATCTGATGCACATTTCCTGAGTTGTTTTAAAGATGCTAAAATCACCACCAGGCAATTCCTTGGCAGTCCAGTGGTTAGGGACTCTGCACTTTCACTGCCAAGGGCCTGGGGGTTCAATCCCTCCCTGGGGAACTAAGATCCTGTAAGCCACTTGGTGAGGTCAAAATAAAATTTGTTTAATTAAAAATTATGAAACACCACCAAATAGAAGAAATTAACTTACTTGATGATCATAAGCACGTAGCCCCCAGATCTACTGGCGTCTAAAGGATTGATAATGTTAGCCCCTGTGACATGGCCCTGTTACCTCAGCATCAAATACCCTGCCTCACCTGGCCTTTAAAAATGCTTTGCCTTGGGATCCTTGCTGGGTGCCCTGCAATAAATGCTGTACTTTACTTCACCACAACCTGGTTTCAGTAGACTGACTTTACTGCACACAGGCAAGCGGATCCAAGTTTGCTTGGGTGACACAGCTGTTACCCTGTTAACCTGAAAGGTGCACTGTCCGCCTACCAAGCCAGTAGCTCTAGGGTAAAAACTAGAACGCTAATGTGTAGTGGTTTCTCTTTGTTGCTTTAACAAGGAATTACAAGAAAAAGATGAAACAGCCAGTTTGCAAGCAGAGGTAGAAGGGAACAGAAAGAGTCATTATATTAAAAGCTTCACAGGATTGGAAAATCCAACTGCTCCTGGACCTAAGAGATCCACCTTTTCATCAAAGTTTATTTTAAGATTCATCAAGACCTCTGTGTCAAACCTGAAGACAAACAATGGACCCAGTGGGGAGGCAAGGATCAGATTGTGGTCATCATTCTTCCTCTCAGCAAATCTATTGTTTCAGATGGCAACAAGTTAGCACACATTAAGAGATAAGAGGGGCAGAGATAATAAGGAAGCAAAGAATAAAGCAGGCCTAAGAATTCTGTCCAGAAAATTACTTTGGTTGTAGATACTTTCATGTGAAAGTGATTGCAAGCAAATTCAATAGAAATCTACTTTCATATTTCAACAATTCTTTTTTTTCTTTCAGTTTTATTGAGATACTGTAGTCCCTTGGTATCCATGGGGATTGGTTCCAGAATCCCAGTGAATTAGCAAATTCTGTGGTTGCTTCCTGGGTCTTCTGCATTGCAGGCAGATTCTTTACCATCTGAGCTTCCAAGTTCCTTCCATAAAGCGGTATAGCATTCACATATAACCTGTTCATATTCCATATATTTTAAATCATCTCTAGGTCAATTATAATACCAAATACAATGTAAAGGCTATGTAAAAAACTGCCTACATGTGGCAAATGAAAATTTTCCTTTTTGGAACTTTCTTCTTTTTTTTTTTGGCCGCACCACACAGCTTGCAGGATCTCAGTTCCCTGACCATGGTTTGAACCCAGACCACAGCAGTAAAAGCACCAGTGCCTAACCACCAGACCACCAGGGAACTCCTCTGAATATTTTTGATCCTTAGTTGGTTGAAGCCATGGATACACAACCCGGGGATACAGAGGGCTGATGTATGCAGGGATACCTCATTGTAATGTGCTTCACTTTACTGTGCTTTGCAGAAATTGCATCTTTTACAAACTGAAATTTTGTGACAACCTGCCTGCAAGGAGCAAATCTGCTGCTGCTGCTGCTAAGTCGCTTCAGTCGTGTCTGAGTCTGTGCGACCCCACAGACAGCAGCCCATTGGGTTCCGCCATCCCTGGGATTCTCTAGGCAAGAACACTGGAGTGGGTTGCCATTTCCTTCTCCAATGCATGAAAGTGAAAAGTGAAAGTGAAGTCACTCAGTCCTGTCTGACTCAGCAACCCCATGGACTGCAGCCCACCAGGCTCCTCCATCCATGGGAGTTTCCAGGCAAGAGTACTGGAGTGGGGGACCATTGCCTTCTCCGAGAAGCAAATCTATTGGCATCATTTTCCAACATTTGTTCACTTTGTGTCTCTGTCACATTTTGGAAATTCTCACAATATTTCAAACTTTTTTTTATTATTACATTTATTATGGTGATCTGTGATCCCTGATCTTTGATGTTACTATTATAATTGTTTATGGGGGCCACAAACTGTGCCCATATAAGAAGGTGAACCTAATCAATAAATGACTGCTTCACTGACAGGCCATTCCAGTCTCTCAACCTCTTCTCTCCTCTCTATTCGACTCACAACTATTGAAATTAGACCAATTAACAACCCTACAGTGTCTTCTAAGTGTTTATGTGAAAGGAAGCCTAGTACACCTCTCACTTTAAATCAAAATCTAGAAATAATTAAGCTTAGTGAGGAAGGTACATTGAAAGCCAAGACACCAAGACAGCCCCAAAACTAGGCCTCTTGTGACAAACAGTTGTAAATGCAAAGGACAAATTCTTGAAGAAAATTAACCTGTGGCTCCAGGGAACACACAAATGATAAGAAAGTGAAACAAGCTTATTGCTGATATGGAGAAAGTTCTAGTGGTCTGGATAGAAGATCAAACCAGCCTACAACATTCCCTGAAGGCAAAGCTTAATCCAGAGTAAGGCCCTAACTCTTTTCAGTTCTATGAAGGCTGAGAGAGGTGAGGGAAGCTACAAAAGAAAAGTGTAAAGCTAGCAGAGGTTGATTGATGAGGTTTAAGGAAGGAGGCTGTCTCCAGAACAACAAAGTACAAGGGGAAGCAGCAAGTGCTGATAGAGAAGCTGCAACAAGTTCTCCAGAGATCTAAGATCATTCAAGAAAGTGGTTATACTAAACAACAGATATTCAGTTAGACAAAACAGCCTTCTGTTGGAAGAAGATGGCTTCTAGGACTTTCACAAGTACTGAAGTCCATGCCAGGCTTCAAAGCCTCAAAGGACAGGCTGACTCTCTTGTTAGGGGCTTAGGAAGCTGGTACTTGAAGTTGAAGTCAATGCTCATTTGTGTTGTTGTTTAGTGACTAAGTGGTGTCCGACTCTTTTGTGACCCCACCAGGCTCCTCTGTCTATAGAATTTCCCAGTGGGTTGCCATTTCCTTCTCCAGGGAATCTTCCCCACTCAGGGATCGAACCCATGTCTTCTACATTGGCAGGCATATTCTTTACCACTTAGCCACCTGGGGTTCATTTACCATTCCGGAAATCCTAGGGCCTTTAAAAATTATGTTATATCTATTCGGCCTCTGCCCTATAAATGGAACAACAATGCCTGGAGTACAGTACATCTTTTACGAGACAGTTTACTGAATATTTGAAGCCCACTGTTGAGACCTACTGCTCAGAAAGAAAGATTTCTTTTAAAATGTAATTGCTCATTGATAATGCATCCAGCCACCCAAGAGTTCTGACGGAGATGTACAACAATATTAATGCTGTTTTTTACCTGCTAACACAACATACACTCTGTCACCCATGGATGAAGGAATCATTTCAACTTTCAAGCCTTATTATTTATGAAATACATTTCACAAGGCTACAGTTGCCATAGATAGTGATTCTTCTGATGGGATCTAGGCAAAGTCAATTGGAAATCTTCTGGAAAACTATTTGAGATGCCATTAAGAACAAAAGATCAAAATATCACATTGACAGGAATTTGGGAGAAGTTGATTCTAGCCCTCATGGATGACTTTGAAGGATGCAAGACTTCAGTGGAAGTAACAGCAGATGTGGTGGAAATAACAAAGAGAACTAGAATTAGAAGTGGAACCTGGGAAGGGAGGCTCACAAAGGAGGGGATATATATATATATATATATACACACACACATATATATACATAAGTATGACTGATTCACATTGATGTATGGCAGAGACCACTACAAAATGGTAAAGCGATTATCCTCCAATTTAAAAAAATGGATTGAGAGGGTCATGTACACATTGCTATATTCAAAATGGATAGCCAACAAGGACCTATAGCACAGCACATGGAACTCTAATTAATGTTATGTGCCATCCTGGATGGGAGCGGGGTTTGAGGGAGAATAGATATATGGCTGAGTCCCTTGTTGTTCACCTGAAACTATCACAACATTGTTGCTGATGCTGCGAAGTCGCTTCAGTCATGTCCGACTCTGTGTGACCCCATAGACAGCAGCCCACCAGGCTCCCTTGTCCCTGGGATGCTCCAGGCAAGAACACTGGAGTGGGTTGCCATTTCCTTCTCCAATGCCTGAAAGTGAGAAGTGAAAGTGAAGTCGCTCAGTCTTGTCTGACTCTTCATGACCCCATGGACTGCAGCCCACCAGGCTCCTCCGTCCATGGGAGTTTCCAGGCTGGAGTGGGGTGCCATCGCCTTCTCAGTCACAACACTGTTACTCCAATACAAAATTAAAAGTTTCAATTTTGAAAAAACTAAAAAAGTGGAACCTGAAGATGTGACTGAATTGCTGCAATCTCATGATAAAACTTGAACAGATGAGGAGTTGCTTTTCATGGATGAGCAAAGAAAGTGGTTTCTAGAGATGGAACCTATTCCTGGTGGATATGCTGTGAAGATTGTTGAGATGACAACAAAGGATTTAGAATGTGACATAAACTTAGTTGATAAAGCAGTACCAGGGTTTGAGAGGTTTGACTCAATTTTGAAATAAGTTCTACTGTTGGTAAAATACTATCAAACAGCATTGTATGCTACAGAGAAATCATTCATGAGAGGAAGAGTCAATCAGTGTGACAAACTTCACTGTTGTCTTATTTTAAGAAATTGCCACAGCCACCCCGCCAATCTTTAGCTACCACCATCTTGATCAATCAGCAGTCATCAACATCTAGACAATATCCTCCACCAGAGGGTGGATCTTAGCTCCCCAACCAGGGATAGAACTCGTGCCCCCTGCAGTGGAAGTGCGGAGTCTTAACCACTGGACTGCCAGGGAATGTGACTGTTACACGCAATGGGCAGCCGAAAAATTCCTGTGACTTATTTATTGTGGTGGTCTGAAGCTGAACTCACAGTATCTATGAAGTATGCTTATAACTGACATACGAACTGTATAAGTTTAAAGTGTACAGAGGACTTCTCAGGTAGTCCAGTGGTTAAGAATCTACCTGCCAGTGCAGGGGGGAGGGGTTGGGTCTCTGATCTGGGAAGATTCCACATGCCATGGGGCAACAAAGCCCATGCAGTGCAATTGCTGGAGCCCACGCGCCCTAGAGCCCGTACTCTGCAATAAGAAAAGGCACCGCAGCGAGAAGCCCGTGCGCTGCGGCTAGAGAGTGGCCCCATATCCTGCAACTAGAGGAAAGCCCATGTGCAGGGATGAAGACCCAGCGCAGCCTAAACAAACAAGTAAAAGTGTACAGCATGATGATTTGACATACATACTGTGATATGATTACCACAGTACATTTAGTTAACATCCATCATCTCACATAGATAGAAAGGAAAGAAAAAAATCGTTCTTTTAATGAGAATTTTTAGATTTACTCTCTTAGCAACTTTCAAAGTATCCAATATAGCAGGGTTAACTGTAGTGATCATTTTGTACATTCCATCCTCAGTACTTATCTATCTTACAACTGGAAGTTTGTACCCGTCGATCACTTTCATCCAATTTTCCCACACCCCACCCCATGAATCTGATAAGCACAAATCTGATCTTCTCTGAGTTTGGATCTATTGTTTTGTTTGTTTTGATTTTTCAGACTCCACATATAAGTGAAATCATGCAGTATTTATCTTTCTCTGTCTGATTTATTTAACTTAGTAAGGTAGGTCCATCCATATTGTCACAAATAGCAGGATTTCCTTCTTTTTATGCCCAGGTAATACTCCATTGTGTACACACACACACATACATATATAGATATACCACATTTTCTTTATATATGCATCTGTTGATGGATACTTACATTGTTTCCATGTCTTAGCTGTTGTAAATAATACTGCTATGAACACTGAAGTGCCTGTGTCTCTTTCATTGTCAATTCTAAGACATGCTTTTTTAAAAAATAACATTTTAACATTCCATAAATCAGAAGTGTCTTACAATTGGTAGTGAATTACAATCTGTTTACCAAGCATCTGTCCTGATATATCTGTAATTGTGGAAACATGCTGGTATTTATCCATAGTAATTCATATTGCCATCACTTTGGTTGGGTTATATGCACTGTTGATACAGTATCTGTTAAGTTCAGTTGCCATTTAAAACATTTTCAAAATATTACCCCACTATTGGCCATTAAAATAAAAAATTATTGTATTTGCAAAAGACATAGAACAGCAAGGCATAAATCTGATATTAATGAAGGTTCAAATTCTTAAGTTAGGATCAAGAAGCACCAGCATCAAAACTTTCAAAACAGGTGCCTATGACTTGAGAAATCCCAGTGACAACAGTAGAATGCTAACTAATGCAGCATTACCAACTTTTTAGATGACAAAGAGGATGGGAAAGTTTTGGGGAAAAGTTGCAATAGCAAGAACCAGGTTATGAAAGTGATACAGCTCCCAAGAAAAGTATTTCTCCAACTTCCTCTTCATATGTGATCATGGGGAATAATGGACAAAGAAGAAACTCCCAGAGCACAAGGCCAGACTCCCTAGAGGACAACAAACATGGAAATTCTCCCCATCAGTAGAATCAGTACAATCAGGCTAGTCAAGGAATTTAATGTACAGTTAGGGGTAGAAGTCTTTGCATTACCTGCTAAGTGGACATAATAATCACTATGGATCAATGACTATTTTGGTTGCTTGTTTAGTTGCTAAGTTGTGTCCGACTCTTGCAATCCCATGGACTGTAGCCCGCCAGGCTCCTCTGTCCACGGGATTCTCCAGGCAGCAATACTGGAGTGGGTTGCCATTTCCTTCTTCAGGGGATCTTCCTGATCTAGGAATTGAACCAGGGTCTCCTGCACTGCAGGCAGATTCTTTACCGACTGAGCTATGAGGAAAGCCTTATTTTCTAAGTAAGAGTTTCATTATAGGTACCTTCTTCCCATACCGCCATCAGTTATTGGGTAGGGAGGGAGCAAATAACTACTCTTTTTTGTTTATATTTATAGAGACCATTGGGAGCTACAGTGATTAAGTTCCATTTTCCCTTTCTCCAAAACAATAGAGCCATAGTTATGATGTGGCTGCCTAGCGTGGGACTGCATTTCCCAGTCTTCCTTGCAGCAAAAGGAAGCCATGGTGATATGAGAAATATTTCACCAATGGAATGTGAGTAGTAATGGAACTTCAGTTTCCCTTACCTATAAGAAATTCTCTGACTCTGGGATTCTTCTCTTTCTCTCTGCTAGCTGCAGTAGTAACTAGTGACCTTAGAACCCATGGGTTGAAAATGCCAAAGTACACTACCAGCCTGAAACTTGGAACCACTATATAAAAAAGAAATAAACTTTATTCTTTAAATTAAGTTCCTAAATGCTGGCAATCTCTCTCTTTTTTTTTTTTAACAGCACATAGCCTTTAACCATAACTAACACACATAATTTACAACTGTTTAAACCCACAATGAAGGTTAAAAATATTAGATAACTTCCGAATGTTTGAAAGAGTAAGTAGTTTTGTTTGGCTTGGGTTTTTTGTTCGTTTGTTTGTTTTTAGTTTAGTTTAAGAGATTCCTAGCAAAAGGTTGAAAGACTCCTGGGACTGGTCATACTTGGTGGTCTGTTTCTTTACTTTCTAGTCTAACTCACCAACCTATGGTAGTCTTGATTCCTCTGCTTCCAGAAAGAGGGGATGATGGTTCTAAAAAGGCAGATATATTAGTCACTTGTTCTACTCTCTAGAACTGCTGCTGCTGCTGCTGCTGCTAAGTCGCTTCAGTCGTGTCCGACTCTGTGCGACCCCATAGACGGCAGCCCACCAGGCTCCCCCGTCCCTGGGATTCTCCAGGCAAGAACACTGGAGTGGGTTGCCATTTCCTTCTCCAATGCATGAAAGTGAAAAGTGAAAGGGAAGTCGCTCAGTCGTGGCCGACTCTTCGCAACCCCATGGACTGCAGCCCACCAGCCTCCTCCATCCATGGGATTTTCCAGGCAAGAGTACTGGAGTGGGCTGCCAATATATATCAAATGTCTTCCCTACCCACAGTTTCTTCTAAGGGAAACTCCCCTCCCTTCACCTCCTGTTGTGAAACTTGCTCCAGACTGTGTTCCATGTGACTCAGTGTACTCCATTTCCCCACCCCTGTCATGGTCATAACTGACTGAGCCAGGGTGGGCACCTGACCAGTGAGCCCAGGAACCACTGATGTAGCCTGGTCCCAAATACCAAATTGGTTCTAACATACTAGTTCTTTTTAGAAAATATGAAAAAAAAAAAAAAAAAGGCAAAGGAAACAGAAGATGAGCACATGTCTAGAGAGAGGCCATGAATTAGTTCCGGGACCATTCAGGGAAGAAAATAACTCAAGTTACACAGAAGCAGGAGCTGTGCATTGGCAGAAGCAAAGGGGTACAGAATAGAACTAAGCTCTATGGAATAGAGGAAACAAGTAAACCAGAGAGGGTATTTCTGTTTCACGTATGGTGTGCCAGTTGTCCTAGATATCTGCTCTCAACTACACACACATGGGAATTCTGGATAAAATCAAACAAATATCCTTTAGAATGCATAGCTGAGATAAGATAATTAAATCTGGAAAGGGAAGAAGGAACAAAGTGAAAGCTAAAACCAAAGTGGTAAGCTTGCACTGATGGAGAATTTATTGTTCTCAACAAATAAGAAGCATGGCAGGGATAAGAGATAAAGAGCTCTCTCGGTGAAAGGATGGACCATCATTCTACCCACCAACAAAGGGACATCACGAGGACACTTGTCAGTCTACGGCTGACAATTGTCAGCACTCCCAAGTGGGACTTACATCAGCAGGGGAACAGAGATAAAATGTCTCCACTGTGGCTTCCCAGACACGTGGTACACCTTAGGTACACCAACTGTGTTTGAATAACCGAGTCTAGTCTTCATTTTGGGGAAGCCAGTCTGAGGGCAGTTGTCCAATCTGTTCCATTTGTCCACACCACCAGCTGAATGATATTTGTACCCCCCATGGAAAGAGTCATGCCTATAAAGACGAAGTTGGGGAAAGCTATCTGAGGTGCCGACAGGTGTTTTGTGGGAGGTTTTAGCAGCTTGGGCCCGCTCTGGTGTTTTTCATAGACTTACCAGTAAGATTAAGGGCAATGGTGATCAAACTGTGGCCAGAGCTGACTAGCAGAAAACAGTAAACCCAGCAGTCAGTTAAGATATAAGTGTTAGTCGCTCAGTCGTGTCCGACTCTTTGCAACCCCATGGACTATAGCCTGCCTGGCTCCTCTATCCACAGAACTCTCCAGGCAAGCATACTGGAATGGGTTGCCATTTCCTACTCCAGGGGATCTTGCCAACCCAGGGATCAAACCCAGGTCTCCTATATTGCAGGCAGATTCTTTACCATCTAAGCCACCAGGGCTAGGGCCAAAATATAGTGTGAAGTTAAGGAGAGCCACACTGGGGACATTTTCCTTCGTGAGGAAGCCTCCTGAGATGGTTCTAAAAGACAAAAGGTAATTAGTGTCCTTCCTTCCTCTACTCATCTTGGCATCTGAGGCACTCCCTCCCCAAGTGCTGGTGTTGTTCTCCACAAAATTGATGTGGCTCATTTCAGCAGCCATAACTTCACCTTTTTCCGATCATCTATCACTCATAACCAAACCTATAGTCCACAAAGATCAGGTGCAAGAGGGACAAGGGTTTTTTAAAAATAAAACTTAGACCTAGACTTCCCTGGTGGTCCAGTGGTTGAGAATCCACCTGGTGAGGCAGGGAACATGGGTTAGACCCCTGGTCCGGGAAGATTCCAGATGCCGCAGGACAACTAAGTCCGTGAGTCACGACTACTGAGCCCACATGCTGCAACCACTGAAGCCTGCACACCCTCGAGCCCGTACTCTGCAACAAGAGAAGCCACCGCAATGTGAAGCCCTCACACCACAACTAGAGATTAGCCCCCAATCGCCACAACTAAAGAAAGCCTGTGCACAGCTACAAAGACCCAGCAGAGCCATACATAAAGAAAAAATTTACAAAAAACATTAAAAAACTTAGACCTATTATGTCCCCCTACTTTGGCACATGTGGGTCACGGTAGGAAGGCTCAGTGAACAGTATACTCAGTCATGTGGTCATTATTTTTATGATCTAGACCATGGCAGTGCAACAGAGAATCCAGATAGCTGAACCAAAATTGTTTCAGTCTTCTTGGCCCTTAATAGACTTAGTTGCCATCCAAGGAGTGTATCAACTAGGCTGACTTGGGGTTGCCACTAGGGAAAAAAAGAAGCACCATGCCTAGAGATGATCAGGATGGAGTTCTAACTTTTCAAAAGTTGACCTTGGGTACCTAAGAAGTGGGGCTTCCCAGGTGACACAGTGGTAAAGAACCTGCCTGCCAATGCAGATGTTAAGAGACACAGGTTCCATCCCTGGGTCAGGAAGATCCCCTGGAGGAGGAAATGGCAACCCACTCCAGTATTGTTGCCTGGAGAATCCCACGGACAGAGGAGCCTGGTGGGCTACAGTCTGTGGGGTTGCAAAGAGTCAGATACAACTGATCATACACATATCTAAGAAGCAACTGGATGATCCCGTTTTGGGGGCAAACTGCCCTCAGTGACCAAACTGCCTTACAAAGGTATACAGAACAGGAAGAGGTGAGGGAAATAGAGTCAGAAACCTTTTTAAGTTGAGTTTTAGGAGGCTGGTTAAAACCCTACCAGATGCCTGTGGGTGACAGAAGCATGGGGAAATAATGGAATACCTTGACAATCAGCCCATTGTTTGTGGCTTTATCCACAAAAGGGGCATTATTGTCAGCCTGCAAATATCTGGGGAGCTGATCACATGACACAGGTTAGCTTCAAGGGCCACAGTGATTGGTTTGGACTCAGCTGATCAGACTGGAACTGCAGGACAGTAGCCTGAAAAAGTGTCAACATCAGTGAGTCCCCACTGATAGACCTGGGGTGTGGGGGGGGTGTCAAAGGTCCAGTGTAAATCTGGGACCAGATGGAGTCAGTGCCTCATATAATGTAGCCTCTCTCATTGTGAGACAAATGGCTCAGCTTTTGACAAGCGTCATGAGACTGGCAGGAAGGGGCAGCCTCTGCCATAGAAGCAGATGTTTATTTTGTATGCAATCTGTGAGGGTGGATGTGTTTCCATGTCTGATCTAAACTGCAGTGGTGATCATCTGGGCAGTGTGGCCTTGATTAGCAGCTCGATTTTCAGATGGTCTCATCTGGCCTTTCCATGGGCATTGACATGAGTGACCCAGATGGTCTGATCAGAAGTCATGATTTGCTTCCACAGTATATGGCCACAATGAGGGATGTCTTTGATCTATTATTTTCCAAGTGGCAGACCAGGCAACTAGGCCATTAGCAATAGCCAAGAAGTCAGTGAAAACAGAACAAGGTCCATCAAAGGGAATATTGGTCAGAGCTATGAGAGTGGCCTTGAGTTCTACCCCACTAAGTGGAGCCATCTTCATATTTGGTTCTGTATGGCTGGTGGTAAAGTTGAACAGCTGCAGCATCCCAGCAGACACCACTGAGTTTCAGTTCAAACCATCAGTGAACCAGGCCCAGGCATTCAGAAAACTTTTGTGAGTCAAGGGTCCCATTAGCTTTATTTCCAACAACAGAGAGGGGGATAAATTATCTCTCAAAGGGATAGCTGTCACTGTTTCCTTTAATGTTGAGATCCTGTTTGGGCCAGGCAGGCTCCTTTCTTGAATATGCCATTTCCTTTCTACAAGTGAAGCTTATTGGACCCATCCCACCTTATTAGTCATGGAAGTCAAGTTGACCTAATGGCAATATCAGGTTGGAGAGTCACAAAGCCTCCATGGGTCAGGAGTTCAGTTTTGAGAAGAGCCTAGGAGCAAATGAATAGCTATTAATACTTTTCTAAAGGTTTGTTTCTAACAGCCATGTCAGAGAGGTGATTAGTCCAAAACCCCAAGGAGAATTTCTGGGGGGAGGCTGCCTCCCTTTGCCAGAAACTTTAATCAGCAAAATCATCCGTCATAATCATTAAATTTATAGGACCCTAAAAGTAGAATGCACACCATAGCTTGTAAGACAGCTTCAAACATGGTTTGTTGGCATAAGCCCCATTCAAAGGATGCTGACTAGCAGTTTGGCTGATATAAAAGGCCACATAGCATGCCTTTATGAGCCACATACCATCTCCAGTACCCAAAGAGTCCCATGAGGTGCTGGGCTTCCTGTTTGGTTTGAAGGGCCAAAGAGGGAGCCATTTTTCCATGATTGCCACAGGGATTGAGTTTTACAAATTCACTCATTTAGTTTCAAGAAACTTTGTCTGGTGAGAAGGGCCCTGAATTTTTTCAGGTTTATCAGCCACTCCTCCTGGTTACCTTCATGGTATGATAGCTTAACTATCAAGGTCACTGAGCCTGAGGCTTTTGACTTACCAACAAGGCATCATCCATATAGTAAAAGCTTTGGACATGGAAGGTAGAGGAACTTATGCTAAACCCTGACTCACCAACTGGTGGCAAATGGCAGGGGAGCTTAGAGATATATCCCTGGGGGATACTATAAACATATATAGGAGGCCTTGCTACTTGAATGCGAATTGACCTTGCTCCTCAAATGTCAGTAAGATGGCACAGAACATGTTTGTGACATCTAAGACTGCATACCACCTGTCATTAGCCCGTGTAATGGATTCAGTTGCAATCACTATGTCTGAAACAGCCTGGGCTTTGGGAGCAACAATTGAAATCAGTTGGTAATAATCTGCTATAAGCCTTTAACTTTTGTTAGTCTTTTTTTTTTTTAAACTGGTCATTAAGGGCTGTCATTTTGAGATCTCTTATGTCTTTAGGTCTTTAATCAAGGCTGTGATTTCCCTTTCTCTTCCTGAGGGGTTT
The DNA here is from genome assembly GCA_006410675.1 of Oreotragus oreotragus. NCBI lineage: Eukaryota > Metazoa > Chordata > Mammalia > Artiodactyla > Bovidae > Oreotragus > Oreotragus oreotragus. The sequence goes on from SJYX01023768.1 coordinate 92,684, forward strand.
GTTAGCTTCTGGTGAATCATAAGAGCTAGACTGAAAAACTATTTATACCTCTACTATAGACTATATTTCTGTGTTTTCCCAAAATTTATATGTTGAAATCTAACCCTCAAGGTAATAGTTTTAGGAGGCAGGGCCTTTGGGAAGTGATTAGGTCATGAGGGTGGTGCCCTCATGAATGAAATAAGTGCCCTTATAAAAGAGACCTCAGTGAGCTCCCTTGCCCCTTCTTCCAGGTGAGGACACAGCAAGAAGATGATCATCTATGAACCAGAAAGTGGGTTCTCACCAGACAATGAATCTGTTAGCACCTTGATCTTGGACTTGCCAGACTCGTTTGTGTTGTTTATAAATCACCCAGTCTGTATTATTCTGTTATCGCATCCTGAACTGACCAAGACAACTTCCCACTAGTGTTTCTGTCTATGCTGCTCTTCCCAATGTAAAAAATCATCTCTGGCACTTACGGGATGAAGATATAACACACCAATTCCTACTATACATTCAGATGAGGAAGCAAAAATGACAGTACATTAAATTGGCCTAATGGACCCCATTGATTAGATTTCCTTCCCCACTGTCAACCTTGCCTAAATACTATTAGCTAGATCTGAGGGCCTTTTCCTTCCTCAGATCCAGTAGAATAGTGACTGGGCATCAGTATCCAATATAGAGCCATAATGGTTTGAATCCCTCACTTCTCCCAAATTCCCCTTCAATGGGTGCATAAGGTTTTCCATTCCACTTGGGGTAAGTAAAATCTTGGCCCCAATTCTAAATCATTTTTTTCCTAAAAGTGGCCAAGTTTAGGGTACTGGAGGGAGAGACTGGGGACATAGAGGGAGGGAGTGGGTCTATGCTATTAAAAAAAAAGGGCTTTACAATTGAGCAGCATAGCAACAGCTCATGATGCCACCAAACAAACTTCACTGTTTTTAATCTGCCCAACACTTTACATCAAGCAGCAAAGTTCTTTATGGCTGACACCACCACTGATTTCAACTCTGGGGACCCCTTCACACTAGTTATAAGCAGTGCGGCTTCCTGGCTGAAGCTAATGGGTTTGTACCTGCTGGATACAGGGGCTTGACTTGCATAACAGTGACCTTCTTTGAGGATTTCACCTTAATCCAGGGCTTTTGTTGCCCCATCACCAAGACAACATCTCTTACATTCTCACCTGGTTTCAACATGAGGGGAATTTTCCAGGGCAGTAGGGTTGACTGTAAGAATCTACCTAGCTTTGATTCGGTCAATTTCTCATTCTCCAGTGGGTCATCTTCACCAGAATTTTAAACCCAATCTCAGGCAGTAAGAGCCTAAAGACTAGTCAATGCCTCATTTGTGGATCCCCATGGTAGTTTTTCTATTTGGAGGAAGTCTTCCTGGGAGGCCCAGAGTTCCTTATAGGAGCCAGAACCAACTGTAAAAACTTCTGAGACCTTTCACTGTCCTCTCCTAGTAGATCTAAGGCAGACATGATAGGCCTCTGCCAGGGGGCTGAATCAGAAGATAGAACAGCTGTTGCCTTCTTCCTTGAGAAGCATTACTAGCCTCACTCCCTCATCTTCCAAGTGAACCAGCCAAACTTCTAATACTTTGCCTGGTTTCTGTCCATAGTGTCCATGAATTCCTCTCCTTTCACACTTCTCTGCAACTGTTGTGTGAAAGAGGACAGAATCTTTTGCACACTTTGGACAAATCTTAGTGCTGTTATGTTGTGTGTATATATATATACCATGAGAAAAAAGTTTTAAATAAGACTGAATAAGAAAAACTAATCTAAGTAGAATTAAAGTGTATGCATCCTTCGGTAGAAGACAATTTCCCATAGGTCTCTCATGTTTATACACATCTTGCAAGTGAGGCAGTGACTATTTGTTTAGTTTAATGTAGTCCCACTTCTTTATCTGCTCCTGTATCTGTTTCTGCTGTCATATTAAAAAAATCATTGTGAAGACCAGCATCAAGGAAATTTCCCCCTGTGTATTATTCTGGGAGTTTTATAGTTTGGGGTCTTATAATTAAGTCTTCAATCTATTTTGATTTTATTTTATGACGTCAGATTAATTAATCATAATTAATTAATTATATTTTAATTATAATATAAATTTATTATATGATGTAAGATAGCAGTCCAGTTTCATTCTTCTGTATGGAGATATCCAGATTTCCTAACAACATTTATTGAAGAGCCTATCCTTTCTCCATTATGTATTCTTGGTGCCCTTAGCAAAGATTAGTTGACCATGTATGTATGGGTTTATTTCTGGTTTCTCTATTTCGTCCCATTGGTCTATGTGTCTGTTTTTATGCCAGTACTATACTGTTTTAATTTCTGTGCTTTGTAATATAGTTTGAAATCAGGAAGTGTTATGCCTCTGGCTTTGTTCTTCTTTATCAGAATTCCTTTAGCTATTTAAAGTCTTTTGTGGTTCCATATGAATTTTAGGATTTTTTTATATTTCTGTGAAAAATGCTAATGGGATTTTGACAGGGATTACTCTAAATTTGTAGATTGCTTTGGGAACCACATACATTGAACAATATTAAGTCTTCCCGGTGAAGTGGAGAATATGAGACCGCAAAATATGCTTCTTTGCACAAAAGAATTATTTTGACAGGTTATTTTCAAGAAACAGCAGACACAGGAGAAGTTCTGAAAAACAATTAGAAGCTATCTTTTTGTAAGGGACATTTAAATTTATAAAGGAAATTTCCATTTGTAAGTGTGTCTCCCTCTCCATAACAGGAAAGGAATAACAGCTCTAAATCACAGGAAATGCTCGTCAATGGAGAAGGCATCTACTTAAAGCTGTAAACAAACTTACTCTCCTTTACTGTGCTTTTTCTGATATCCTCCCATAACTGGCTCCCTTGCCCTCCAACATCATTCTTTTGCCTTTAACTGCAGATAATAATTAAGGTGATGTCTTGGGCCATTTCAGAGTTACTCATTTTTCCTGGGTATCTCCCAACTAACAAGAGGTAAACATGTTATTAAACTGATGTTTTTCTCTTGTTAATGTCTTTAGTACTTCCCTGATGGACTACTGGTTAAGAATCCTCCTGCCAAAGCAGAGGACACAGGTTCAATCCCTGGTCTGGGAAGATTCCACATGCTACAGACAACTAAAGCCCATGTGCCACAGCTACTGAGCCAGTCTGGCAGTCAATACAGTCCATAGGGTCACAAAGAGTCAGACATGACTGAAGCAATTGATCATACAATAAGAGAAAAACAGGCAGAAGTTTATTAGCATGGGTATCATGCACACACTGGGAGCACTCAAAGACAGTATCTCAAAGGGAAGGTTAGAACTTGGCTTATATAATGTCAGAATAAAAGACCAATACCTTTCTAGAGATACAAGACAGAGGAGGACTTTGAGTTTCTAGGGGGGCAAATTGTGGGAAGACAAATGCTTGGCGGAAACTAGTGGAAGATAAGGACTACTTAGGTTTTGTATGTAGATTCCTTTGGCCTTGTCTCTAGAATTGTCCGCAGTTATTAACTTTTCTCATTCTTGGGGGAGAAAAGAGAGGGGAGGGGGAAAACCTCTTCAAATTTATATCCTGCTTTTAGGCAAATAGAGACCTTTCCATGTATCTGCTTCTTCTCAATTGCTTTAAACTCAAATTGATCCTTATGGCACAGTGGCATTATTTTGGAGTGGCATATTCTGCTATCCTTCAGCACTTAGCATTTATAATTGCCCTTCACATATTTTATTCCCCTGCACTTCATTCTGATGTCCTCAAGTGTATCTCCAGTACCTAGCCTGAAACACAGTGGGTGCTGACTTGAACTACTTTAAAATTATTACATTTCACCTTCGTTTGACAAATGCCAGAAAATGAGTGTCCAAAAAAAAACTATTCTCTGTCAACAGGTTCTAGAGGCCAAGGTCCCCAATACAGTCCTTTATTCATACATTTTTCATTTTGTATTGTATTTGTGTGCTTGAGAATTCGTTGTTAATCTCTTGACAAACTGATTTACATTATAGCAAGTTGTATCCCCACTCTGAGATTATTTGCATTTAGGGTTGGGGTGGGGGGTGGGGTGGGGGGCTACCAAATCATGCCACAGAAGGAAGTGATTTTATTTTGATTGTAACTAGCAACAAGGGGTCTCCTGAAGACTTGAACAGAGTCCTAAGATCTGAATTTGGAAAGAGAAGGCGAGTGACTGTACTAGCACTTAAAGAGTTAAAGAGAAATTATGCTTCTGCCAGCAGTTCCTGGGATTCTGTCCAAACAGCTTGCTGTCAGCAGCATCAGCCGGCAGGAACGCATAATCTTCCACCCTTTGGTTTCAGTGGGTAATATTAGCTTAAAAAACACTCCAGATTTTTCGTGTTCATGTGGTATAACTCACTTAAGACATGCCCCTTTCTCCAACAGTCACCTCCTACACTTCAGGAAATTTCTTTCTTTCTCTCCTTCTCCCTTTTCCCCTCCCCCTCTCCTCTGCTTCCTCCCTCCCACTCTGTCTTTCTCCCCTCTCTCTCTTTTTTTCAATACAGCATCTAATTCAGGAAACCAACCAGCATCTCCCAGGAGAGAAAGGCAGCTTTTCAGACTGGAGAGTCGCTTTTCTTTCATTTACCATCGTTCTTTGAGTTAAAGGAGTACAATGGCCTCGGGTTTTAACATTTCTGGAATCAACCGAACTACCTAATTCTTTCCTCCCCCCTTAAAAGGTCTTATTAAATTGATGGTCAACCAATGACATGGCATGTTAGGGTGGAGGAGAGACAAGCCACAAAAACGCCCTCACTGTCATTACTTTCATCTCGGTAAGAAGTATGTTACTTAGCTGAGGACCAACCCCTCCCCCCATCTCTGCCGAAGAACAAAGCAAGAAGACATCTCATGCACTATACTGTAGTGTTATTTCAAATCAACAAAATTAATTATATGCAAAACTCCATGATGTATATAGAGCTGAATAATTCAGTTCAACTAAAGCATATTGAGGCTTAAATGGAGCTACTAAGGTTACAAAGAATAAATCATGGCCTCAACTTTAAGTAGCTCAGTGTGGTCAGGGAGACAGTCGACAGATAATTATAAAACAGTATGGTAAGCGCTGTAATAGGAGTTCAGAAGAAGAAACAGTAAAAATTTTGTGGTGAATGGAACTTTAAGTTCTTTACAGAGAACTGCAGTAGCTTTCAAGCCCATTGTCTCATCCTACAGTAAGTAACACATGTTTTTAACTTATTTATTTTTTAAGTGAAGGATAATTGCTTTACAGAATTTTGTAGTTTTCTGTCAAACTTCAACATAGTAACACATTTTTATTGAAGTTTTTTTTTTTAATTGAAGTTTTTATTGAGGTAATTGTGGATCTGTTAGGGGAAGCACACTGATTGAAACTGCCCACCCTGGCCAGGCACCATAGTAACCATTTGCGTGAGTTGTTTTATGACAGGAGATCCTGATAAGGAATATGGAACTACTAAGCCACCACCAACCGGAAGAGTTCAGGAAGGGTCTAAAGGAGACACCGAGTGTCCGTCCACTTCCCAGAATCGCTCTCATCTACTGCCCACTTCCCAGAACCATCTTGGTTGAGCAATGCGTGCGCCACCAGGAAAGACTCTGAATTAGAATGATTGGCCAAAGACCACCCAGAAACTAATCCCATCACCATAAAACCCGAGACTGCAAGCCAGCAGCAGAGCAGTTCTCCTGGGTTCCCTTACCCTACTGCTCTCCACCCGGGTGCCCTTTCCCAATAAAATCTCTTGCTTTGTCAGCACATGTGTCTCCTCGGACAATTCAGTTCCGAGTGTTAGACAAGAGCCCAGTTTCGGGCACTGGAAGGGGTCCGCCTTCCTGCAACAGATCCTCATGCAATTGTAAGAAATCATACAAAGAGATCCTGAGTATCCTTTGCCCAATTTCCACCAACAGCAATATTCTGGAAAACTGTATAGTAATATCACAACTAGGATATTGATATAATCCACTGATATTATTCTGATTTCCCCAGTTTCACTTTACTTGAGTGTGTGTAAGTTCTATACAATACGATCACCTGTGTAGGCTCATCTATCCACCACTACAGTCAAGATACTGAAGAGTCCCAACAAGGATCCCTCCTCTGATTGCCCTTTTATAACCACACCCACCTCTCTCCCACTCCTGTCCCTGACTCCCTGAATCATTCGTTTGTTCTACATTTCTAAAATTTTGTCACTTCAAAAATGTCCTATAAATGCAATCACACAGTATGTAATCTTTTGATATTGGCTTTTTATATTCACCGTAATTCTCCGGAGATTCAGCATGGTATGGAATACTACACAGTATGGAATTTCATAGTATGGAATATCACTATCTGTTTACCATTCATCAGTTGAAGAACAGCTGGGCTGATTCTAGTTTTAGGCTATTACAAATAAAGCTGTTATGAACATTCACATACAGGTTTTTGTATGGACACAAGTTTTCATTTCTCCGGGATAATGCTCAGGAGTGTAATTACTGAGTTATGATAGTTGCATATTTAATTTTTTGAGAAACTGATAAACTGTTTTCCAGAGTGTCTATACAATTTTACACTCCTGGGGCTTCCCTGGTGGCTCAGTGGTAAACAATCTGCTTGCCAATGCAGGAGACATGGGTTTGATCCCTAATCCAGGAAGATCCCATATGCCATGGAGCACCTAAGCACCACAATTGTCGAGCATGTGCTCTAGAGCCTGAGAGCCCCAACTACTGAGCCCGGACCAGGGGCTGCTGCTGCTGCTGCTAAGTCACTTCAGTCCTGTCCGACTCTGTGCGACCCCAGAGACGGCAGCCCACCAGGCTCCTCCGTCCCTGGGATTCTCCAGGCAAGAACACTGGAGTGGGTTGCTATTTCCTTCTCCAATGCATGAAAGTGAAAAGGGAAAGGGAAGTCGCTCAGTCGTGTCCGACTCTTAGCGACCCCATGGACTGCAGCCTACAAGGCTCCTTGTCCATGGGATTTTCCTGGAGTGGGATGCCATCGCCAGGGGCAGGAAACACAATTATCTGATGAGGATTCCAAAGTGTGATGAGAATTAAAAACCCTCAACCTACTGCACCTTAGAATGGCCATTTTCACTACTGAGTGAAAAGATCTTGCCTGAGAATGAAGCCTAAAGAGAGGACATGGGCCTTAAGAGAAGGAGAGAAAGTCATTTTTCTGATGACATCATCTGAGGACCTGCACCCAGTCATGCCTGAATGAAGTCAGTACATCTGCATTTGCTCTTATGAGTCAATATACAGACTTTTTACAGAAACCAAGCTGAGTGAGGCGTCTGCCACTTGCCATCAAAGAGCATTGGTTAATAAAATAAAGACCAGGGACTTCCCTGGCAGTCCAGTGGTTAAGACTTCACCTTCCAGTACAGCGGGTGCAGGTTTGATTCCTGATCAGGAAGCTAAGATCCCATATGTCTTATGGCCAAAAAACCAAAACATAAAACAGAAGCAATATTGTAACAAATTCAATAAAGACTTAAAATGGTCCACATCAAAAAAGATCTTAAAAAAAATAAAGACCAAATAACTAGAGAACAATAAAAGCCAACTCATATGCAGTGTTACACTGGATGGTACTGATCACAAAGACAATAGAAGTCCAGAGGCACAAGAGCTGGGAAGAAGTTAATGGAGGTAATTGGAGTTGGACTGGGTGTGATCCCTGTTGTGGTAATACTGAAGCATCAAGGACTGTGGCTGGCACCTTATAGTAGTATGGTGTGGTGTTATATGGTACGACATGGTGTAGAATCAGGAATATTACATAAGAAAGGAAGAAGGGTGGGTCAACAGAAATGCTAGCCTTTATCCTTTATGAAGATTAAGAGGGCTGATGGAGGGGGTAGAAAATCAATGTGGTACAAGACTGTTAGATTTAGACAGTCATCCAAGTCTACCCTAGCATCTGGGCTGAACACATTCTACTCTTTAGAGCAGTGGTTCTCAATTTTGGTTGTCCATTAGAATCACTTGAAGAGCTTTAAAAAATCCAGATACCATATATACAATAGAATATTATTCAGCTATTTAAAAGGAGTGTGTGCTAAGTCGCTTTAGTCGTATCCGACTCTTTGCGACCACATGGACTGTAGCCCGCCAGGCTCCTCTGTCCATGGGATTCTCCAAGCAAGAATACTGGAGTGGGTTGCCNCATATATACAATAGAATATTATTCAGCTATTTAAAAGGAGTGTGTGCTAAGTCGCTTTAGTCGTATCCGACTCTTTGCGACCACATGGACTGTAGCCCGCCAGGCTCCTCTGTCCATGGGATTCTCCAAGCAAGAATACTGGAGTGGGTTGCCATGCCCTCCTCCAGGGGATCTTCAAGACTCAGGGATCAAACCCATGTCTCTTATGTCTCCTGCATTGGCAGGTAAGTTATTTACCACTAGTGCCACCCGGGAAGCCCATTAAAAAGGAGGGAAGCCTGCTATTTGCAACAATATGGATGAAACTTGAGGACATTATGCTAAGTCAGACAGAGAAAGATAAATACTGCATGATCCCACTTATATGTGGAATCTGAAAAATTCAAACTCATAGAAACAGAGTTGAATGGTGGTTACCAGGGGTTGAGGTGTGGGAGAAATGGGGAGGTATCTGTCCAAGGGCACAACTTTTCCATTTTAAGATAAGTTTCAGGGATCTAATGCATAGCAGAGTGACTAAGTTAACAATACTGTATTATGTACTGGAAATTTGCCAGGAGAGTAGATCTTAAATGTTCTCACTGCAAAATTAAAAAATTATGAGGTGACAGATTTGTCAACTATACTTCATACGGTAATTATTTCACAATATATACTTAAATCATTATATTGAACACTTTAACTTATACCATGTTAAGGTGGCGCACTGGTAAAGAACCTACCTGCCAGTGCAGGAGATGCAAGACACGCAGGTTCGATCCTTGGGTCGGGAAGATCCCCTGGAGGAAGGCATGGCAACCCACTCCAGGATTCTTGCCTGAAAAATCCCATGTACAGAGGAGCCTGGAGGGCTACAGTCCATGGGGTCACAAAGAGTCAGACACAACTGAATGCACGCGTGCGTGTGCACGCGCACACACACACACACACACACAAAGCTGGAAAATTTTCAGACAGCCAGGTCACACCCAGACCAAGTTAATCAGAATTACTGGTATCAGCATTTTTTAAAACTCCGTTGGTGATTCTGCTGTGTAGCCAGGCTTGACAGCAAGTGCTCTGGGGCAGTACTTCTCCAACTTTAATGTGCATGTGAATCTTGTTTAGGTTTGGAGCGGCTCCAGAATTTAGGGCGCTAAGTATAGTTTGGGTAATGGTGATGGTGGTGGGAAGGTTGTTCTTTCCAATTCATCTAGTCAGACTTCCCAGAAATAATCTGTGGACAGCTAAGTGTGGTGAGAAGTGAATGGGTTACATCATACCAGTTCTGATGCAGGATATAGGATGACCCACTGTCCTTGTTTGCCTGGGTCTCAGGGGTTTCCCAGGACACGGGGCTTTCAGTTCTAAAGCAGGAAGTTATAAGTAAATTGGGATGCTTAGTTTCTCTACCCATCCCTGATCTTCTGGCCAGTGAAGTTCTAGCCTCCATCATGAACCTTTCTAACCAAATCGGCACCATAGGTAAAGTGGGGTCAAGCAAGACCAAAGAGGATGCTCTGGGGAAAAGAGAAGGGAATCGCTGGGTACATAATCCTCCCTGAGGCCATCAATAGATACAAGGGCAAGGGAAGGAAGACGAGCACTCTGGCTTTGCCTGGCTCACAGGCATCTATCCAGGAACAAGGAGGCCTGAAGACACAATAGTCTTTGATTTAACACAGAGAAGCTGCTCGATAATTCAGGGAATTCAAACTAGAGTGCACAGAATTACCCAGAGAGAGCTCATTCAAAATGCAGACTTGGCCCCTCCTCTAGGAAATTTTCATTCAAAAGGTCAAAGGCCTTCAAACCAGTATCCCAAGTGATTCCATGCCACACTCTGAGAATCACTGATCCAAATGGGCTGCTGGCTGGTAATTTGCTCTGTCAAAGAAAGTTTTCCTGACCAAGGGATGAGCTGATCCAAAAAGATTCAGCAGAACTGGTAGGTGATGGTAAAGCTTCACAAAACAGCAGGGTCACACAATTTCAGGAGTGAATTCTAGCAAATCTCTAAGGAACAGATAATTCTGATGTTTTTAGGGTTCCAGGTCATAGACAAACAAGGAAATATCACTACTATTGATATTGATAAATATCAATACTATTAATCAAACCTAGCAAAAATCACACAAAAAATGAAGCTGCAAACCCTTTTCACCCATGAATATCAATATGCTGCTGCTGTTGTTTAATTACTAAGTCGTGTCCAACTCTTTTGCAGCCCCAAGGACTATAGCCTACCAGTTTCTTCTGTCCATGGGATTCTCCAGGCAAGAATACTGGAGTGGGTTGCCATTTCCTTCTCCAGGGGATCATCCCAACCCAGAGATTGAATTCATGTCTCCTGCAATGGCAGGTGGATTGCTTATCACTGAGCCAGCAGGAAAGACAAAATTAAAATCTGAAATAAAATATTGGCAAACAACCAGCATCATATTAAAAGAATAAATTACTGTCACCAAATAGGGTTTATACTAAGAATGCAAGGGTGGTTCAATGTGCAGAAATTTATCACTATGATATAAAATATTAATAGAGCCAAAGAAAACTTCACATGCCTGTTTTTGTAAATCATGTAATAGCATTCTACTCAATGTTTTTTCTTTCTTTTTCATGTTACCTGATCTACCAAACCATAAACTTGGACATGCAAGCGAGTGAGCTAAGTCACTTCAGTCATGTTCCGACTCTGTGCAACCCTGTGGACTGTAGACTGCAAGGCTCTCTGTCCATGGAATTCTCCAGGCAAGAATACTGGAGTGGGGTGCCATTTTCTCCTGCAGGGGATCTTCCTGACCCAGAGATCGAACAAGAGTCTCTTATGTCTCCTGCACTGGTAAGCGGGTTCTTTACCACCAGTGTCACCTGGGAAACCATAGACATGCTTAGCAGTTTTTGGTTATAAAACAAAAGTGGAATACGCAGAACCAGGCTCTAATAAGTTAGCAAATCAAGACTCTCATGGTACTTATTTTTACTGCTACTCCTCCTCTCGTTCAGTTACACCTGTGCCCTCATGGCCTCTGTTCCCAATGATCTCCTGCATCTGCCTCCCAAATGGATCTGTATGGTATGCTGGCACCAGCCAGAAGTGAATGACTGCTGCACAACACCTCCATTCAGGAGTGGCCCTGAAAACGGTGATGAAGGCAAATCCATCCAGGAGGCAGAACGTTTCGTTGTTTACCTTGTTGGGACTTAGATGACTGGATCGTAGGCAGTGACAACTGGGTTATTCAATTGGTCTAGGACTTTGAAGGGACAAGATTGGAAAATTGGTGACAAAGCTGTCTTGAGGGCAGGTATGTGGCTGAACTTCTGGGACTAAGCCCAAAATATGAAAGTTATCATATCCATGTATTAATAAATACCCACCAGATGTATGTACTGCAGAGGAGGCTCTCAACAGTTAGATGGACTGGACAACCCATCCCTGGATGTCAGCCAGCCTCTTCCTCCAGCTATCCTGCTGCTTACTCAATGATCTATGAAATCAGTGTCATATCATCCACAGCCCAGGCAGCAGAGGAGTGCCAAGTCTTTGATATGATGCCATTCCCTGAGAGGTCCAGGCTTGTGAAGCAGACATGAATGGGACTTGAAGTCTGGTGTCAGCCTGAGCCAGCTGAGCCCAGCCCAAATTGGCTGACCTACCAACCAACCCACAGACCTGTGAGCAAGAAATAACATGTTTGCTTTATTAAGACTCTGAGGTTATGGTGCTGTTTGTTATGCAGCAGAAACCTAATATGCTCCTTTTATTCATCTTCATTGAATTATCCTAATTGGATTGTGCCATCTGTTTCCTTTTATAATCCTGACTGAATCGTTCTTGCAAGATGACTCAAGGCTGCACAGATCTCCAATTCAGACCTGTCTTCTCAGTTTCAAACCCATATATAGTTCATGGTCTGCTCCCTATCTCCTGTTATATATATCACAAAGTCACCTGAAACTCAACCCTCATTCCTCTATCACAAACCTGGTCCTCTATTTCATTCAGCAGCACCGCCCATTGAACAGAAACCTAGGAACTCTCCTGGACACCCACCTCACTGGCAGCCCTGTACGCAAACCATCACCAAGCCATGTTAATTTAACCTCTTAAATATCTCTAAAATATGTTTGCTTCTCTTTACCAAAACCACCAGCACCACCCTAGCCTAAACCACCCACGCATGCTCAGTCACTCAGTCGTGTCCGACTCTTTGCAACCCCATGGACTGTAGCCCGCCAGGCTCTCCTCTGTCCATGGAATTTTCCAGGCAAGAATACTAGAATGGGTCACCATTTTCTCCTCCAGGGGATCTTCCTGACCCAATGACTGAACCCACGTCTCCTGTGTCTCCTCATTGGCAGGTGATTCTTTACCACTGAGCTACCTGGGAAGTCCAGAACCATTAATACCTCTCACTTAAAATAAGCTTCTGAATCTTGGCTATTAAATGACCATTAATAAATAAGTGGATAAAGAAAAGATGTGGTTTATACAGTGGTATACTATTCAGTCACAAAAGTGAATGAATTCTTGCCATTTGCAATAACATGGATGGACCTAGAGGGTAATACGCTAAGCGAAATAAGTCAGAGAAAGATAAATAGTGTATGATTTCACTTACATGTGGAATCTAAACAAACAATCAAAAGAACAAACAAAACAAAATAGAAACAGTAACAGATAAAGAGAACAAACAGGTGGTTGCCAGAGAAGAGGGCAATGGGGGAAGGAGAGAAATAGGTGAGGGAGATTAAGAGGTATAATCTTCCAGTTACAAAATAAACAAGTCTCCAAGATGAAATGTACAGTGTGGGGAATATAGTCAATAATTATGTAACTTCTTTGTATGGTGACAGATGGTAACTAGACTTATCCTGGCGATCATTTCTAAATGTATAGAAATATTGCATTGTGATATTGTTCACCAGGAACTAACATAGTTTTGTAGGTCAACTACACTTCAAACACAAACAAAACAAACTCATAAAGAGATCAGATCTGTGGTTACCAGAGGTGGGGAATGGAGGGAAGAGGATTAGATGAAGAGAGTCAAAAGGTAATAAACTTTCAGTTATAAAATATATAAGTACAAAGAATATAATGTAGCAATACAACATGATTAACATAATTAACACTGTTGTATATTATATGAAAATTAAGAGAGTAAATAGTAAGAGGGCTCATCACAAGGAAGAAAATTTCTATTTCTTTAACTGTGCATCTATATGAGATGATGGATGTCCACTAAACTTACTATGGTAATCATTTCATGATGTACCAAGTCAAATTATTATGCCATACACCTTAAACTTATATAGTGCTATATGTAAATTATATCTCAACAACACTGGTGGGAAAAGGGGAGATATAGCATTATAAAGATGTCAGTTCTCTCTAATGTTATATATTTATTTAATAGGATCTCAATAAAAATGTTTTATTTTCACACGGAAGAATCTGATTGTAAAGATCTAATATGTGTGTTAATCGCTCCGTCATGTCCAACTCTTTGTGACCCCATGGACTGTCACCCTCCAGGCTTCTTGTCCATGGGATTTCCCAGGCAAGAGTAGTAGAAGGGGGTTGCCATTTCCTTTTCCAGGGGATCTTCCCGACCTAGGGATCGAACCCAAGTCTCCTGCATCAACAGGCAGATTCTTTACTACTGAGCCACCTGGGAAGCCCCTGGTTCTCCATACAGCAATCAAAAAGTTCTTTGAAAATTCCATTTCAATCACATACCATGCCCCAGTTGAAGACTTGCAGTGATTTCCCATTACTTTTAGGATAGACAGCAGAGTATTAACATAGGCCTTAAGGCTCCATGAGGTATGGCTTTGGCTTGACTGCTTCATCCCATAACTCTAGACTCTATTTGCTATACGAGTTCACATGGCCTCCTTTATTTGCTACATACCTTCTTGCCCCTTCTGTCCCTCTCTCCTGTAAAGCTGCTCCTCCCCTCTGCCTTATTAACGCCTGTTCTCGCTTCACACCTCAGCCCGAGCATCACCTCTAGGAAGCCCTGTCTGACTTCCCCAAGTCTGGCTCCCAGCATGGCATATTTTACCCTTGTGCGATAGCTTGATTAATATTGATCACCTCTTCCCCCTACCCCTGCCTGACCCATCATAACGTGATCTTCAAGAGGGCAGAGGCCATGTCTGGTTTTGGTCATCACTGTATTCCCAGAACAGAGTCTGACACACCCTAGGGACTTGGCATCGATTAATTAATTATTAACCACTTGATGGATCAGGTGTTGAGCTGAAGCATCTCTATGGTTCATGTCAGTTCTAAACTCTGGGCTTCCATTTCAGGTCCTGCCTGTGGGATAGAGGGGCAACAGGGCAAGCAGCCAACTAGGGTGAATTAGCAGTCTCTATGTAGTCAAAGGCACCGCTTAGAACTCGAAGAAGCCGTTTTCCTACTTCAAAGATCCTGCTAAGAACAACGTGGCAGGCGCCAGTATGGGACTGGCCAGACAGTTCTTAAGAAATGCTTGACACAGGCCAGAAAACCAAGTGTCAGAAATCCTGGAACAGAGGCTTTTGCCAGGAGGTTCCCTGCCTTGTTGAGCTGAGAGAGAGAGCGAGCTCTAAATGCCGCTGATTAATCACTGCCATTCCAGCACTCTGCGTCTGCTTCTTGTCAAGTCTTTACCCCTCCCCCGCCCCTTCTAGAAAGACCTCAAGTAACTGCTGTCTTGAAACTTCCTCAGATGGCTGGCTTGGCTAACGCCCAAATATCTCTCATCCCATACTGAGGTGTCCACGAAGGAGGGAGGGGTAAGTTAGTCTCCTAGATTTCACATTGTATGATTCTGTTATTGTAAATCTCAAGGATTCCTTTTCCCTTTTAAAGAGTGAACTAGTGACACTTTGACAGCATGACCTGGACTCTATTCAGGAGAAAAGAGCTAGGAAATTGCATGTACATGAATCACCCTGCCACTGAGGGTGGAGGCAGTCCTTCAGTCCTTATCCCACGGCAAGAACTCTCTCCAAAGGTCAGATAATGCTCTGAATCCATACTCACCAGGCAGCCCACCATTTCCAAAAAAGCTGCTTCTGAGGCCCAGGAAGGAAAGCTTGGATGAGGGAGTCTGAACAATTTGACCCTTAGGAAGGGGTGTTGCTCTGGTTGCGAATAAAAAAATCCAACATCCTGTGTGAAAAGGAGGCGGGAAAGAGGAGTGAGTACATGGCTGGGTTCTGAGTTTGGCTAGTAGAAAAGGTATGTTTATTCATAAGATGAAATACTCTACAGCAGTGAAAAGGATGGCCCAGAGCCACACTATCAGCATGCACTCATTTTAATATTTTAAATTATTGTATTATTATTTTGGGCCACTCCATGCAATATGTGGGGTTTCAGTTCCTTGACAAAGGATTGAACCCATGCCCCTTGCATTGGAAGTGCACAGTCTTAACCACAGGACCACCAGGGAAGTCCCAACATGGACTCATTTTTAAAACCTAAGTTTGGAAGGAAAAAGCAAGTTGCTGAAGCATACATAGAGGATGCATGCACGTACACACATGTGCTGCCATTTATAAAATGTTAACATGCAAAAATATAAACATCATTTAGTTTAAATATATATCTAATGATTTATAATAGGATATAACATATAGGATTTATAATATATATATGTGATATATATGTATTAAAAATATAAAAATACACATGGAAATGACAACTTCAAATTTGTGGTTGTCTTGGGGGTAGAGAGGCTGAGAGTGAGAAGGGGCATACAGAGGGGTCTGACTATATCTGACATATTTTATACTAAGTTAGGTATTTGTTATATTGTTCTGTAAATCTTTTGTATATCTGAAATATTCCATGATGATTTTTTAACCTTAGCTGTGGTTAAATGCACAGGTATAAAATTTACCTTTTTTTAAAAATGTACCACCTTAACCATTTTAAAGTGTATAGCTCAACCAACTCCCCCAACTATTTTCATCTTGCAAAACTGAAACCCTATACCCATTAATAACAGCTCCCCATTCTCCCCTCCCCCAACCCACAGCGAGCACCAAACCGTTTTTGGTATCTATGAACTGGGCTATTCTAGGTCCCTCACGCAGTTGAAATTATACAGGATTTGTCTTTTTGTGGCTGGCTTATTTCATTTAGCATAATGTCTTCAAGGTTCATCCATGTAGCATGCGTCAGATTTCCTTCCTTTTTAAAAGCTGAATAATATCCCAGTGTATGGCTATATCCCATTTTGTTTATCCATTCACCTATCTACTGACACTTGGGTCCTATGTTTTGGCTTTTGTGAGTAATAAGTGTACAAATGAACAAAATGAACAAGTATACAACTATCTCCCCGAGACCCTGCTTTCCCTTTTTGGGGGTATATACCCAGAAGTGGAATTGTTGGCCATGAGGATTTTTTTTAAAGCAGAAAGAAAGCTTAGGTTTCAGGGGGGCTTGAGGATAAAGTTCAACCCAGGGATCGAACCCAGGTCTCCCACATTGCAGGCAGATTCTTTACCATCTGAGCCACCAGGGAAGCTCAAAGTTAAACCATGGACTTGCATATGGATTGGGACGGTCTCTCAATTATGACCACCCAAGTTACCAGCGTCTCATGAGCAAAATCACTGCTAGATCCAGGGACTTTCCTCCTGATTTCAGCTGAAGCTATAAATACTCCCACTTCCGCCACTGCATCACTGCTGGGCCCACCCCCACACCTTTCCCTTCTTCTTTCTGTCACTGCTGGGAAGCCCCTGCCTCTGCTTCTGGACTTCGTCCAACTCCTTTTCCTGTCCTGCGCACTGTGGTCCCCCAAGCTGCAGGAAGCCCATTTCTGACTGCAAAGGGAGGAAAGAAGGCAGCTGCGTTTCTGTTCTCCCAAGTTGCAAATTAGAGTGGATTTTCACCAGGAAATAATACTCTCCAATAAATGGTTTCCCGATCATCATTAATCCTACAGTCCCTCTTCCTTATGGGGGCCATGGGCTCCAGTGGCCTGCTTTGGGAACTGAAGTCATTTGTAACGAGCTGAGGAAAATCTGTTCTGAATTCTAAACAGATTCGCCAACAAATTTTTGGAACGACACCAATTTTTAAGTTGTCAGTTCTCTATGAAGCCCTCGGGGGCCAAGTGAAGTTTTCCTTTGCTGAAGGGAATGACTCCAAGGAACCGAGCTTGCTGATGGGTGAAGTAAGACAGGAACACTTCAGGGGAACTCCAAAATAATTTCCTGGGAAACAAAATGACATCATGGCTCACCTGCCCAGCTCCCTGAATTCTTTAGAGTACCCACTTTTCTACAAAAAAAAAAAAAAAGCCTTTTCTCTCCACAACCCCACATGTTAAGCATGAATGGCACAAGGATACACTCCAGTGATCTGGTCATTTGCCACACAACATGATTCCTAATTGCTTGAATCATACCACACAATGGAATCATTTCCTCCCCAGGAAAAATGATTTCTCTTTGCCTGGGTGATAATATCCTGTTGAAATATAATGCTGTTCCAGACAGTGACTACATAACGTCTGGAGTCTCCCCCCAACCCAGTATAACCTTTAAATGCTAAGCATTAGAAAGGAGGCAGTAACAAGTGATAAAACATGTTCCCAAATGAAGAGAATTCTTTGCATTTACATTGGAATCTTCTAATTACCCAACGTCCTTGGAAAAAATGGTGAGTCAATAAATTTACAATGCACAGACAGTCTTTGCTCTGTTTCTTTGGAGAAGATCAGTTGTGTGACAAGAATGGAAATGGATTTTTCCATAAAGCTGGGATGCACTATCACATCTGTATTTGAACAGGCACACACGCCAGGCTGTTAATTTTAATGCCCTGATTTAATCCTCGTTATGTGCATCGCCAGACCCATAAAAGCCGCATTTTCTTTAGAAAGTTAAACTGCCAGACATTTCTTGTCCAGTGGCCTATTGTGCCCACAGGTGCAGAGAGCTTCAGGAATACAGAGGAAAGAGATGTGGTCTCTGTTCTCAACGAGTTTAAATGATAGGCAATTCTCAGTATTATAGTTCAGAGTGGAAAGAGTCAAACATGGGAGAGATGAGGAAAGGAAGGCCCAGAGAGGGAAATCGGCTTTCCCAAGGTTACAGAGTGGACTTGTTTAGGTGAAAACCCAGTACCCAGATGGTCTCTGTTCTCAACGAGTTTAAATGATAGGCAATTCTCAGTATTATAGTTCAGAGTGGAAAGAGTCAAACATGGGAGAGATGAGGAAAGGAAGGCCCAGAGAGGGAAATCGGCTTTCCCAAGGTTACAGAGTGGACTTGTTTAGGTGAAAACCCAGTACCCAGAATAGGACCCCCATGCTCCCCCTTCCCAACAGCCAAGTGAAGGCAGGCCCAGCGCTGTGTAGATTCGAATGTTTCTGTAGGCAGAAGTGTTCCCGGCTATGTGGCTTTCTCCATGGAATTCCTGGGAGATGCCTTTGCAGGTCCCTCTGACTGCGGCTCTTCGGATGGGCACCATATATTTCCTCCAACTGCTGCTCCCTTTTTAGCCCCCGACTCTGGGAGGGAGCTGAGAGGCTGGTGGGGGGTGTTGCTCCACTGAGACTCAATATTGATGTCACCCTCTCTCCAAGAAGTCTTCTTGGGTAAGACTTCAAACTGTTCCAGATTCGACAAATACCACCCCCTGTGACCCTGACCTAGGCATATTTGCTTGTCCATGGCTGTTTCTAATAGCCCCAAATCGGAAACGACTCAAATGCCTACCAGCTGTAGAATGGACACTAAAATTGTGGAATATTTACCCAGTGTGAAGCTTTACAGCAGTGAGAATAAACTATCTCCAACTGCATACAACAATATGATGAATCTCATAAACATAATGTTGAGCAAATAAAGCCAGGCGCTAAAGGGCACATACTGTATGATTCCATTTATGCAAAGAACAAAAAAAGTCAAAACTAATCTATGCTCGCAGAGATCAGGAAGGTGGTTTTCTTTGGTAGGGAGGCGTGGTAGTGACTAAAATGGGGTAAAAGGGCAGTCATAGGAGGCTAGTAATTTAATGTTCTGGTTTCTTCTTTTAAAGTAATATTATTTTTATTGGAATATAATTGCTTCACAATGTTGTGTTGGTTTCTGCTGTATAATGAAGTGAACCAGCTATATGTATACATATATCCCCTCCCTCTCAGACCTCTCTGCCACAGCCCCACCCTATGTCAGCCCTCTAGGTCATCGCAGAGCACCAAGCAGAGCTCCCTGTGCTTTACAGCAGGTTCCCACTAGCTATCTGCTTTACGCATGGTATATATGTCAATCTGGTTTCATGGGGATGTTCAGTTTGTGAAAATTCATCAAGTTATAGACCTATTTGTGCACATTGGAACATGGATCTTGTATTTCCATAACGGTTAAAAAAGAAGGCTCCAGCCTGACCCTTTATCCACCATGGCTCCCCCACACGGGTGTGCTGGCTGACTCCAACGCAGCCCGTTTGTCCCTCAGCTGCGGGCTGTCTTTAACTCAGACTTCAGTAACCACAGGGAACACACTGCAACCTCTTTAAGGGGTCGCCTTAGTGACCCCCTCATGAAGCTGAAAGTTAGAGGGTAGCTCTCTCCTGCCCCTATCCCCCGGGGCAGGGAGAGGAGAAGGATACTCTAGCATGGCAACAGTCTTCCCCAAAGAATCCTGTTCACAAATCCTCCTTCCCTCTCCCCTCTCTTGAAGTCTTTATAATCACAATTATTGAGGGCATTTGATATTCTTAAAGCATGTCTTTTGTAAAGTCTGCCTCTGTGCGCCTGTCCACACTCATTTTAGATTATGATGTCTTCCATATCGGTGCATAACAGCACCAGGAAGGTCCCATTTTGATATCATGTTCTGTAGGTAAAAAATAAATCCATCCACAATAATGACTTATTGAAGTCACGCAGTGCCTGAAGTTTGTAAAGAGAATTCAGATCTATTACCTTGCTTAATTTTCACAGCAACCCTATGAGGCAGATGTCTTCATTACTTTCATGTTACAAGTGACAGTGTACATCTTTTTAAAGCCTTATGCTAGGCATTTCACATAGCTCTTTTGATTTTCACATGAACCATCAGAAGTAGATATTATCCTCCAATGTCCAGAGACGTAAAACAACCTAACTCCAAAGCAAGTAAGAAATTTGGTGCAGTCACCTGAGGTCACACAGGTACTACTACATGAGGACATTGAGATCCCAGGTTAGGTGTTCTGACTCGAGACTGGTTCTGTTTACCCCCACTGAGGGAAGGCCAAGGTGGGAATGTGCGAGAAGTGAGCTTCAGAAGAGACAGGCTTGGGTTTGAATGGCAAGCCTACTATGAGATTTGAGTTATTTTACCTTTCTGGACTTCAGATGATACAGTCTACTTCTGATGGTTCCTGTGTAAAATACCTAGCACAAGTCTCTGAAAAGATATTGGTTCCCTTCTCCCTCTGTACGATGTTCTCCAGTCTAAGGAAGAATAGATGCAGAGGGACAATTAACCAAAGAGAGGGAGTACTGGATCATATGGTAATTCTATTTTTAGTTTTTCTAGGAACCCCACACTGTTTTCCACAGTGGCTGTACCAATTTACACTTCCACCAACAGTGTATAGGGGTGTTGCCTTTTCTCCACATCCTCAATAGTACTTCTTGTGGTCTTTTTGATGATAGCCATTCTGACAGGTGTGAAGTGATATCTCCTTGTGGTTTTGATTTGCATTTTTTTTGCTGATTAACAATGTTGAGCATCTTTTCATGTGCCTGCGGGTCATCTGTATATCTTCTTTTGAAAAATGTCTATTCAGGTTGTCTGCCCATTTTTTAATCAGATTGTTTGATTTTTTTGATGTTGAGTTGTATGAACTATTTATATTTTCATATAAATTTATGTTTATATTTTATATATAATTTATATTATATATATTTTTTCTGGATATTAATCTCTTATGGGTCATATTCTTTGCAAATATTTTCTCACAGTTGGTAAGTTGTCTTTTTGTTTTGTCGATGGTTTCCTTTGCTGTGCTAAAGCTTTTAAGTTTAACAAGGCCCCATTTGTTTATTTTTGCTTTTGTTTCCTTTGCCTTGGGAGACAGATCCCAAAAAATGATGCTATGATTTATGTCAGAGTGTTCTACCTATGTTTTCTTATTCTGCTCCTGAGTGTCTATGCAAAGAAAATGAAAAAACTAATTTGAAAATATACATGTATCCCAGTGTTTCTGTGCTCAGTCGCTCTATAGTGCCTGACTCTTTTGTGACCCTATGGATTATAGCCTGCCGGGCTCCTCCATCCATGGAATTTTCCAGGCAAGAATACTGGAGTGGGTTGCTATTTCCTACTCCAGGGGAGCTTCCTGACCCAGGGATCGAACCCACGTCTCCTGTACTGGCAGGCAGATTCTTTACCACTGCCACCTGGGAAGCTCCCATCCGAATGTTTATATTAATAGCGGTATTATTTACAGTTGCCAAGATATGGGAAGAACGTAAGTGTTGATTGACAGATGACTAGATAAAGAAGATACGGTGTATATATACAACAGAATATTATTCAGCCATCAAAAAGAATGAAATAATGCCATTTGCAGCAACATGAGAGAAGGCAATGGCAACCCACTTCGGTGTTCTTGTCTGGAGAATCCCAGGGATGGGGGAGCTTAGTGGGCTGCCGTCTATGGGGTCACACAGAGTCGGACACGACTGAAGTGACTTAGCAGCAGCAGCAGCAGCAACATGGTTAGACTGGAGATGATCATATTAAGCCGAGTAAGTCAGAAAGACAAACAGTACATGATATATGTGGAATCTAAAAAAATAAAACAAACTCGTGAATATAAGAATAAAAGATTCACAAATATAGAGAACAAAGTAGTACCTGTTGGGAGAGAGAGGGAAAACTAGTCAACAGATTCTCCCCACATTTAGCTCTTTTAAAGCATTTCTAGCATTGTGGTAGTTCTGAATAGCCAAATATAGCAGACACTGTTGGGTATCTATCCAAATCCATTTCTACTTCTGGAATCACCTTCCATGGCCATGCACTCAGGGAAAGTACCACCCCACTACTCCAGACAATTAGAGTCATTTCATTCCTTTTGTCTGTAGTGGGTTTAGGCATGGGTATATGATCAAAATTCAGCCAATGAAATCTGAGAGGAAGTCTGCTGGGGAGAATTCTGGGAAAGTTTTTTTTTTTACTCTTAGAAAGGAAGACAAGACAGGAAACATTTCCTCTTTTTTTTTTTGCTTTTCCACTCAATGCTATTTTGTGAGGATGTGATGCCTGAAGCTCCTGCAGCCATATTGTGATCATGAGACACAAATGCAAAGTGAAAGTCCAACATGATAAAGATAGGGAAACAGTAAGAAAAAAAAATTGAATTCTTGATAATGTTCTACCACTGAATTAAACAATTCTGGAACCACCCGCATGACATATTCTATGAGTTAATAAATTCCATTATTTTAAAGCCAATTTTAGCCAAGTATTTTCTCCTTGCAACCAAAAGCATTCTAACCAAAACAACAGTTTAGTACTATATTGTTCTTTTTAATGTGATTAATACTGATTTATTAGATGATGTGGCCAAAAGATACCAACTAGAGGAGCAAGAACACAGGGTCCTAGGGCAGGAAAAGACAAATGAGGTGCTAGAAATAGAATGAATAGGTGGCAAAAAAGGATGGAAACATGGAGGGAAATTCTCTTCACCAGACTGGAGAAGAAGCTAAAAGAAAGCTATAAGGATGCTGTGCTGTGCTTAGTCGCTCAGTCATGTCCAACTCTTTGTGACCTCATGGACTATAGCCCGCCAGGCTCCTCTGTCCATAGGGTTCTCCAGGCAAGAATACTGGAGTGGGTTGCCATTTCCTCCTCCAGAGGATCTTCCCAACCCAGGAATTAAATCCAGGCCTCCCGCACTGCAGGTGGATTCTTTACCATCTGAGCCACCAGAGAGGCCCAAGAATACTGGAGTGGGTAGCCTGTCCCTTCTCCAGGGGATCTTTCTGACCCAGGAATTGAATCGGCGTCTCTTGCATTGCAGGTGGATTCTTTACCAGCTGAGCTACCAGGGAAGCCCCATGGATGCTACAGTAAAGTAAATTATGTGTAATATGTTTCTCTTCACATGCCAAGCTGAATGCATTTTCTATGTATTAGACTTCTGCCACAGCAGAAGTGATACTCTTTCAATGTACAATCTCAAACCGGAAAAAATAAAACCCTGAACATTAAAGCACAATCAACACTGTTTCTTATATTTTGTATTACTGAAATTACCTGCTTGGTTCTCCTTTCCTTTTTTTTTTCCTCCTTAATGAACCAGATAGGTAGGGATGAATAGCTTTTAAAGAGGTTTAGATTTATCGGATGATCACCATGCCACACGCTGCTAGGAGCTCTGTAAATACTGTTTATTTTAATCCTTACGGCAACTGTGGCAGATACCATTAGTTGCCTAGGTAACATCCATTTTGCCCTTCTTCCTATACTTCTCACGATGCTCGGATGAGAAGGCAAGGGGGTAGGAAAAGGGATACTAATAGCATAGCAACAGCCCTCTCCAAAGAATTTTCTTCACAAATCCCCCTTCCTTGTATGGCTCTGGTTTGTTCAAGATGATACTGTGCCCAGGTAAAACATATCACCTTTCTAGACTTCTTTGTTCAGGGAGGCCTGTGACAGAGTATTACACAATAAGAAGTAAGCAAGGTTGCTACTTGGGCCATTCAGGGAACCTTTCTTTAAAAAAATTTTTTTCCAAGAAGCATCAAAATATGTATGCAAAGTTTGTATTTGCCACCTAGCAATGTCCATAGCGAGAGGATGCACTACATAGACCTGTGTTTATTAGAAATAATTGGACTGTTTGGAACTCCATTACCCAAATTTCATGGGCATACTTACATATGCAAATTTTACAAGTATTTTAAAATCCGACAGTAATTTTAAAATCTGACAATAAATAGGTCAGATCAAATTCTGGTGCAGCCACTATGGAGAACAGTATGGAAGTTGCTTAAAAAACTAAAAACAGAGTTGCTATATGATCCAGCAATCCCACTCCTGGTCATATATCTGGAAAACTCTAATTTGAAAACATACATGCACGCTAATGTTCACAGCAGTACTATTCACAATAGCCAAAACATGGAAGCAGCTTAAGTGTCCGTCGACTGACGACTGAATAAAGAAGATGTGGGATACATGTGCACACAATGGAATTCTACTCAGCCATTGAGAAGAAGGAAATCATGCCATTTGCAGCAACATGGATGGACCTAGAGATTTTCATACTGAGCAAAGTAAGTCAGACAGAGAGAGACACATTCATATGATATCACTTATATTTGGAATCGAAAAAAATAGTATAAATAAACTTATTTATGAATAAGAAATAGACTCAGAGACATACAAAACAAACTATGGTTACCAGATGGGGTAGAGGGGGGAGGGGGAAAAATTAGGAGCTTGGGATTAACATATACACACTGCTGTATATAAAATAGAGAAGGACCTAGTGTATAGCATATGAAACTATATTCAATGTCATGTATTAAACTGTAATAGAAAAGAATATAAAAAGAATATATATAAATAACTGAATTACTTTGCTATGCACTACAAACTAACACAACATTGCAAATTAGCTGTAATTTAATTAAAAATAAATTAATTTTTTAAAAGATTCTATGCACAGGTGATTTAATACTGGTCAAAATAGTATCCTTGCCCTTCAGAGCCAAGACACAGAGCCAAGCATGGTTTGTGAGACAATTACTCACATATATTTCATTTTATAATGTGGACACTTTACAGTAATCAACCTGAGAACAAGGATATTTTGGAAATAGTGCCAAAGGGCTGGTATGCCATTTTAGTCATTCACAAATGTAAAACTCCTTTAATTAAGCACAACATGGTTTTCATGTCCTTTCCTCAGATGCCGGTTCTTGCTTTTCACTTGATCATAAGTGAAGTAAAGTCGATCAGTCATGTCTGACTCTTTGTGACCCCATGGACAGTAGGCTACCAGGCTCCTCCGTCCATGAGATTTTCCAGGCAAGAATACTGGAGTGGGCTGCCATATGACTTTCACTTGATCATAAACTTATTTTAATAGTAATTTAAACATATGAGGGCCTGGTTTTGCTTTTTGTAAAAAAATTATCTCCTTGTTTTTTCAAATTGAGATAGAACTGACATATAACATTATATTGTCTTCAGGTGTACAAGGAAAGCTTTTTAAAAGAAAGCCAACTCAGCTAGCTTTTCTATTTTTGCCTTTTGTCCTTCACCATTCTTCCTAAAATATGGATGTGATCATCAGAGATGAAACAATCACCTAAAAACATGAAGACAAAAAGTCAAGCATGCTCGCACCCAAAATAAGGAGTCTGGGTGCCCATGGCAGTATGGAGATACTGTACTAATTCTGGACTGCCTTCTCCTAAACTTCTTCATTACGGGAGAAAAATATACTCCTGTTTGGTTGAACCTCTGTGGTCAAGTTTCTATCCCATATAGCTAAATACATGGTAACTGATATAGTTGTATGCTGAAGTTAACCTTTTTGAAAATTGTGAAATTTATCATGCATAGAATGATTGAAATGTGCATATATAGGATTTAGAAATAAAGTAATTTCCTCCAGCTTCCTCCTGGAACCTGCTCTACTCTCCTCCCTGAGAGGAGACAACCACTCAGACTTCTTGTGGTGGCATTTTTCCAAGGTTGTTGTTATTCCCTTTTAAACACTAGTCGCTTGTTCTATTTTTTTTAGAGTAAAGAGTTCCATCCCCCAAAGTCCATTATGACAATAAATAAGACTTTTTTTCAGGTACAGGAAAAAAAGCAAAACAGCAATTTGATATTGTTATAGATTATATTCCATATAAAATTATTACACAATATTAGCTATTTTTCCTGTGCTGTACATTACTACCTTGCAACATCTACTTTATACCTACTGGTTTGTACCTCTCAATCCCACTCTCCCATTTAGCTATGAGCTCAGCTGGTAAAGAATCCGCCTGCAATGCAGGAGACCCCAGTTTGATTCCTGGGTCAGGGAAATCCCTTGGAGAAGGGACAGGCTACCCACTCCAGTATTCTTGGGCTTCCCTGGTGGCTCAGACAGTGAAGTCTCCTCCTGCAATGTGGGAGACCTGGATTCGATTCCTGGGTAGGGAAGATCACATGGCAACCCACTCCAGTATTCTTGCCTGGAGAATCCCATAGACAGAGGAGCCTGGCGGGCTATAGTCCACGGGGTGGCAAAGAGTCGGACACAAATGAGCAACTAAGTACAGCATAGCACTACCCCTTTAACCTCTGATCACCACCGGCCTGTTCTCTGAATCTGTGAGTCTGTTTCTGCTTTGAATAAATGGGTCGTTGTTGTTGTTTTACAAAGCAAAACTCTATAGGGACAAAAGTTTGGGAAAGAAGGCAACAGCAAAATTTTAGAAGCAAGAAAGCAGATGAACAGGTACTGATCCAGCAGATTGGAAGAGGCTGACTCCTAAGTTTCTAAAGGAGGTTAGGGAGACCAAGAAGCAAGCTCATTTCTGCTGTGAAACTCCAGAAAGATCTGGGATTTGAAGGAAACCCATACCTCTGAAAGTGGGTTGTAAGTCAGACTAGAAAACAAAAGGTTTCATTGAACTTGTATCAGTCAGGCCCTAGTCAGGAGATAGAAACAGCACCAAGTATTTGAACAGGGGCTTTCCTGTTGCCTCAAATGGTAAAGAATCTGCCTGCAATGCAGGAGACCCGGGGTTCGATCCCTGGATCAGGAAGATCCCCTGGAGGAGGGCATGGCAACCCACTCCAGTATTCTTGCCTGGAGAATTCCATGGACAGAGGAGCCTGGTGGGCTACAGTCCATGGGGTGATACACAACTGGGCGACTAACAGTTTCACTTTCTTTCATTTGAACAGAAGGAATTTAATATAAAGAATTGTTAACTAGTCATAAAGTTATAAACTAGGTAGCTAAAAGGGTCAAAAGAAAACTCTAAGGTGTTATGGGAGCAGTAACTACAGGAAGCAGCTACCATTCCCAGGGTTGGAGGGAAAAAAGGAAAAAGGATGACACTATTAGAGTCTAGAAGCTTGGAGGAGGGGCTCATAGGACTGTGACCCAGACCCCTAAGGAGGGGTTGGTGTTCAGCTGGTGCTGGTGTCTGGTGTGGGGCCACGATGAGGCTGGCTCTGTGAGTGCTGGAAAAATTGCAAACCGACTTCCTGTTGCTGGAGGAACTGCTGCTGAAGTGAAGCAGCGCTGGGTGCTGCTCACGGCCGGAGGCAGGCAACTGGAAGTAGCTTGTTCCCTCTTTATCCCCCAGCCTTCCAGTTTCCCTCTGTTGCCCTCTACGGGAAGAGCCTAAGAAGGAACAGCTGGCAAAATGACCAATAGTTTGCAGAGTTTCAACCCCAGCATTGCAAAACTGAGTACAGAAGGGCTGGGCTTAGAGCTAGGAGACAATAACATAGTAACCAGCAGTGCTGGTATTAGAAGCAAATTTAATCCCAGAGACTCAACCTCAGCAAAGGAACTGCAGCTCTCTCCATTCCAGCTGAATGCTGAAGTATATTATCTGGAGGGCAGAGGGTCTCTGGAATGGGGGATGTTAAGCACTGTTGAGAGTGGGATCTACTGAACATCAGGACCTCTTCTCACTCTTCTCCCAAAGGACTTTCACCAAAAGTCAGATAGATACATATTCTCCAGTCAGGAGATTGGGAGCTTCTTCTCTGAAAATCTGGCAGCCCAAGACAAAAGACATAACTATCCTGATATCTAAATTACAGTGAAATTTATAATCAATAAGCCCAACCAAGTTCTCATCCGGTCAGGTTTTTAGGTTATAATCTTAAACATGAGAGGACAGCCTAGGACTACCAGACATCTCAGGAAACTCTCTAAGGTGCAAGACAGAGGCCAAAACATTGAGGAGAAAAAAGAACTTGGAGGAAACAGATACTATGCTGAAAGATACCATCGTTAGTATCTAATATTTTCTGAAAATTAGAGAAGATGTTGTCGTTTAGTCGCTAACTTGGTCCAACTCTTTAGGACTGTGTAGCCCGCCAGGCTCCTCCGTCCATGGGATTCTCCAGGCAAGGATACTGGAGTGGGCTGCCATTCCCTTCTCCAGGGGACCTTCCTGACCCAGGGATCCAACCCGCGTCTCCTGAACTGCCTGGCAGATTCTTTACCACTGAGCCACCAGAGAAGATCATGTGACCAAATAAAAAGAAAACATTCAGAGAACAGGAACGAACCCTTAAAAATCAAAAATAGGATAGCAGAAATGAAAAACTCGACAGGAGGATTGGAAGCAAAAGCTGAGGAAATCTCCCAGAATGTGGAGCAAAAAGACAAATGAAAGATAGGAAATAAAAGATTTTTAAACATTTTTAGGTCAGTCAAGAAATCCAACATGTGAAAAATATGAGTTCCAGGGTGAGAACACATGGAAAACGAAGAGTAGAAATCAGCAAAGAAATAATTCAAGAAAATTTCTCTGAGTTAAAGGATCTGTTTCTAGGTTGAAAGGGTTCACTGTGTATGAGTTGAGTGTCCTGCGGCCACTGCTGAGTCTTCCAAATTTGCTGGCATATTGAGTGCATCACTTTTACAGCATCATCTTTTGGGATCTGAAATAGCTCAACTGGAATTCCATCATCTCCACTAGCTTTGTTTGTAGTGATGCTTCACATTCTGGCTCTAGGTTGGTGATCACACTTTCATGATTATCTGGTTCATGAAGATCTTTTTTGTATAGTTCTTCTGTGTATTCTTGCCACCTCTTCTTAATATCTTCTTCTGTTAGGTCCCTGCCATTTCTGTCCTTTATTGTGCCCATCTTTGAGTGAAATGTTCCCTTGGTATCTCTAATTTTCTTGAAGAGATCTCAGTGCCACTCAAAGGGCCCCAGCTCCCTAGTACACTAAGCTAACCATAAATTTGTGTTTCTTCTGTCTGCATATGTGAATGTAATTGTTTTCATGTGTGCAGTATGCGATTAATTGGCTAAGCTAGAATTTAGTCACTCTGCTGTTGAAGAACATTTGGGCCGATTCTAGTATTTCTCTGTGATGCCACCCTGAAATCATCTTTCTACAGTGACTCATCAGTCAGAGTCTGAATATACAGAATTCTAAGCAGCAGTGCCTAACAGAACATGTGCCTTGTAGTGTTGCTACATCTTACCTAATCATTCTCTGAAGCGGTGTCCTGATCTCCTCCCTACCCATCTCAAGAGATACCTGGACACTGGGTCCAGTCTCCCCTCCAGCCCCACCCCGAACCTCCACCTCCATCCTTGCCTCTCACTGCCCCCTTTCTGCATGTTATCACCGCTGCTGCTGCTCTAGGAAATCAAATGCAGGGTACAGTTATTTTCTCAGTTATGCGTCTTAAGAATGAAGGTGAGATAGAATTCATAGAATTTACCCTTTTAATGCATACACATAAGTCAAAGGTTTTTCTTCTTTACTATTAAAAATGGGGGGTTATGTTGCAGTGATCACCACAATCTATGTTAGAACACTGCTGTCACCCCTAAAGTTGAGCAGAGCCCCTCAGCAGTCCTCCTCCTCTTCACCCCAGCGTCCAGCTTTGTGCAACCACTACTCTGGCTGTATAGACTTGGCTGCTCTGGATATTGCATATAAATACAATCATTCAATATATGTTTTTTTGGTGAATGGCTTCTTGTATTTAGCGTAATGTTTTCAAAATAATACTCCATTGTAAGGAAGCACCACTCTTTGTTGACCTCTTCATTAGCTTATGGACATTTGGGCTGTGCCCACATTTGGACAATTGGGAATAATGCTGGAATAAACATTCATGTACAGATATATGTATGAATATATGTTTTTAGTTCTGTTGCTCATATGTGTTGGAGTGGAATTGCTGAACCTTGTGGTAACCCCATGTTTCAACTACCCAATGAATGACTGCCAGGCTGTTTTCCACAGCTGCCTTACCGTTGTTACTTTTCCATCAACACAGTACAAGCATTCCAGTTCCTGCACATCTTTGTCTCCATTTGTTTGTCATTATGGTCTGAGCCACCCCAGTGTGTGTGAAGTGATTTTAATTTGTGTTTCCCTAATGATTAATGATGTTGAGCATCTTTTCATTTGCTTGTTGGTCATTGTTATGTCTTTGGAGAAATGTGTATTCAAATTGGTTGCCAGTGTTTTCCTTAGGTTATCTGCCTATGTACTATTTAGCCATAAGGGTTTATATATTCTGAATATAAGTCCCTGAGTATACACATGGCTTGCACTTTTTCCCATTTGATTTGGGGTGGGGGGAGGCCACTTCAATTTTCTTAGTATTTATTTATTTTTATTTATTTGGCTGTGCTGGGTCTTAGTTGTGCTATGTGGAATCTAGTTCCCTGACCAGGGATCAAACCTGGGCCCCCATTGGAGCATGGAGTCTTAGCCACTGGACCACCAGGGAAGTTCTGGGGGCTTTGACTTTAATGAAAAAAACAATTTATTTTGTTTCTTACACAAGTTTTGCACTAGAGTTGCCTTTCAAACTAACTTGTTTTAGTATCCATTTAAAGATAATCACTTTTTTTTTTTTCAGTTTATCTACTGACTGGAGAGAAGAGGTGGTTTATTTTTATCCATAAAAACAGTATAGCCATAACTCTGAAATGAATGGCTGCTGTTGGAGCATTTCTTACACATAGACTTTTCTCATTAGTTGAATGGAAGACTTGCTTGTGATTCAAATTATTTTGTGAGGGAAATTGTTTTTCCTGACAATAAGCTCATCATCACATGAGAAGAAAGATTACTTGTTAAAGCAAGCTGCTGTTTTGTTAGATTAAAAAGAAATGGGGCAGTGCAAAGACAATAGCAAAGTGATGGTTCCGGTCAGGTTGACTGGACCAGTAAACACCGACATCCACAGTATAGTGCATGGCCTGCTAGGGTGTCCTTAGACGCAAATTACTAGAGCGTGTATCTTGGAGAGAGGAGGGCAGATAACCACAGGGTTTGACTCAGAGCAAGAGAAAACTTCACTATCATTAGTGCTGGCCTATTTTCATTATCTCAAAGTCATAGAAGCCCGCTGAAAGCACCATCTCATTGATGGCTGACTAATTTAAAGCTTTGCTATGTAAAAGGTCTTAATTTGGAAAGGTGGATTTAGAGTATTATCCCTTTTGGTCAAGTTTTTTGTTGTTCAAGTGTGATATTACACAGCTGGTATACATTTCCTTCAGGATATTGATAAAGGCTTTATGAAATGAGTACATCAGTGACAACCATCACCAAGTACTACACTTTCCTCTGAAAGGCTGCTCAGTGTCAAACCCTACATAGCAGTACTCTTCCTGTCTCTTATACACATCTAGATGTGTATAAGAGACAGGTTCACGGTTCATGTACTGCTGAAGCCTGGCTTGGAGAATTAGTATAGTGCATGGCCTGCTAGGGTGTCCTTAGACGCAAATTACTAGAGCGTGTATCTTGGAGAGAGGAGGGCAGATAACCACAGGGTTTGACTCAGAGCAAGAGAAAACTTCACTATCATTAGTGCTGGCCTATTTTCATTATCTCAAAGTCATAGAAGCCCGCTGAAAGCACCATCTCATTGATGGCTGACTAATTTAAAGCTTTGCTATGTAAAAGGTCTTAATTTGGAAAGGTGGATTTAGAGTATTATCCCTTTTGGTCAAGTTTTTTGTTGTTCAAGTGTGATATTACACAGCTGGTATACATTTCCTTCAGGATATTGATAAAGGCTTTATGAAATGAGTACATCAGTGACAACCATCACCAAGTACTACACTTTCCTCTGAAAGGCTGCTCAGTGTCAAACTCTACATAGCAGTACTCTTCTGTGTACAATTAATATGTTAGTAGCATTCTGTAAGTAAAGTAGAAAGTATCCGATACTACTCAGGAGAAATGTGGTGCTCATCATCTCATCTCCATGAGGGATGGTGCTTCTCATCTGTGTTAGTAGCACCACGAGTGAAGATGTGTGTGTTAGCACAAAGCAAACCCTCATAGTGACTCTCAACTGTGACAGCAATTGGGAACTGACTTTTACTGAGACTTCAGATGAAGGAAGAGGCTCAAGAATGTTGTAATTCCTCCTGGATCACAAAACTAGCAAGTAGATAAGGTAAGCTTCACATCTACTGTTTTTTCCAAACATTTTTCATGTCTAATTAGTACTTGAGAAAGACATAAAGAAGGCAGGCACATTTGTCTCTTCCGTCTGTCTAGAACAAACTTCATTCTCATGTATGTCATGAACACCTTTCTACATCATTATGTAATCTTTGTTCTCTAATGACATGATAAACTGTCTTCTATTTAATGTAACACTTTGTATAAGATTGATATAAGAAGCAATTCATTTAAGATAGATGTGTGAGATACCCAGGTTATTTCTGATTTCATCTATTAAAAATAATCCTGCTATATACATACCTGAATATGCAAAAAGTAATGATCACATTTGTCTGATTAAAAATTTTAGAGATAGAATCATTGATAAAAGAATACTGTCAAACTGTATACATTTCACACACTCACCAAAAATGAAAATTCAGGTACCTTTTTCTAGTCCATCCCAAATCATTTTTAAGAAACTTCAACATTCTCATATTTGAAAATGATCTACCTTTGTTGTCATATTTTTCAAGTTAAGATCTTTTCATAGTTTGTTGGCCATTTTTACTTACTTATATTTAATGATATTCTTAGGGTAATGTAGTTTGTTTATTCTTTTGCATTTCCACCTTGCTTTTTTTCCTGTTTTTCAAAATATCTCTTGGTAAATTAAGGCTATTCTGTGTCTCACATATTTATTGCATTTATGCCAGCTGATTTTCTTTTTTTTTAATTTTTATTTTTACTTTACTTTACAATACTATATTGGTTTTGGGATACATTGACATGAATCCTTTGCTGCCAGTGAAGGGGATTTTTTTTTCAACCAGTTGTAAAATACATGAGTCTTTCCCATTATTTTTCTGTTTCTTTCAAATCACATCCTTTCTATCACCCTCAGCTCAGTCATATGCAGACCAACCTGATACTTGCTTTGAAAAATCAAGTGCAGCATACCTTGCCTTTCCAGCTTATATTTCCCAGTCTTTTCTGTGTATGTCACCTTGAAAAGTAAACCCTTCCCTTTCAAGTCCAGATGATACCTGATACACATGAAAGGGAAGAAATTAACAAGGATTAATCATAACCTCTCCTTTTACCATAATATATTATTTCTCTTATTTAGACATTAACGGTTAATTCTTTAAAAAATGTGTCATTCCTTTGAGTTTCACATTTATAGTTAAAATTGAAAAATAGAGACATGAACTTCAACTAACAAACTCTGTCTCGTTTTGACCTCAAAAACAGTAGTAGTAAATTTGACACCTTATTTATAGGTTGAGTATCCTTTGTAAATGGGGACACACATATGAATTACCTCAGAGCCTATATTATGTAAAACTCACTGTGTCACAACTACTGTCTCATGCATATCACACGAGGCCCTTTATGTTCAAGTTCGATGATGAATTAGTGCAGAAGCAAAGGGTTAATTTGCAAAGGAGACTGTGAAGGTGCATCTGGAATTTCCCTTTCTCAGCCCATACAGGGTGGTGACTGAGGCCTGGGTAGAGCCCCACTCTGACAGTGGGGTGTGGGCTGCATCGAGGCTCTTGTGTGTCTGGCAGGGATAGCCTATCTCTCATCTTTCTCGTCTCAGGGATGGCCTTCTTCCATCAGATGATGAAGGGGTGACGTGGCTGTCAGGCCAGGATGAGGGCCCTGAGTTTTCACGGTGCAGACAGGACCCAGGTTGTCTTGGAAGGAACACCCATTGGTGCTCCCACCTCTATGTAGACATGATGATTAGATAGCCCTCCAGGAAGTACTCACATAACCAGCCAGTCCCCAGTTGTCATTCTCAAAGTTGCTGATGAAAATATCCACTGGCTCTTTAATCTGAAAAGCTTTTAGAAATAAGTGGGCCTCCTCCTTGTAGACACCTAGGAAAGAATCACTGTGTCATTCTTACATCATAGGAATGCTTATGAGTTAGGAAGGCAGGCACTCGGCCCATTTATGTGGAATATGATACAGAGAGGATAGTGTTTTCAATAACAGATTAATATTTTTATTTTTAATATTTAGCTGCAGTCCTTTTTTCCTAAAAATCACCTCTTATTGAAGTCCTTGTCTGTCTCAAGTAAGTATCATTTACTTCACTCAATTCAACATCTTTATCCCACAGAAGGAACAAAAGTAACATACATTTAGTTATATTAATTTTTTAAGTCCAGCATTTTTATCCAGTTTTTACTCACTTCTGAGGACAGGGGTATGTGGTATAAGAAAGAGAGACTTAACCTAGAGGATTAAACTACTGTGTATGAAATAAACAAACTACATGGATATACTGCATAGCACAGGGAATATACCAAATATTTTACAATAATTTTAAGTGGAGAATCTATAAAAATATTGAATCACTAAAAAAAAAAAGTCTTGATAAATACAGCTATGCTGAAAATACATGTGGAGAGTTTGTACAAAATTCTTACAAAATTTAAAACATAAATATTTCTAACAATAGCACCAAATACAGTTATACAGATCAATTGCACTTATTAAAATGAAATGAATGGCATGGAGGACAAAGGTCCTTGGAATGACTGCTGAATGCCTTTGTCCAGGGGGTCAGGGTGTATGTGTGAGGTGGCAGGGGGATGTGTTTGCAGCTATGGCTAGTTCCCTACCCAGAGGAGGAACCAAATAAATAAGCAAACACTGTTATTAAATAACAGTGAACCCAAATATCTTCTGTGCAGAGAGAGAGGTTAAAGGGAAAGTCACACTGTTCATTTCAGGGTCTCCGGCAATTAATTCCCACTTTCTCCCATCACAGAAGCAAACCTCTAACATCACAGAAGAGTGGCCACTGGCTAATTGCACAGGATGGAAGGGAACCCAGAGAAAAGAAAGACCTGTGAATGGGGAGAACCGAGGACGAGGAGGACCACCGAAAGACCTGTGAATGGGGAGAACCGAGGACGAGGAGGACCACCTAATGGGTTGACTCCAGGCTGCTGTCCATCTCCACCATCAGCAGCTCTGTGTTCCTGGCATCCAGTTTAACACATAAAACTCTGAATCCCACTTCTAAAAGCTGTCAGTAGAGATAAGATTCAGGAGTTTCATGGCAGTTAAATTTCACACCTCACAGACCACCAGGTCCTGGCTGGTCCTCCAGAAGCGTGACTTCTGCTTCCTCCTCTGTGGTCCTTCCCAATCAGACTGTACATGGCAGGTGAACTTCAGTCCACTGGGACTCAGTCCGAACAACTCTTGATCCAATTTCTTTCCCAAATCCAAACCTAATTCCATCAGATCACACTAGACAGCATTTCCTTTGGGGAAAAAAATTCGAACTCCATGAAAAGAAATATTACCCAAAGGACCTGGGTGAGCCTATGAAATCTGAGTATTTTCAAAGTCTCAGTTTATTCTGACATAGGACTAGATTTGAGCACCTGGTCTATCTCATTTATACGTTCACAGGGTCAAGGGGCAAAGAAATTTTGGGGACTAGATCATGAATTCATAAATAGGTACTTATTAAAAATCTGTATGAATTATTTTGCTTTTCCTACATCCAGAATGTGTGTACCATTTTTAGATGCTTTCCCAGCCAGGGAAGCAGGAAAGTGAGATGTGAGGAATGGGAGGAGTCCTGAGCGGCTCTCACACTTTCTGGAGGTGAACCATGTGTCTGTCTAGTCATCGTACCATGTGGGTGCCCCTCGGGGGCCCTTTATGTTCAGAACCAGGGCTGGGGCTTGTGGGTAACTCAGAGTCTGAACCCTTTAGGAGTTAAGCCTACAAAAAAAAAGGATACATTGTTGTTAAGAAGTGAGATAATTAAAAAACAAAAAACAGAAGACAGTAGATTCAGTCTGAAGGTGCTTCTGTGTCCTGTGGGTTGAGAGTGTGGGTTCGGGATTCTAATCGCTGAGATTCTGATCCTAGAGTTCAAAGCCTACTCCTGAACTGTCACTTAGGAAGGTGGCTTAGTTTTCCGGGGCATCTCTCTTTTTTACCCAGTAAAAAAAAAAAAAAAAAAAGTGTTTAATAATAATACTTAAATCACAAAATTTAAAGGACAATGTATATAAAGAGCTTAAAACAGTGTCTGTTACTTAAAAATAAACCAGAGCTGGTGCCTTTTTTTTTTTTTAATTGCTTTTTAAAACTGAGACACATCAGTAAAAGCTCACCAGGAGCAAGCAAGTTTTACGGAATGACAGAAGGTATCAAAACTGTGAATTTTGGAGATGTGACTATCTGGACATAAATCTTACATCTTTGATGTAACAGGATCTGTGTGTAATCTGGAGCAAATTAATTTGCCTTTCTGTACTGGTTTTGTAACCTTTAAAGTGAGGATACAGAACTGTCCTGCCCCGGTCACTGAGATGACATAGTGAGAGGCAGCAGGTGCAAAGCCAGGTGACGTCAGCCAGCACTTGGCCTGGCGTTGGTGCCCCCTCGACCAGAAGACTGAAAGAGGGTCTGGTGAGGGGGAGCCCCAAGCGCCTACCTGTCAACTTCAGCTCCCCCGGGAGGCTTCAATGTAGGTCATGTTCACTTTGCTGCTCGCTGCGTTGAAACAGTTCGACAGTTGGGGTCACAGGCTATCTTTTCCCTGAATATTCATAATATCCCTTCCACACCGAATGGATGAAAAACACATCTGAAGGAACTGTGGGAGGAAAAGCAGACAAACGTTAGCCCACAAGGAATAATTACACTTAGACGTGTTGCTCAGTTAAGACATCACGACAGTGACGATGGTGAGGACAAAAATGACCTGTCTCCATGTCCCCTCACAGCAGGTTTACGGGTCAGATGAGCCAAGTGGGGAGCAGGCAGGGTACTGAGAGATGCAGAGCACCTGTGTTACCAGGTCCACCAGGGCCAGCGTGCGTGGTGCACTGGGCAAGATCTCTTCAGGCTGACCAGAAACCACGACTGCTACTTCACTGCATAGCCAAGTCCACTTGCTGTGGGAAGACTTAGCAGGCTCAGAGGAACCGACACCTGCCAGGGCTCTGCTGCCCTCAGAAAGCCCACGCGTCACAGCAACACTCTGACTACACAGACCCAGCTTGTAGAAACAAAGATGCTTTATTTCCCAAGGTCTTTATTTTGTAAGTAAAGCCAATCTCTCATCTAACTCTTCTGCTCTACTCTATAAGGGAATTATATAATATATCTGTCTCTTATACACATCTAGATGTGTATAAGAGACAGACTAGGCGCGATGAGGGCTTTTTCCNTTGGAAAAGACTCTGATGCTGGGAGGGATTGGGGGCAGGAGGAGAAGGGGACGACCGAGGATGAGATGGCTGGATGGCATCACGGACTCGATGGACGTGAATCTGAGTGAACTCCGGGAGATGGTGATGGACAGGGAGGCCTGGCGTGCTGTGACTCATGGGGTTGCAAAGAGTCGGACACGACTGAGCGACAACTGAACTGAACTGAACGGAACACATATTTATTGTTTACTGTGTGCCAGACTCCATGCTGTAACAGACACTGCAGATTGCCTGGCCAATAGCCATCCCACCCCTCCTGTACCTGCTAACAGAATTCTTATTTTGTTCAGGTATCTCTTCCTCAGGAAAAGGGACCTTATCTCCAGCATGATTGTGTAAGCCAGTCAGAGTGATCCTATTCCCCTTATGTCAGTGATTGAATTAAAGGCAGGCTATGACCCAGCCCTGGCCAAAGATGTGGGAAGGAAAGTCAGTGAGCAATTTCTGGGAAAGGTTTTCTCATCTTTAAAAAGACACAAAAGAAGGAGATGGTTCTCTTTGCTGCTGCATATGGTCTGGTCTGGAGGAAACAGCAGCATGTATGGCAGCCATTTTATGACCACGTGGGGAGACAGCCTAGGAAAGCCTGAAAGTTGATGTTGGAAGAGCACAAAGCTTAAAAGAACTTAACCAATCCTGAAACTTCTCAACAGTAACATTTGGAACCTAGAACACAATGGAAACTTCCAAATGCCAAGGAAAATTAATTTCAACCTATAATTCGATACCTGCAAAGCAATCAATTAATGTGGGGATAAAGTAAAGACCCTTTCAGACATACAAAGTCACAAAAAGTCTACCTCCCGTGCACCCAATTCTCAGAGGCTACTGGAACTGCTTCATCAAAAAAAGAGAGTGACACAGGGACCAGGAAATAGGGGTTGCAACTCAAGAGAGGGGCAACAGGAGCTCCCAGGATGATACCGAAAGGAAACCCCAGGACAGCAGCTGAGCCCCAGGGGTAGAAGACAATTAATATGTTCTAGATTAGGGTGAGTCAAATATCTCCAGGAAAGAGTTTTTCAAGAAGATGAAACTGATGAAATACTTGACGGATTTGAACATATCGAAAGGAGATGTAGACAATAAAGGAAGATTGAGGAGATGAATTCATCATAAGTATGTAGGGAACAACACAAGTGAGAAAACCAGACAGCTATTAATTCCAGGAAGAAAAAAGTTGAGCCATCAAGGAAAAATCATCATAGGGTACTACACAGCTTAGCCATGAATGATATTTACATATTATAATAATGTAAAGAATGAATATTGGCTCAGCCAAATTGTAGTATATCTATATTGAGAGGCTTGAAGATGGAAAGTGTAGCTGGATATAGTAAGCAAGGAGAGGGGAGTTCATGAAAGAGCAAAGATATTTTTCAAATGAAAACATCAGTAGATAATGCCTACACTGCACAAAAGCAAGAGCTGTCACCATAAGCATGTTATTTAGAGCTATGAAGGAAAATACCAAAAGAAAGAGTTACGAGAGAACCAAATGGCTGCCTCTGGGGAGTGAAACATGCGAGGTGATGGTGAGTAGAGGACTGTTCTTTTTTTCATCATCAGCCTTGTAGGACGGATTATCTATTTAGGAATCTGAATAACTTTAGTAAAAATAAAAACTAGATTTAAAACTAAGAACCTCTCCCCCAATTTTTTTAAGAAGCCAATTATTAACTCCAAGGCAAATAAGAGTTATTCAAGAAAAGAACACAAAATGTGCTCAGCTGTGAATTTTAATTACATAATGTGCCAACTGTGTTCTCCTCGCCTTCCAGATCCATCTACCCTTCTCCACCTGCT
Organism: Oreotragus oreotragus; assembly: GCA_006410675.1. NCBI lineage: Eukaryota > Metazoa > Chordata > Mammalia > Artiodactyla > Bovidae > Oreotragus > Oreotragus oreotragus. The sequence continues at coordinate 132,068 of SJYX01023768.1, forward strand.
CTGTGCCAGCAGGCAGACCTCTGTCAACTCCACCAACAGGCTCCCTCTGACTTCCAGGAGGGTTTTGCCCCTGGAGAGCCCCAGCAGGACAGCAGAGGGGGGCAGGGGGGCCGGTTGGGGATGTGTCCCACCTGGCTGTCTTTCTAGCATGGTCATCTCCAGCTGGCTGCATGCTTTCACAATGGCTACAACTGTTACCAGGCAGCTCCCTCTATCTAGTCCTCACTCCCCAGGTTCTTTGGGGCCTAGGAGTGGTCATAGAACCCCCTCAGTTTTACCAGCCACATCCCTAGTGGTTTCCCTATACCATGCCTATGTGTGCACGCTAAGTTGCTTCAGTCATGTCTGACTGTTTGTGACCCTATGGACTATAACCTGCCAGGCTCCTCTGTCCATGGGATTCTCCAGGCAAGAATACTGGAGTGGGTTTCCACGCCCTCTTCCAGGGGAATCTTCCTGACTCAGGGATCAAACCCAGGTCTCCTACATCTCCTGCATTAGCAGGCAGGTTCTTTACCACTAGAGCCACCTGGGAAGTCCCATACCATGCCTACACTTTTACAAATGGTTCCTTATTAAAGGAAAAGGTGGAGGGGGGATAAATTAGGAGTTTGAGACTAACATACACACACTACTATATATAAAATAGATAACTGACAAGGACCTACTGAACAGAGAACTATATTCAACATTTTGTAACAACTCATAAGGGAAAAGAATCTGAAATCTGATTCTTTAACTGAAACACTTTGCTGTACATCTGAAATCAACATAATATTATAAATCGACTATACTTCAATTAAAATATATATATGTGTCTAACCAAAAAATATATAAATAAGAAAAAAATTTAATGGTACTTTATTAAACTTTTTTCAAATGACCCAGTTTTGAGTGTGCCATCTGTTTCTTCCTAGAAGCCTAATACATACAACCATGGTAATATAAACAATGAATACTGACTTAGTTTTTTTAAAGTTCATGATATATTGAGAGGTAAGGAGGGGATCCCCTTCAAGGATCACTGCCTTGTCATGGCGAAGGGGCTTGCATAACCTAATGAAGCTATGAGTCATGCCGTGCAGGGCCACCCAAGATGGACGGGCCACAGCAGATTCGTTGCTCAGTGGCTCACTCATGTCTGACTCTTTGTGACCCTGTGGACTGCAGCACGGCAGGCCTCCCTGTCCTTCACCATCTTCCAGAGCTTGTTCAAACAAACTCATGGCTATGAACCATGCCGGGCAGGGCCATCCAAGACAGATGGATCATAGCCAAAAGTTCAGACAAAATGTGATCCACTAGAGGAGGGAAGGGCAAACCACCCCATTACACTTGCCGTGAGAATCTCATGAACTGTATAAAAGGCCAAAAAGATAGCACACCAAAAGATAAGCCCCCCAGGTCTGAAAGTGTCCAATATGCTACTGGGGAAGAGCAGAGGAGAATTACAAATAGCCCCAGAATGAATGAAGCGGCTGGGGCAAAGCAGGTACAACACTCTGCTGCGGATGTGTCTGGTGATGAAAGTAAAATCCAATGCTGCAAAGAACAGTATTGTATAGGAACCTGGAATTTAGGTCCATGAATCAAGGAAAATTGGACATGGTCAAGCAGAAAATGGTAAGAATAAACATTGACATCCTAGGAATCAGCAGACTAAAATAGACAGGAATGAGTGAATTTAACTCATGACCATTACCATCTACTACAATGGGCAAGAATCCCATAAAAGAAGTGTAGTAGACCCCATAATCAACAAAAGAGCCCGAAATACAGTACTTGGGTGCCATCTCAAAAATGACAGAATAATCTCAGTTCGTTTCCAAGGCAAGCCATTCAACATCACAGTAATCCAAGTCTATGCCCCTACCACCAGTGCCGAAGAAGCTGAAGTTGATCAGTTCCATGAAGACCCTAGAAGACCTCCTAGAACTAACACCCAAAAAAAGATGTTCTATTCATCATTGGGGATTAGACTGCAAAAGTAGGAAGTCAAGAGATACCTAGAGTAACAGGCAAGTCTGGCCTTGGAGAACAGAATGAAGCAGGGCAAAGACTTACTGAACTCTGCCAAGAGAATGCATTAGTCATAGCAAATACCCTTTTTCAACAACACAAGAGACGACTTTACACATGGACATCAACAAATGGTCAATACTGAAATCATATTGATTACATTCTTCATAGCCAAAGATGGATAAGCTGTATACAGTAAGCAAAAACAAGACCTGGAGCTGACTGTGGATCATATCATCAGCTTCTCATAGCAAAATTCAGGCTTAAACTAAAAGAACTGGGAAAAACACCAGGCCAGCCAGGTATGACTTAAATTAAATCCCATATGAATTTGCAGTACAGGTAAGAAATAGATTTAAGGGACTAGAGCTAGTTAACACTGTGCCTGAAGAACTATAGATAGAGGTCCATAATATTGTACAGGAGGCAGTGAACAAAACCATCCCAAAGAAAAAGAAAAGCAAGAAGGCAAAGTGGTTATCTGAGGAGGCTTTACAAATAGTGGAAACATGAAGAGATGTGAAAAGCAAGGGAAAGAGGGAAAGATATATCCAATTAAATGCAGAGTTTCAAAGAATAGCTAGAAGAGAGAAGGCCTTCTTCAATGAACAGTGCTTAATAACAGAAGAAAACAAAAAAAGAGGAAGGACTAGAGATCTCCAGGAAAATTGGAAGCATCAAGGGAGCATTCCGCCCAAAGATGGGCACAATAAAGGATAAAAATTGTAGACACCTAGTAGATGCTGATGAGATCAAGATGAGATGGAAAGAATACACAGAAGATCTGTATAAAAAAGATCTTAATGAACAGGATTACTACAAAGTTGTGGTTAGTCACCCAGAGCCAGACATTCTGATGTGCAAAGTCAAGTTGGCCTTAAGAAGCACTGATGTTAATAAAGCTAGTGAATGTGATGAAATTCCAGCAGAACTATTCAAATCCCTAAAGGATGATGCCATCAAGGTTTTACATTCATTATGTCAGCAAATCTGGAAGACCCAGAAGTGACCACAAGACTGGAAAAGGTCACTCCTTATCTCAATTCCCAACGAGGGTAATACCAAAGAATGTGCTAACCATTGGACAATCACACTCATCACCCATGCTAGTAAGGTCATGCTTAAAATCTTGCATGCTAGGTTTCAGAATTACATGAACCAAGAAATTCCAGATGTCCAAGCTGGGTTTAGAAAAGGAAGAGGAACCAGAGATCAAATTGCCAATATTTGCTGGATTATGGAGAAAGCAAGGGAATTTCAGAAAAACATCTATTTCTGTTTCTTTGACTATGCTATAGCCTTTGACTGTGTGGATCATGACAAGCTGTGGAAAGCTCTTAGAGAGATGGGAATACCGGACGATTTTATCTGTCTCCTGAGAAACCTGTATGAGGGTCAAGAAGCAACAGTTAGAACCCTGTAGGGAACAACTGATTGGATCAAGATTGAGAAAAGTGTACAACAGCGATGTCTGCTGTCACCCTGTTTGTTTAGCCTACACGCTGAGCACAGAGAAATGCTGGGCTGGATGAGTTACAGGCTGGAATCAAGATAGGCAGGAGAAACAGCAACAACCTCAAATATGCAGATGATACTACTCTAATGGCAGAAAGTGAAGAGGAACTAAAGAGCCTCTTGATGAGGGTGAAGGAGGAGAGTGAAAGAGTCGGCTTAAGACTAAATATTAAGAAAAAAAAAAAACTAAGATCGTAGCACCTGGCCCCATAACTGAATGGCAAATACAAGGGGAACGGCGGAAGTAGTGACAGATTTCTTCTTCTTGGGTTCCAGAATCACTGCGGCTGCAGCCATGAAATCAGAAGATGATTGCTTCTTGGCAGAAAAGCAGTGACAAACCTAGACAGTGTGTTGAAAAGCAGAGACATAATTATGCTGACAAAGGTCCATATAGTCATGGCCATGGTCTTCCCAGTGGTCGCGTTTGTGAGCTGGGCTGTAAAGAAAGCAGAGTGCCAAAGAAGTGAAGCCTTCGAACTGCAGTGCTGGAGAAGACTCTTGAAAGTCCCTTGGACAGCAAGATCAAACCAGTCAATCTGAAGGGTGATCAACCTTGAATATTCACTGGAAGGACTGATGCTGAAGCTCCAGTATTTTGGTCATCTGATGTGAACAGACGACTCATTGGAAAAGTCTCTGATGCTAGGAAAGATCAAGGGCAGAAGGAAAAGAGGGTATCAAAGGATGAGATGGCTGGACAGCATCACTGATGCAATGAACATGAACTTGGGCAAACTCTGGGAGACGGTGAGGACAGGGAGGGCAGGCATGCTGCAATCCATGGGGTTGCAGAGAGTCAGACACGACTGAGCGATTAAACAACAACAAAGAGGGGAAATCTGTGCTTATTTGTAGAAGGTGTATGGAAGGGAGCTCTGAATCCCATTATCTAAAAGTGAAAAGAGTTAAGGAACAGGAGTGTATGCATACTATTTAGAAATATGAAAATGACTCTCAGCAGAAATAGCAAAATGAAAAAAAGAAAGTAAAGGAAGTGAAGACCTTTCTGATTTCTTATTTGAATACCTGAGGAATAGCTTTCAAAATTGTGTTTTTCAGACTATGGTTTGAGACCCATTAGTAGGATTTGAAATCTATTTAGTATCAGTCAATTCTTTAATTAATTAGAACAGAGTAGAAATCATCAGCATTTTTTCACAAGTAGTGAGAGTAGAAATGGATTTGTTAAGCTGCTCAGTTTTATATTTCTGTGTGTGTGTGTGTGATATAAAATGCATTTGAGTTGGGCTCAAAAAAGCTTGAAAGTCACTATTTTAAAAGAATGGTGGTTGAAAACAGGGCAGAGAAGTAAAAAACCCAACCCAATAGGGTTAAAGGGCTATGTTATTCTCTGAAGACACAGTTACATTTTGAATAGCTGACAGCAGTAATAATTCACTACACTTACGTGAGGCCTTGCCAGGTTAACAGTTTCCCATGCAGCTCTTATTTTATTCACCCTGTGTGTTACAATGCTCTTGGCTCAACAGCTAATAAAGAAAGAAATTCAGAGCCTCTCTGTTGGAACAATTTATTGCTTTATCATGGAAGCCACTACATACAAAGAAATAGAATTGTTCAGAATGGGGCTGGAGGAATGCTGCAATAAGGTATCAAGCAAGAATAAAAATTATATCCAATGCAGTAGGAAATGGGATGGAAATCCAGACCTGTTTGCAAGGAACTGATACTTAAACTACCAGCCAGGTGATTCAGGGCTTAAGCTAACAGAATTCCTAGAATGTAGAAACAAAAACACCATCTCAGAGGAATCAATATCTAACTTTCATTTTGTTAGAGAGATGGAAAATGAGGTCCAGACTGCTGAAGTAAACTGAAAAAGTGTACTATTTTCAATCTAGGAAAGAAGAGTTTTGAGATTAAATCTTTAAGAAGGTACCATATTTTATCATACCTAGTCGAAACTCTCTATATAATTATGGTATTCCAACTATATTTATTCTATAATTTACATATTTATAGAGCTTTCCTGGCAGTGCAGTGGTAAAGAATCTGCCTGCTTATGCAGGAGATGGAAGAGATATGGGTTCGATCCCTGGGTTGGGAAGATACTCTGGAGGAGGAAATGGCAACCCACTCCAGTATTCATGCCTGGAGAATCCCATGGACAGAGGCACCTGGGGAGCTACAGTCCATGGGCTTGCAAAGAGTCGGCCACGACCTGAGCACAGCGTAGCTAGCAGCTAGTAAAGCTCCTGACATATACACACATATTTTTTTGGAGATGAAAACATTTATTTCAACTAAATTATTGCATTAAAAAATTCTATAATGCCAGTTAAAAAGGAAGAAAACAGAAACATATTTAACTGCCTTTAAAGACCAAGAAAACCTCTAAAGACCATATAAACACCTATACATTTCAAAGATTTCCACTGTTTTAACAATAGTGCATCAATAAATACTTATCCAATGTTAAACCAACTTTAACATCACTTAGTTTCTAACATTGTCCACATCTCATATGAATTTATATGAATATATACACTAGGAGGAAAACGAGGAACTAAAGCACAATTTTTCCGCCAACTTGTGCAAGGTAAATAACACGTGGTTAAAACAAAATCAATAATCCCCATGCGCCAGAATGTCCATCTGTTTGAGCTCCTCAGAGTTCTAAACACAAGTGCAAAATTTTAAATCATGAAAATAAACCCTGACAAATGCTTTCAAGTCTCTTTTNCAGTGCTGGAGAAGACTCTTGAAAGTCCCTTGGACAGCAAGATCAAACCAGTCAATCTGAAGGGCGATCAACCTTGAATATTCACTGGAAGGACTGATGCTGAAGCTCCAGTATTTTGGTCATCTGATGTGAACAGACGACTCATTGGAAAAGTCTCTGATGCTAGGAAAGATCAAGGGCAGAAGGAAAAGAGGGTATCAAAGGATGAGATGGCTGGACAGCATCACTGATGCAATGAACATGAACTTGGGCAAACTCTGGGAGACGGTGAGGACAGGGAGGGCAGGCATGCTGCAATCCATGGGGTTGCAGAGAGTCAGACACGACTGAGCGATTAAACAACAACAAAGAGGGGAAATCTGTGCTTATTTGTAGAAGGTGTATGGAAGGGAGCTCTGAATCCCATTATCTAAAAGTGAAAAGAGTTAAGAAACAGGAGTGTATGCATACTATTTAGAAATATGAAAATGACTCTCAGCAGAAATAGCAAAATGAAAAAAAGAAAGTAAAGGAAGTGAAGACCTTTCTGATTTCTTATTTGAATACCTGAGGAATAGCTTTCAAAATTGTGTTTTTCAGACTATGGTTTGAGACCCATTAGTAGGATTTGAAATCTATTTAGTATCAGTCAATTCTTTAATTAATTAGAACAGAGTAGAAATCATCAGCATTTTTTCACAAGTAGTGAGAGTAGAAATGGATTTGTTAAGCTGCTCAGTTTTATATTTCTGTGTGTGTGTGTGTGATATAAAATGCATTTGAGTTGGGCTCAAAAAAGCTTGAAAGTCACTATTTTAAAAGAATGGTGGTTGAAAACAGGGCAGAGAAGTAAAAAACCCAACCCAATAGGGTTAAAGGGCTATGTTATTCTCTGAAGACACAGTTACATTTTGAATAGCTGACAGCAGTAATAATTCACTACACTTACGTGAGGCCTTGCCAGGTTAACAGTTTCCCATGCAGCTCTTATTTTATTCACCCTGTGTGTTACAATGCTCTTGGCTCAACAGCTAATAAAGAAAGAAATTCAGAGCCTCTCTGTTGGAACAATTTATTGCTTTATCATGGAAGCCACTACATACAAAGAAATAGAATTGTTCAGAATGGGGCTGGAGGAATGCTGCAATAAGGTATCAAGCAAGAATAAAAATTATATCCAATGCAGTAGGAAATGGGATGGAAATCCAGACCTGTTTGCAAGGAACTGATACTTAAACTACCAGCCAGGTGATTCAGGGCTTAAGCTAACAGAATTCCTAGAATGTAGAAACAAAAACACCATCTCAGAGGAATCAATATCTAACTTTCATTTTGTTAGAGAGATGGAAAATGAGGTCCAGACTGCTGAAGTAAACTGAAAAAGTGTACTATTTTCAATCTAGGAAAGAAGAGTTTTGAGATTAAATCTTCAAGAAGGTACCATATTTTATCATACCTAGTCGAAACTCTCTATATAATTATGGTATTCCAACTATATTTATTCTATAATTTACATATTTATAGAGCTTTCCTGGCAGTGCAGTGGTAAAGAATCTGCCTGCTTATGCAGGAGATGGAAGAGATATGGGTTCGATCCCTGGGTTGGGAAGATACTCTGGAGGAGGAAATGGCAACCCACTCCAGTATTCATGCCTGGAGAATCCCATGGACAGAGGCACCTGGGGAGCTACAGTCCATGGGCTTGCAAAGAGTCGGCCACGACCTGAGCACAGCGTAGCTAGCAGCTAGTAAAGCTCCTGACATATACACACATATTTTTTTGGAGATGAAAACATTTATTTCAACTAAATTATTGCATTAAAAAATTCTATAATGCCAGTTAAAAAGGAAGAAAACAGAAACATATTTAACTGCCTTTAAAGACCAAGAAAACCTCTAAAGACCATATAAACACCTATACATTTCAAAGATTTCCACTGTTTTAACAATAGTGCATCAATAAATACTTATCCAATGTTAAACCAACTTTAACATCACTTAGTTTCTAACATTGTCCACATCTCATATGAATTTATATGAATATATACACTAGGAGGAAAACGAGGAACTAAAGCACAATTTTTCCGCCAACTTGTGCAAGGTAAATAACACGTGGTTAAAACAAAATCAATAATCCCCATGCGCCAGAATGTCCATCTGTTTGAGCTCCTCAGAGTTCTAAACACAAGTGCAAAATTTTAAATCATGAAAATAAACCCTGACAAATGCTTTCAAGTCTCTTTTTTTACTGTAACAACTAGCTGTGAGTGGCTCATCAGTTAAAACTTGGCCCTCACAGAACAGCATGATGGCGTTGGTGAGCACAAGCTTCCTGCTGCTTCTGCATTCTCAGGTGGAGGGGTGATAACTGAAAAGGATGAAATGCAGGCTGCTTCTCCACCCATCATGCCCTTAGGTCCAGCAGCACAGACTGAGAGAGTCCTGTGTGCCAGGAAGAGCCAAAGAAGGAGGAGATGGGAGTTTGCTCTCAAGGAATTTTAGGTCTTGTTGGGTCTTCATGAGACAACTAGAGCATGGTATCAGATGGCATCTGATAAAGAGCTAAGTTGTGTATGGACTACCGACTGTTTCCAGTGCCTCCACTGCAGGGGACGTGGGTTCAGTCGCTGGTTGGGGAACTAAGATCCTACCCGTCCAACATGGAATGGTGAAAAAATAAAAGCTAAGTTGTGTGGATTGAGAAGTAAGTTCAGCTAAAGAGATCTGTGTCACTGGTGCCATTCTATGTCTTGTTTGGAGAAGTCCTGTGGGCTGTTGAATAGTGAGGCTCTCATTTTCTAGAGTGCACTTGAGCAGGCCACAAATGGACCTAAGGGCCAACACGTGCTTTTGAGCCCACTGCTGAAACCCATCAACCTTACAGCTGATCTCTTAGCTTCTCAGCAACCTAGATGCCTGTCTGCCTTCAACTTGCCCAATTACCTTCAGAAAGCTGAGTTACAAGAAGTGAGGATCAGGAAAACCAAGTCCTACAGACAGCCCACAGGGTAACACAGAACCACATAGCAGGTGCATCAGGCAGGTCCTCTCTTGCACAATGTCCATTCTGATTGGTTAAACAAAAGAAAAGGTATTGATGGACATTAGAGGTGCTTACAGGATCTCTAGGGTAGTGAGAGAATCAGGCTCGTAAGCAGGAATTATGCCATGAGACTGCTCCTGCTGTGGGGTCTGAGCACCACAGTTCACATGGCCAATGCTGGGCATGGGACCCTCCCACTAGGACCTCTGCCACTGTTGCACTGAAGGCTGGACATCCCTCCTTCAGGAGCTGCCATCCTTATTTTAATGGATTCTGTGCCATGCCTCTGACTTCACTCTCTTCCAAATCAAAGGCTCTCACAGGAGTATGGTTGTATACCCACACCCTGGCTGCAAGTCAGTCTGAGAAAGCAAGGTTCTGCCTTCCAGCTTGGGAGGCAAACTATACAAAGTCCTCCTAACATAGGGAGGGTATGAAGAGGTGCCAGGCTACCAAAAGGCATGGAAAAAAAAATGTTCATTTGTTAAGTGAGCCTTAGGCAGAATGTACACAGAGTTCCAGTCCCACGTTGTTGACCTCTCTATGCACTGCCTTGGTGACATTTGAAGTCTGGCATTTCCCATCCATTAGAAGAGCACAGTAGTTCTCTTCTTGATCTTTCAAGGTCATGGGATGCTTGTGCTGGTGGGGTCACCCAAGGCAGCAGCAACAGCAGCAAGCGAGAGCTAAAGACAGACGCAGCTTAGGAAGTACCTCCTGACACACACACACAACACGAGTGACGCTCTGTGTGTCACAGAGGAAAATTCTGAATTGCAGATCAGATGTTCATTTGCCTGATAAACCATACACTAAATCAGGACTTCAGTTTTCTCTTCAAAGTTGGAACAGAAGGTCTCAGCAAGGATTAACGGTTGTATTAGTTTCCTGTGGCTTTTGCAATAAATGGTCACATACTTGATGCCTTAAAACAATACACATTTAAGGACTTCCCTGGTGGTCCAATGGTTAAGACTCTGTACTTCCAGTGCAGGGGCTATGGGTTTGATCCCTGGCTGGGGAGGTTCTGCGGGTTTCCTTGGTGGCTAAGACAATAAAGAATCTGCCTGCAATGCAGGGGACCTGGGTTCAATCCCTGGGTCAGGAGGATCCCCTGGAGGAGGAAATGGCAACCCACTCCAGTATTCTTGCCTGGAGAATCCCATGGACAGAGGCACCTGGGGGGCTACAGTCCATAGGGTCACAAAGAGTCAGACATGACTGAGGGACTAACACTTTCACTATCTGTGGGGAAATTCTGTATAACGCATGGCATGGCCAAAAAAAAAAAAAAAAACCCACACACCCACATTTATTCTCTTATACTTCTGGAAGCCAGAAGTCTGAAATCAGTACCACTGGACCAGCATCAAGATGGAGGCAGTCCCACATTTACTCCAGACGCTCTAGAGGAGAGTCCATTCCTTGGTTCTTCCAGCTTCTGTGGCCGTCAGCATTTCTTGGCTTGTGGCCACATCACTACAATATCTACCTCCATCTTTGCACCACTATGTGTGTGTGTGTGTGTGTGTGTGTGTGAAGTCTCCCTTTGCCCTTACCTCTTATAAGGATAGATATGATTGCATTTAGGGCCCACCTGGATAATCTAGGATAATCACTTCATCACAAGTTCCTTAACTTAGCTTTTACACAGCAAGTGAAAGTGAAAGTGAAGTCGCTCAGTCGTGTCCGACTCTTTGCGACCCTATGGACTGTAGCCTACCAGGCTCCTCCATCCGTGGGATTCTCCAGGCAAGAGGACTGGAGTGGGGTGCTGTTTCCTTCTCCAGGAGATCTTCCCAACCCAGGGATTGAACCCGGGTCTCCCGCGTTGCGGGCAGACGCTTTACCATAAGGAAACCATTAACAAAATGAAAAGACAACCTGCTGAATGGGAAAAAAATATTTGCAAATGATATAACCAATAAGAGGTTCATATTTTAAAATATATAAACAGCTCATATAACCCAACATTTAAAAAAAAATCCCAGTTAAAAGATGGACAGCAGACCTGAATAAACATTTTTTTCAAAGAAGACATATAGACGAGCAACAGGCACATAAAAAGATGCTCAACATCGTTAATCATCAGAGAAATGCAAATCAAAACCACAACGAGGTATCACTCACACGTGTCAGAATGGCCATCATCACAAAGGCCACAAATAGCAAATGTTAGCGAGGATGTAGAGAAAAGGGAGCACTAGTACATTGTTGGTGAGGATGGAAATTGGTGCAGCCACTCTGGCAAACAGTGTGGAAGTTTCTCAAAAGCTAAAAACAGAACTCCCATATGACCCAGTAATTCCATTCCTGGTTATAGATTCAAAAACAACAAAAACACTAGCTTAAAAAGATACGTGCGCCCCAATGTTCACAGAAGCATTGTTTATAATTACCAAGATATTGAAACAATGTAAGTGTCCACAAACAGATGAATGGATAAAGAATATGTGCTATACACACACACACATACATAGATATAATGGAATCATATATACATACATATATATATATATATATATATGTATATATATATGAAAAGTCCCTGATGCTGGGAAAGATTGAGGGCAGAAGGAGAAGAGGGCACCAGAGGATGAGATGGCTGGATGGCATGAACTTGGGCAAACTCTGGGAGATGGTAAGGGACAGGAAGGCCTGGTGTGCTGCCGTCCAAGAGGCCCAAACAACAACATATATGTATATAATGGAATACTACTCAGCCATGAAAAAGAACAAAATTTCGCCATTTGCAGCAACATGGATAGACTTAAAGGGCATTATTCTTTGTGAAATAAGTTAATGAACAAAACATACTGGATGATATCACTTATACATGGAATCTAAAAAATACAACAAACTAGTGAACATAAAAAAGAAGCAGACCAACAGATATGGAAAACAAACGAGTGGTTACCAGTGGAGAGAGGGAAGCAGGGAGGGGCCATACAGGGCTAGGGAATTAAGCGCTACAAACTATTAGATGTACAATAAACTACAAGGCTGTATTGTATAACGTGGGAAATTTAGCCAATATTTTATAACAATTATAAATGGAGTATAATCTTTTCTGGGAGGCCACGCCACATGGCATGCAGGATCTTAGTTCCCTAACCAGGGATCAAACCTGCATCACCTGCAGTGGGGTCGCAGAGTCATAACCACTGGACCACCAGGAAAGTTCCTGGAGTATGACCTTTAAAACTGTGAATCACTATGTCGTACATCTGAAACTTGTGTACATCAAATATATCTCAATTTAAAAACAATTTTTAAAAAATCCTTTAACTTAAAATCACACCTGCAAAGACCCTTCTTGAAAATAAGATAACGTTCACAGTTCTAGGGCTTAGGACCTGATATATTTGGGGAACATTATTGAGCCTATGATGGTGGTAGAGGAGGGCTGTAGAAGACAGGACTGGAAGAATCAGGCAAGACCAGAGCTAATCAACTATATAGTTGTGTCCTCTCCTAAGTCATCTCAACCAGCCTCAGGCATCCTCAGAATCTAATAAAACTAAATGATCCCTGTCCCCAGACTTAGTTCTTAGAGTGATTAATTAATCCCTTTGACATGAAATTGTCTTCAAAGCCAACACAAGCAAAACCATTTGGAAAGTAAAACAAAGGTTGTTAGTTACAAACATCTCTTGACAACTATAGACACAAACCTCAGTTTGGTCTCTCATGTTACTTTAGACAACTGATTTTTTGCAGACTCAGCTGTAGCTCACTACAACTAGCACCAAGGGCTTCCCTGGTGGCTCAGATGGTAAAGAATCTGCCTGCAATGCGGGAGACCTGGGTTTGATCCCTGNTTGACAACTATAGACACAAACCTCAGTTTGGTCTCTCATGTTACTTTAGACAACTGATTTTTTGCAGACTCAGCTGTAGCTCACTACAACTAGCACCAAGGGCTTCCCTGGTGGCTCAGATGGTAAAGAATCTGCCTGCAATGCGGGAGACCTGGGTTTGATCCCTGGGTCAGAAAGACCCCCGCCCCGCCCGGGGAAGGGAATGGTAACCCACTCCAGTATTTTCGCCTAGAGAAGTCCATGGGGTCACAAAGAGTCACTCACGGTTACGCGACTAACACTTTCACCTTTCTGCCATCCCTAATGGTTTGACCTTGGACAAGTTCTTTGCTTTCTGTGCTTGTTTTTAATATGGACCATTTTAAAAGTCTTTATTAAATTTGTTATAACATTGCTTCTGTTTTATATTTTGGCTTTTTGGCCAGGAGGCCTGTGGGAATCTTAGCTCCCTGACCAGGAATCAAACCCACACCCCCTGCATCAGAAGGTGAAGTCTTAACCACTGGACCACCAGGGAAGAATCTGTGCCTGTTTTCTTGTCTCTAAAATAGGGATGAAAAAATAAATAAATAAAATAAAATAAAATAGGGATGATAAGGAGATTTAACCTCATGGAGTTGTTATAGGACTAAAATGAGACAGTGTGTATAAAGAATACTCAGCATACAGTAAGCACTGAATAAACATTAGCCCTTGCTGTTGCTTTTATAATTGTTATTGTAGTTCTCATGCTGTTCTTGTGGTGCAAATGCGGCATATATGAGCCAAACCATATTAAAGGGACTTTTCAAAAGAGATGAAATGAGTTTACCAGTGACTAGCTACAAAGGGAGACACACACACATTTCATTCTGTTTAGCTGAATGGAACATAAAAGCCCAAAGTTATAGTGTCAAATAGACCTCAAATAAATTAAGTGATTTTGTTGTTCTTCGTATGTCATAACAACGATTCAAACACAATGGCAGGAATTTTTCTCCAAGTAAAAGGTTTTTGCAGACCTCAAGATGTAGAGTCTGTCTTCCAGGCTTAACATAACTCCTTTCATAATTTTTTAAACATATCCATTTTCATGCAGGACAGCAAGGGCAGCTTTATTAACAATATTTATCCATTAAATAATAAGTTATCCCAAATATCTTGGGCTGTGCATTTTTACTATAATCGGGTGGAATCAATAACCAAATACGTAACTTATGTTTCTGTTTATGTAGTCTCAAAAGTATTTATTTGTTTAATAAAGCCCACAGTGTAGCTAGTAATTGGAGATGTTGACTCAACCAGGTTCCCCTGTGCAAAATGCAAGGCTTAGGCAATTTTATCTGACGTGTGAGTGACAAAAGCCCTTTTAAGCAAATTAATGGTCACTGATGGAAACAATTAGAAGTACCAACAAAATTTCAATTAGTCATCTTATTAATTTTCTCCCTATTCTTGTCCTGCCATATTGCCACAGTGTCATAGTTTTTAAAAGTTAATACAAGGCCTTTTATTTGATATGATTTTTGTTGACTGATGGTATAGTCTGACACATTTTTTAAATGGTAACATAGCCAAAGTTTCATTAAAGTCTGATTAGCATAATTAACATAAAACATAAAAAGTATTGGTTGCATTTCTACTCTCCAGCGCTTAGAAAAGTAGCTTATCAAGCTGAGAGAGTATAGGTAGAGAGACCATTTTAACATATTTTTGTCTTTATTATGACTCCTTAAAATATGATTTATAAAATCTTATTTTCTAGTGAACTCAGATTTGCAAATGGAAAGAGTAAGGATTCCTCTAAAATCAGGTAACAGATGCATCTAAATTTGAGCACAGAGAATTTTAAAAAGCAAAGTCGGACTTTTAAAGCTAGTATTTTTTTACTAGACATTTGGAGGGTGTTTCTCCCTCTAGAATAAAAGGGGAGGAGCTCTGATGTTTGGTAAAGAATGGAGAAATCCCAGATGGTGTTTATAATTCTGGAAGAGTTTTGCCCTTTAATGCTCTGGAAGAGTTTTGCCTCTTAAAAGATTCAATATAAGTTTAAATATACATTCTTGTCAAGCCCAGAGAGTTGGTGATTACCAACCATTACATCTTAGCGATTGCTTTTCATTTACATTTAAATGTTTATAGTCTTCTAATCTTTCATTCTCAGATTTTTCTATGGTCTTCATTTATATCTTAGTTCACATTTCTCTGGAAGTTAACTGCAAGACGAGTCCAAGAGCAGCTACAGCAGTGTATTGGAGAGGTGAAGGACAACACGCATAGCGGGGTAGGGAAGTGAGTCCAAGAAGAGAAGGCGTTAAAGGGTGGATTATCCAGGCGCTTCCCTGGCGGTCCAATGGTTAAGACTCTATGCTTCCACTGCAGGGGACTCAGGTTCCATCCTGGTAAGGGAACTAAGATCCCACATGACACACAGTGTGACCAAAAAAAAAAAAAAAAAAGGCCAAAAAATTGATATGGGACTTCCCTGGTGGTCCAGTGGCAGAGAGTCTGCCTGCCAATGCAGGGGACCTGGAATCAATCCCTGGTCCAGGAAGATCCCACATGCCGTGGTGCCAAAACTAAGCCTGGGCACCACAACTACTGAAGCTGGCACACCTAGAGCCCGTGCTCCTCAGCAAGAGCAACCACCACAATGAGAAGCCTGTGAACCCACTCGCCACAGCTAGAGAAAGGCCACACACAGCAGTGAAGACTCAGCATAGCCCCAAATAGGTAATTTATATATATGTATGTGTGTATATATATAAACACGTACATATCACGAACCATTCTTTCTTGTTGTCCAAGGACTGTCCTTTCTCAGCTTGCACTTTAATTGCTGGTTTTCTCCTCTCTTCTTACTCCATACTCTTCCTGGGCCACTATGTCATCCAATGACCACTTCTCTCCCTCACGCGTGTATCCAGACAAGGCTGTGTCTCTGTGACCTAGACTCCCTCCCACAGCAGCCAACCTGGGAGCTCTTTGCAGTCTCACAGCTCCTCAGCTCCCCTGCCCTGTCTGAACCCCCAGTTAAATCCTCTGTGCTCAAGCTTGAACACTTCTGTCACCTGATTTTACAGGGGTCCTAACTCTTTCCATTTGCAAATCGGAGGTCCCTCCTGATTTTATAAATCTTATTTTAAGATACTATCATAAAAACCAAACTATACTTAAATGGTCTCTCTAGGGGACTTCCCCTGTGGTCCGGTGACTAAGACTCTGTGCTCCCAATACGGGGAGCCCAGGTTTGATCCCTGGTCAGGGAACTAAGATCTCACAACTAAAGATCCTGTGTCACAACGGAGACCCAGTGCAGTCTTCACTTTTCACTTTCTTACACTGGAGAAGGAAACGGCAACCCACTCCAGTGTTCTTGCCTGGAGAATCCGGCAGAGCCTGATGGGCTGCCATCTATGGGGTCGCACAGAGTCAGACACAACTGGCGCGACTTAGCAGCAGCAGCAGCAGCAGCAATCAAAAAAATATATATATATTTAAATAAAAGGTCTGTCCATATACACCCTTAATAAGCTGCTTCTCTAGGCGTTAGAGAGTAGAAATCCTCCCAACGTGTTTCACATTTTGTGTTGGTTATACAGCTGCCCTCCACTTCCCTTAGTGACTCCACCCCCAGAGACAACCCATTCTCCATTTTCGGCCAGGGCCCTTGGGCCTAAGCTCCTTCCTGGCTCTTATCTAGCCAAACCCATCAGGCACTTGCCCCACTCTCACCCCCAGCGTGGTGGGATGGGACTCGTTCTAGGGTTCGGCTCACAAGATCAGCATGTCAGATAACTGGATTCTGGAGCAAGGAGGACCAGGAAGGTCAGGCACATTGAAGGGAAGCTTCTTCCTTGACATTTCTGGATGAGAGGTAGGGAAGCAGCGGGGACTGCACCCCCTAATTCTCCTGCCACTCTGGCTGCTCGACTGAGTCCTACTGCTGTAGTTATTCGAGGAGAAGATGGCCTCACATATCCCCACTCCATTAGTTGGACAATGGTGCACCCAGAGCTCAACTGTTATGGGAAAAACCTCCAACTGGGTCTTTCTGGTTTTGCCTGGCCTGAAACAAAACAAAAATCTCTTTAACCATCAAAAAACAAAACAAGGAGGGGATGTATCTATACCTACAGCTGATTCCTGCTGATGTATGGCAGAAACCAACACAATATTGTAAAGTAATTATCATCCAATTCAAAATAAAATTAAAATAAAAGACAACATCAGATATTTACTTTTGTGACTTTGATGAAATGCTAAAACCTGAGTACATGGGGAATTTTTCTCTAAATAAAAACTTTTAACTCAAAACAACAACAATCCCAAAACCCTTTTCCCAGCATAATGGGGCCTAGTAGTACTATACTATACAGTGAAAGAAGGCAAGTCAAGTAATTTTTCAGAAAATCAGAAAAAAAAAAACTCTCCTTTAGGGAGATTTTCTAGCCCTCTCTAGAGACTGAAGGGACACAATTTGATGTAAAAGGAAAAGGGGAAAAAATGGATATTTAATCCCCCATGACTGGGCACTACTCTATCTGGGTGGTGTTTTTTTAATCAGGTGCCAGGTGATTCTCCTGTTGTCTGGTCCAGACCAACACTCGAGAGACAATGACCCCAGGAACAGGATCAAGGGGTCAGGTAACATTCAGAGCCCTCCAATGTCCAGCCCTTGCTCACCTCTCTGGCCTCCTCTCCTTACTGGGCATCACCACCTTTTGTGGACACTGAAGGATGAGCAGAGAGGAAACTCAAGAACTCCAGGCAGGAGAGGATCATTTTGGCAGTCTTGTCTCCTGCTAGAACTACTCAAGGAGAGGGACCTCCCCAAGTCCCCTCACCTCCACCCTGACCCTTGGGAGCGCTGATGAAAATCACCCTGATGGCAGAGTATTTCCAAACTCAGATGGTGTGTCAGATGGCTTCCTTGTCCCCTCCAGATCCCTCCCATCCTTCTCCGTCCACTCTGGACCCTGCAAACAGTCCTTGGTGGGCTCCTATGCCTTCTGCCTTCCAGTTGCCTGGAAGGCACCACTAGGAGAGAGGAGGCGGCGAGAGAGATCGGGGTCTCTATTTCCCTCAAATGCCTCCTTGCCGGGTCTGAGGGCTGGCTGGTTACATCCCTGAACCACAAGTCACTTCTCTTGTCAAGAGGCCCTCTTCACAGAATTCTCTTTTGAGGTTCCAATAACTTCTCCCTCCTTCTGTTCCTTCTGGCCTGTGGCTTCCCTATACTCTGATTGGCCTTTGTAAATCCATCTATTAAACTCATCTCACTTTACCCAATCTCAGGGTGCCATCTGTTTCCTGCCAGGATCTGGAATGATACAGATGGCTTGTCTAACAGGCCCTATTGATGGAGATTCCAAGGACTCCTTTTTATTTTAGGCAGAGGTAGGGCAGCCTGCAGATCGCTGGAGGTTACTACAGGCACCTGGAAAGAAGCTGGGAACTTGAACTCTTTGGAGGCAGAGACTGTGCGTTACTGTCTGTGCAGCCCCAGCCCCACAGAAGGGCCAATTTTTCTTCCTAGGAGGCCCTCTAAAAACAGGTTTCCTCTCCTTTTTTCCATTCAGGGACGCTGCTGTCTTAGAAGGATCCCATTCCCAAAAAAATGATGTCCCTACCTTGGAAATAGGTCCGGGAACATCATTCTTTAGGAAAGGGATCCTTCTAAGACAGAGCCTGTGGACACAGTCGGGGAAGGGGAGGGTGGGACAAATTGGGAGATTAAGATTGACATTTATACACTTTCATGTGTAAAACTCCTAGCTAGTGGGAAGCTGCTGTATAGCACAGGGAGCTCAGCTCGGTGCTCTGTGATGACCTACAGGGGTGGGATGGGGGGCAAGTGGGAGGGAGGTCCAAGAGGGAGGGGCCATGTGTATACCTGTAGCTGACTTGCTTCATTGTACAGCAAAACTAACACAACACTGTAAAGCAACTATATTCCAATTTTAAAAAAGAATGATATCCCTGAGAGGCTGTACTTTGAATGATTTTCTGTCAAGATCAAAACAATCAGTGAGTCCGTGAGCAGGAATTAGATGCCAGCACTCTGAGAGCTAGAACAGACCTCAGAAAGAGGCATGGGCTGAGAAGGGAGGATCTCAAACAGCGATGGAGGAAGAATACACTCTAACAGGGAGAAATGGGGAGCTCCAGAGGCCTCCAGCTATACCACAGCTTTGCTCAAGGAAGGAAGAAGTGCTGACCCCAGCTTGAGGGAATCAGGAGAAAAACAAGAGGTCCCACCACTGTGCAGGGGTGTTTCCACTTCTCACCAAGCGACAGGGATAAGCCAGTCACCTGCAAAGTTTGCAGTATAGAAATACTCTAACAGCCATTTGAAAAATATGCATATGAGACCTTTCAGTTTTTGGAAAGCCAGTGTACACCATGATTACAACCTATGTCTGAGCATATACATAGCTTAATAATGAAAGGAATACACATGAACATATTTATTGTATTGAGTCTTGACGCTGTGGAATTTTCTTTCTTAAGCTTTATTAAGGTATAATTGATATACAAAAATTGCATGCTTTTAATGTATACCTCTTGATGGGCTAGAATATATACATATAACTATGATCACCACAAAATCCTAAACATATTTATCACCTTAAAAAATTTCCTTATGTTCTTTTTGGTGTTTTTTGTTTGGGGGGTGCTTTTTTAAGAAAGAATATTTAATATGAGATCTATTCTCTTAACATACTTAACTGTAGGTACCATGTTGGACAGCAGATCTCTAGAATTTATTCATTCTGCATGATTTTTTCATCAAAAATTGTTAATCTGTTTTTTGTTGTTAAATCTATAATGCTTTTTTCTATAATCACTTTATAAAAAGCAATGTTAACATCATGATTGGCTTATAAAAATTATTAATCCCATAAAATTACTTTTATAGTAAATGAAAATGGAGGAAAAACACAAAGCAAGTGTTTATATGAAACTGGACAAGGTATTTCCTTTTTAAAAAATTTTTTTTGAGGTGGACTGGTTTTTAAAGTCTTTATTGAATTTGTTACAATATTGCTTCTGTTTTATGTTTTGGTTTTTGGCTGCGAGGCATGTGGGATCTTAGCTCCCTGATCAGGGATTGAACCCACATCCCTTGCATTGGGAGGCGAAATATTAACCATTGGACCACCTGGGAAGTCCTGGACAAGGTATTTTCTTTTTAGCCTCCTTTTCCTCATCTATGTAATGAGATAAATGGTCTCTACAGTCCATTCCAGATTTTACAAAATGTAATTCTGAACTGTTAAAATGAATCATAAAAATGTGAATACAGAAAGAGGGATTTTGATTATTTTAAGATTTCCATAAAAATCAAGAAATAGGTAGAACTGGTTGTGTCCCACTGTGGACTGTGATAACTAAAGTTCTGTCTGTCCAGCATGACTTCCTATTTCTTCATTTGGGTCACTTTAAGATCCCTTCCTCTACTCCATATGGCCCTAGTGGGCCAGTGAATCATACTGCTCACTCTTTACTAGGCATTTTGTGGTGGCTTAACCAAATCAGAGCCAATCAGGACCTTTTCTAAAATTGATATATGGATAAGGGGACAAAGACTGTCTCTTTAGCCTGGAGCTATTAAATCTTTCTGCCTATTACCTGGGTGACCTTAGACAAATCGGTTAACTTCTCTGGAGCCTCAATTTTCTCACCTTAAATGAGGCTAATAATAAATCTTCCTCATGAAAATATGTGAGGATCAAATGATCTAAAGCAGGAGAAATGCTGTTATAAACTTTAAAGTACTTTGTAATATTATTATTAATAAATGTATTCTTGTTGAACATAAATAAAAATATATGATAAACTAATGCATTATAAAGTATTGGTCAATGACATATTAAACCATTAAATCTCTCAGGGGTAATTCCAGTTTTTAAAGAGACTCATTTTATAAAGTATAGAAACAGGCTGCAGTAATTCATACTGTCAGAAAATAGATAGTGGTTAACTTTCAAGTGAGGCTAGTGATCAGAAGGGGCATGAGGGGGCTTCTCAGGGATGTTGGTTAAGTTCTGTTTCTTGACCTGAGTTCTGTTTATGTAGGTATATTGTTATTGAACATTTATTGACCTGTATACTTAAGATATGTGCCCTTTTCTGTGTGTATGTTATATATTTTAATAACATATTCTTAAAACTTGAGGATGTCTGTTTCTAAGAAGACGGAATAGACATTTTCTTACTCCTCCCGTGAAGTACAACTAAAAACTCTGGGCATTATATATGAAATGAACATAAGAAGACTCTAAATGGAGAAAGAAGGAAGACCTGCTAAGGACCTCACTATCCAAGGAACAAAAAAGTAGTGAGTGTTCTGGATTTTCTTTTTAAGTCATATATCCCAGATTTGTAGCTGAGAAGGCTGGCACCCAGAAATGCAAAAAAGGGCAGACAAAAAACAAATCCTCCAAAGCCTGTTCTTTCTAGCCAAATGACCAAGAAAGAAACCACAGAGGACGAGAAAACTTTGAGACAGTAACTGACAGTTTAACTCAAGCTAAACACCACAGAAAGAAAATTGTGGCCCCACCTCCACTCTCACCAGCAAGAGCAAATGAGGAGGCTAGAATTTCACTTTTGCCGTGTTGTAACTAGGTACCTCAACCAGGGTGGCATCAGAGAAGGCCAAGAATGGAGCCAACTCTTTCATTCCTGCTCGGTGGCAATGAGGAAAGCACATGGGTAATGAGGAAACCACCCAGAGCCCTTTCTGCTGAGGTGGTATCAGAAGAAATCTTGTACAGCATCAAGACTGTCACCATTGCTCAGCAATATTGAGGCCACCCTCTCTCTCCCTAGTGTGTCAGTGGAGACCTAGCAGGAAGCCTGAACCCCCGTCCCACCCAGCAACAATAAGGGGATCCCCTCCAAAAGATGTCAACAGAAGCTAAGTAGATTTCTATGATGACTGGTAGTAACGGTGGGGGATCCCACCCCTCTGTTGATGGAGCTGTGTCCAAAAAATAAAAAAACCCAGCTAAAACAAAAGATTTAAATAAGATACAGTCATAAGATAAAACCCAAGATGTCTAGCTTTCAATCAAAAATCACTTGTGATACTAGGAATGAGTAACATCTTGAACTAAATGAAAAAGGATACCAATGCTGAGATAAAACACATGTTAAAATTATTTGACAAAGAATTTAAAGTAGGCTTCATGAAATAATTCATGAGCAAACACACTTGACACAAATAAAAATATTGAAAGTCTCAATAAAGAAATAGAAGACAAAGAACCAAATAGAAATTTTAGATGGAAAAATATAGTAACCAAAATTTTAAAACTCAACAGATGAGCTCAACAGCAGAATAGAAGCAACAGAGGGAAGAATCAGTGAACTGGGAAGTAGAATAATAGAAATTACCCGACCTGAGAAAGTAGACTATAAACAAATAAATAAATATTAGGGCCTCAGGGACATGTAGGACTTCAACAAGAAATTTAGTATTGGTATCACTGGAGTCTAAAAAGGAAAGGAGAAAGTGGATAGGGCTTAAAAAAAAAAAAGTATTCAAAGATATAGCTGAAAATGCCACATATTTGGCAAATAGCTGAAAATGCCACATATTTGGCAAAAGACATAAACCTGAGTCAAGAAGCTGAATTTATCCTCAAACAGGATAAATCAAAAGAAATACAAACCAAGACACATATAATGAAATTTTTGAAAACTAAAGACAAGGAAAAATTGTGAAAGCAACAAAAGAAATGACATCATATGACAGGAGAAAACAATCTGAATAACAGAAGATTTCTTATCAGGAAACAAAGCTAAAAGGAAGTGGCACAATATCCTTCAAGTACTAAAAGAAAATAATTGTCAATCCATACCCATATCCAGTGAAAATACTCTTCAGGAATGAAGAGAAAATCAAGACATTCTTAGATATAAAGAAATTAAGAATTTGTTTCTGGCAGTTCTACCCTTAAGAATGACTAAAGGAAGTTAACTAAACCAAAAGGAAATGGTAAAAGAAGAAACCCTGGAACATGAGGAAAGAAAAGAGAATATGGTAAGCAAAAATATAGGTAAATACTATAGACTTCCCTTCTCCTCTTGGGTTGTATAAATTAGGTTTGATAGCTGAAGAAAAGCTATAACAGTGTCTGATATGGTTTCAAATGCCTTAGAGGAAATATTCAAGACAATTATAAATGGGGGAGGGCAAACAGATACAAAGAGAGAGAGGTATTAAATATCTACACTACACTGAAACTGGTAAAGTGATGACACAAGAAGAGTGTCATAAATTATGTGTATGTAATGTAATTTTTGGTCATAACTTTAACCAATGTAGATAGCATATTGAAAAGCAGAGACATTACTTTGCCAACAAAGGTCCATCTGGTCAAGGTTATGGTTTTTCCTGTGGTCATGTATGGATGTGAGAGATGGACTGTGAAGAAGGCTGAGCGCCGAAGAACTGATGCTTTTGAACTGTGGTGTTGGAGAAGACTCTTGAGAGTCCCTTGGACTGCAAGGAGATCCAACCGGTCCATTCTGAAGGAGATCAGTCCTGGGATTTCTTTGGAAAGAATGATGCTAAAGCTGAAACTCCAGTACTTTGGCCACCTCATGAGAATAGTTGACTCATTGGAAAAGACTCTGATGCTGGCAGGGATTGGGGGTAAGAGAAGGGGACAACAGAGGATGAGATGGCTGGATGGCATCACTGACTCGATGGACGTGAGTCTGAGTGAACTCCAGGAGTTGGTGATGGACAGGGAGGCCTGGCGTGCTGCAGTTCATGGGGCCGCAAAGAGTCAGACACGACTGAGTGACTGAACTGACTGACTAATGTAATTTTTAGAGAAATCAATAAGAAAACAACACAAGGAGATACACTCAAAAACACTACAGATAAATCAAGATGGGGGCTTCTCTGGTGGCTCAGTGGTAAAGAATCCGCTTGCCAATGTAGGAGACGTGGGTTTGATCCCTGGGTCAGGAAGATCCCCTGGAGAAGGAAATGGCAACCCACTCCAGTATCCTTGTTGGCTGGGATATCCTATGGACAGAGGAGCCTGGTGAGCTACAGGCCATGGGGTCACAAAAGAGTCAAATATGACTTAGCAACTAAACAACAACAAATCAAAATGGATTTTTTAAGTGTTCAAGGAACTCCCAGGAGGGTAGAAAAATAAAACAGAAAATAAAGAAGGGAGAGAACCAACAGAAAATAAGAATAAAATGGCAGATTTAATTATATTAAATATAAGTAGTCTAAATATACCAATCACAAGACAGAGATTGGCAGGGTGGATGAAAAACCATGACTCAACTATATGCTGTCTAAAAGAAATTCATTCCAAATATAATGATAAAGGTGGACTGAAAGTAAAAGGATGGGAAAAGATATATAATGCAAACATTAATCAAAATAAAGTGTAGGAATCATTATATTAATATCATACAAAGTAGACTGCAGAAAAAACAAAATTATCAGAGATAGAGAAGAATATCATATAATAATTAAAAAGGTCAATACACCAAGAGGACATAGAACTCCTAAATTTATGTGCAAACCACAGAGCCATAAAATATGTGAATTAAAACCGAATAGAACTAAAAGGTCAGTGAGTGAGTGAAAGTCATTCAGTCGTGTCTGATTCTTTGTGATCCCAAGGACTATAAGGTCCATGGAATTCTCCAGGCCAGAATACTGGAGTGGGCAGCCTTTTCCTTCTCCAGGGGATCTTCCCAACCCAGGGATCAAAGCCAAGTCTCCTGCCTTGCAGGCAGACTCTTTACCAGCTGAGCCACAGGGAAGCCCAGAACTAAAAGGAAAAATAGACAAATTCATAATTGTAGTTGGAAACCTTAACACTCCTGTCTCAACAACTGATAGAACAACTAGATGAAAAATCAGCAAGGATATAGAAGAACTCAGCAATACCTTCATTCAACAGAATCTAGCCAATATTTATATAATACTCTACTAAATAGCAGGAGACTACAGCTCAAGAATCAAGGAAAAGAAGAGCAAATAAATGTAAAGCAAGCAGAAGGAACGCAGTAATAAAGAGCAGAAATCAATGACATTGAAAACAGCAAAACAGTAGAGAAAACGAATGAAACACAGAGCCTTTCCTTTGAAATCATCAATAAAATTTAAAAACTTCTTGTAAGATTGACAAAGATACAAATTATCAATGAAACAGAAGATATCACTACAGACCCTGCAGAGATAAAAAGGATCATAAAGGACTTCCCTGGTGATATAGTGGATAGGAATCCACTTGCCAAAGGGACACGGGTTTGATGCCTGGTCTGGGAAGATTCCACATGCCACGAAGCAACTAAATCCCGTGCGCCACAACCACTGAGCCTGCCCTCTAGAGCCTGCAAGCTGCAACTTACCGAGCCCACGTGCTGCAACTACTGAGGGCCTAGAGCCGGTGCTCCACAGTAAGAGAAGCCATTGCAATAACAACCTGTTGTACCACAATGAAGAGTGGCCCCCCTCACCCCAACTAGGGGGAAGAAAGCCCATGCTCAGCAGCCAAGACCCAGAGTAACCCCAAAACAAAGAGTTTTTAAAAAGCTTTTTAAAATAGGATAATAAAGGAATACTAGGAATAACTCTACACACCGAAATTTGCCAAAGTAGAAGAAACAGTTCAATTACTCAAAAGCCACAAACTACAACAACTTAGTCAATATGAATTCCAACTACTAAGTATATTGAATTTGCATTTTTAAAACTCCCCCAAGAGAACTATTTGAAGTCAGATGGGTCCACTGGAGAATTCTACCAAATATTTAAAAAAGAATTAATATCAATTCTATACAATCTCTTCTAGAAAATAGTAGAGGAGGAAACTGTTTCCAGTTTATCTTAAAAATCTATTATTACCTTGATAAGAAAATATATAAAGACAGTACAAAGAGAGACTACATACTAATATGCCTCATGAATATACATGCAAAAATTCTCAACAAAACACTAGCAAATAAAATTCAGCAACATATACAAATAATTACACAAGACAAAGTAGGATTTATTCTAGGGATGTAAGACTGGTTCAGTCTTCTAAAATCATTCAATGCCACCCACCATATTAACAGGCTAAAGAGAAAAATCATATGATCATATCAATTGATGAAGAAAAGGTGCTTGACAAAATTCAATATCCACTTATGATAATGAGAAAACTCTCAGCAAACTGAGAATAAAGGGGAACTTCTTAAACTTGGTAAAGAGCATATACAAAAACTTTATGACAAACATAATACTTAATGGTAAAAGACTGAGTGCTTTCCCCCTAAGATCAGGAACAAGCTAAGGATACCTGTTCCCACTACTTTTTTTAATCTAGTACTGGAAGTCTTAGCCAGCACAATAAGGCGAGAAAAAAATAAAAGGCATACACATTATTGGGATGGAAGAAATAAAACTGTGCCTATTTGCAAATGACATGATGATCTATGTAGAAAATCCTTTTAAAATCTACCCAAAAGGCTCTCATTAATAAGTGAGCTCATTAAATCTGTAGTCTTCAAGAACATATAAAAATCAATCATATTTCTATATACTCCACCCCAGTACTCTTGCCTGGAAAATCCAATGGATGGAGTAGCCTGGTGGGCTGCAGTCCATGGGGTCGCTAACAGTCGGACAGACTGAGCGACTTCACTTTCACTTTTCTCTTTCATGCATTGGAGAAGGAAATGGCAACCCACTCCAGTATTCTTGCCTGGAGAATCCCAGGGATGGGGGAGCCTGGTGGGCTGCCGTCTATGGGGTCACACAGAGTCGGACACGACTGAAGCGACTTAGGAGCAGCAGCAGCAGCATGATGTGGCTTAATTCCAGTTTAGGGTGATATATGGGTTAAAAAGAAAATAAATTCCATGCTATCACACAAATAAGATATGACACAGACTGTATGCCTTTGTCCGGAGAAAACATAAAAGAGGAAAAACATCAGCATAAGAGTCAGAAAGTCTTTGCATCTGTGAACTGCTTTTAGGTCTTTGGAAGCGTCATGTCTGTAATGATGTGTTTGATCTCTTCTTTTAGCCCTTGATAATGAGAATAATTAAAAGACACTCCTTGGAAGAAAAGTTATGACCAACCTGGATAGTATATTCAAAAGCAGAGACATTACTTTGCCAACTAAAATCCGTCTAGTCAAGGCTATGGTTTTTCCTGTGGTCATGTATGGATGTGAGAGTTGGACTGTGAAGAAGGCTGAGCACTGAAGAATTGATGCTTTTGAACTGTGGTGTTGGAGAAGACTCTTGAGAGTCCCTTGGACTGCAAGGAGATCCA